>JALPQD010000321.1:700138-752370 GCA_023101885.1 Typhlomys cinereus
CATGGAATCTGAGTGTGATTTGAGCATTTTGTGCTTTTTCTCTATGTTTTACTTGCTGTAGGTTTTTGACTGATATGAGATATAACTATTAAAACTGGACAGTTCTTGTTAATGAGTACAAGAATGTACCTGTCTAGTGTTCCTTGGTGATATTTCTTAGATGAGGCTATTATATTGTTAGAATCCAATTAGGGTGTATTTAGAAAATAAGGGTTGAAGATAAATGCATAGTTGATTTTAGCTTTTACTTCCTTAGTACAGTGTAAGGGTGAATGATTAAGTGCCTGAGAGTCTATGGTCCTTTCAGTGGGCCAAATAGAAATTTCAGATTGTGGTGACTATCAAAAATTTGAGTAACAGAAGGTAGAAAGCATTTACTTAACTTACAGTTGAATATAGAGACTCCCTTCTCTTCTATGGGAAAATATTTAGAGTCCTCAGTTGTATGGTGTTGCTAGCCAGTTACTTGTGTTTTCTCTAGACTCTTCTGTTAAGTCGGATAAACTTTAGCCAAGGGGGCATGGTCACAGATACCACCACCAACCCATGGGGATAAATGGTGGGAGAGGTCCCCTGATCAATACTTTGTGATGATCCAGCAAGACTCTATTTCCTTTATTTTGTTTCTCTTGTAACATGAAATATGTCATGGTTGAGTGTTGGGTGCTTCTCAGGTCCATGGATACAATGTTAGGTATTTAGCTAATACCTTGCTTTCAATATTTATACATAACATATTGAAGTTTGTTCCCTCTAGGGATTATGTTTTCCTTATCTTCAGTTATTTTGATTGATTTTACAGTTCCAGGAATGTGTTCCTAGTCATTGAAAATGCCCAAATCCCTATCAGAAAACAGTTGCTTCCTCCCATATCTTTCAAAGGATCTAGTGTACTACTGGACTTCTCTTGACAGAGTTGTTGTTATAGTGGGCAGCATTCAGAGGTGGTTAAGGAAAATAATCACTTTAGCTCTATAGCATCCTTCATCAAAATTTCTGTCTCTGAGGGCATAGCCAGCATAAACCTATCTTTCTTCTCCATTCATGTTTGTGTTATCATGTATCTTATTGTGGTATTTTTAGTCACAGGGTTCTATTATCAAGTTTTGGGCAGTAATGAGTATCAATGGTACATGCCTTTTGTATTTTGCGTGTCTTTAGGTCTCCTTTGCCAAAAGCTCTCCAGGAGTTATTGCTTTATATTTGGTAGACATCAGTTTAACTTCTCCTTAACTTATGACAAAGCATCTCAGGTCAATTTCCATCTTCTCTTCTCCTCTCTGTGTTCCCCTTCATGGGGTATATGGGTTGACAATTCCCTTTTTGTAGGTGGTATTTTTTAGATAAATTTATAGGGACAAAGTTTGTTTCTGGTTATGTTATTTGAGCTTTTCACTAATTTTTGCTGTTTTGTCCAGTCTCCTATCCCTTTACTTCTCTCCCCTTTAAAACATTCCTCTCTTCAATGGTGTAATCTAGCCAGATAATGTTAAGAATTAGTCCACATCATTTGTTCATTGGCTCCATCTTCTCTTTCTTTGTCTATACACAGTAGATTCCAGAAAAATACAAACAATCCTACTGCACATTGCACTGACTTTCTTATATGCTTTTGCAACTAGTGGAATCTCTATCCACCATTATTCCTGTTAGCCTTAATGTTCCTTTGCCCTATATGCAAAGCAACTCATGTGAATCCACTGAAAATCCTGTTTGTAATCTCCCTTAGTGATGAGGTTTTATTGCTCCTCAGCTGCAGGAAACTAATTCAGAGTACAAAGTGATTATCTTTTCTCTGAAACAGTATGATTAATTTTATTTAAAAATCAACTGCTTAAACTTAATCAGATGTTTCATTACTTATTTGGGTCCTTGATGGAGGCCTATTTTCTCTGCTGTAACATGGTCCCTTCTCTCCTTGTTTCTGGTGTGGCCCTCCTACCCCATCCCTCCTGTTCATAATCCTTGCAATAACTGTCTCTAGGTAGGCTGGGTGGGTTTGGTACTAGGAGCCACTTATTAGAGAGTACATACGGCACTTAATTTTCTGGGTCTGGGATACTTCACTTAATATAATTCTTTCTAATGACATCCATTTCCCAGCAAATTCCAGTAATTCATCATTTTTGATGGCTGAGTAGTACTCCATTGTATAGATGTTCCACAGTTTCCTTATCCACTCGTCAACTGTTGGACATTTGGGCTGATTCCATGACTTTGCTATTGTAAACAGTGCTGCTATGAACATGGTCGTGCTTGTGCTATCGAGGTGAACCTCTGCTGTATGGGGGGTTATTCCCAAAAGTGGAATAGCAAGGTCATATGGTATTTCAATCTTTAATTTCTTTAAGAATCTCTGGACGGCTTGCCAGAGTGGCTGTATGAGCCTGCATTCCCACCAGCAATGTAGGAGAGTTCCCCTCTCTCCACATCCTCTCCAACATTTGTTGTTGTTTGTATTGTGCAGTTTTGATGGGAGGAGCAATGATATGTAAGATACTCCATACTAGTTAGGGCTGAAGCAGGTAATTGGACTTTGCATGCCCTGCGCATTGTCCAACACACCAGTTAACCTCACAAAGTCTAGCATCTGCTAAAGGCACCAAGATCCTTGGAGGCAAAGGATTGGCAACCACAGCAGTGTTCCTATACCTAAGGGGACCATGGGAAAGGGTACAGGGAAAGGCCACTGGGTCCTTGTACGTCATGTGAGAGGAGGGCCCAGAGGAAAATCAGGCATGCACAAGAAAGGACTTTCTGGGAATTGGGGCGGGAGACACTGGGGGATGGGGAGGGAGGTGGAGAGGAGGAGCAGGGGATACGGGGGGAGGAGGAGGGAGGGAGGGAACTGTTGTACCTATTAAGTTTGTATGAGCTGAAATAATAATAAAATGTATTAATAAAAAAATCAACTGCTTTAAGCAATCCCCACTTTCTACACTACTTAGTCATAGAATCTTCTGCTCTATGATTACATTTTTCCCTGAGGAATGTTCTGTATTTTCATGTTACTTCTTTCCCAACCACAAATTTAATTGGTGAGCATTTCCTAAATGGGGTTAATGATGAGTGATGTTAGTCTATATCTTCTTTTAAAGAGCCCAATGAGTGTAATGGAAGATTACATTTTTCTTTTGGTATATCATTTTAATAACTTCAGTATTTCAAAAAATCAATCATGGAATAAATCAAACAGGAAAGTTAAGATTTCCTGGCATTCAATGAGAATGATGACATAACATACTAATAAATGTGAAACAAAATGAAAACTGTCTAAAGAGGAAAGTTATATTACTCAATGCCACATCAGAAATAAAAACATCAAAAATAAACAACTTAACAATACAATGTAAAATCTCAAAAAAAGCCAGGACAAACTAACCAAAATGAGTGAATTGGCTCAAAAGAACAAACTCAGAAGAGAACACAATGAAGTAGAAATAAAGGAAACTAGGCAACCACACCATGAAAACAACAAAACAAAGTGTAGACTATCTGAAAAGTTAAACAAGATTGAAAACCTGCAGTCAAATTAATGAAAACCAAAAGAGAAAACAAATTAATAAAATTGGAGATGAAAAGGGAGATAGCAAAGAGATACTGGAGAAATTCAGAGAAGCAAAAGGAAATATTTTAAATATGGATACTGTGGTAAAGTGTAAAATCAAAACTCAGTGAAAAAATTGCTAATGATATTTGATTTATGAAAGTGGAATCAAGATAATTTTAGTGGTCTGATTTTAATTATTGCTAATAAGTATGACTTGTAGCTTTATTGCATTGCAATAATGTTACTATACTATACTATACTATACTATAATGTTATTTTGATTCTCTTCACTTAAAGTGACTTGATTTGTATCACTGATTTAAAAGACATTCCAATGATTGTTTATAAGAGTGTGTATTCTTTGGTTTCTGATAGATGGTTTCATTTAATCATTCTTTTCCACTGATAATTTTTGGCTCAAATTACATATTCATTGGTGACAGTGATGTATTGAAATCTCATACTAACATTGTGCTTTAAAGTTATCATTGGCATTTCATCTAGTAGCTTTTCTTATATAATTTTACCTGCACAAGCGTTTCATACACACATGTTTAGAATTTTACTATCTTCTTGGTGGTTTGTTCTCTTTATGACTAATGATGATTTGAAGCCTTTTTATCAGATATTAGAATAAATAAGCTTGTTTCTTTTTCTGGCCACATTTACTTGGAATTTGGATATCCACTCTTTTTCCTGGTATGTTGTCTACTTTGATAGTCATATGTGTTTTGGGGAGGCAACATAGAATTGAAACCAGTGTTCTTGATTAGTCTGCTAGTCTGTTTTAATTGTGGGGCACGATGTCAATTGATATTTAATGGTATTTCGAGATAGGTGAGATAACTTCTGCTATTCCACTTTTGGTTGTCCTTCCTTTGATCTCTGCAGGGTACTTGTCCTTTCATGCTTATTATTCTCTTGTGATATTTTGGGGATGATTCTCTTTTCATTCTGAGCATAATGTTCCTAATACTCTGCAAAACTGGAGTAGTGTTTATGACTATCTTTAGTTTATTTTTCTCATTATTGTCCTTCTTCTCCTGCCCTTTTTTCCTTCTTTTTCCTCCCAAATTTTTCAAATTCTAGGAAGACTTGTCTTAGATTTTTCATTGAGTTTGCATTGACTATCTATATTGCTTTTGATGAGATGATCATTTTTGTGTTGTTATGTCTACTTATGCAGGAGAAGGGGAGGTATTTCTATCTTTTGGTATCTTCTGAAATTTCTTTCTTTAGGGTTTTACTGTTTTCCTTGTATATAGCTCTCAAATACTTGATTATATTTATTCCAAGGAATTTCATTTCTTAGGGGCTATGTTAAATAAAATTGTTTCTCTTAGGAATTTCTCAGTTTTTTTCATCGTTGGCGTGTAAGAAAGCCACTGATTTTTTAACATGTAGTTTTACAGGTTGCCACTGTACAGCATTGATTGTTCTAGGAGTTTTCTTTTGGAGTTTGGTGGATTCTCAGGTATAGAACCATGCCATCTAAAAATAGGAATATCTTGAATCCTTCTTTTCCTATTTGTATATTTTTATATCCCTCTTCTGTCTTATAGCTCTAGTTAAGACTTCAATTACAATATTGAATAGAAGTGTTGAGAGTGGAGAGCCTTGCCTATTTCCTGATTGATGTGAGGATCATTAAGTTCTTCACTATTTAGAATAATCCTTTTATAGATTTTTTGAATATGGCCTTTTAAAATTAATATAAGGACATTCAATTTCCATTGTCTCCAGGGCTTTGACCCTAAAGGGATATTGGATTTTGTCAAAAGCTTTTCCTGAGTCTATTGATAGAATCCTGTAATTCTGATCTTGCTTTACATTGAAAGATGTTTAGCCAAACTTGTGTGTCTGGAATAAATCCTACTTGGTTATAGCGAATGATTTTTTGATATGTTTTTGAATCCAGTTTTCTAAAATTTGGTTGAGGATCTTTGAATCTGTGTTCATCAATGAGACTGGTTAATAGTTTTTTATTGTATCTTTGTTTGATTTTGGAATCAATGAAATATTAGTTTCTTTTTTTAAAGTTTTTTTTAATTTATTCAATTGGGTATGTGTGCGTGTCTATATGTATGTATATGTGTGTGTATGGGTGTATGTATGTGTGTGTATGTGTGTATGTATGTGTGTGTGTTTGTATGTGTGTATATATGTGTATGTATGTGTGTGTGTGTAGAACCATGGATGAATTCAGGAACCACCATGAATGCCTCCACCTCCTCCTTGTTTACTCTGTCCCGGGATTCACAGGCTTTGCCCTACCAGGACCAGAAGCACAGGCCGCCCCCGCTTCCGCCTGGTATCTATACATGGTGTCTAGGATCCGAACTCAGGACCTTCCACCTGCAAGGCACAGGCTTAACCCCTGAGCCACCCTCCAGCCCTGAAATATTAGTTTCATAACAAAGAGTTTGAAATGTTCTTTCCTTTGGAATTTAATAGAATAGTTTAAAGAGTAGTGGTGTTAGTTGTTCTTTAAATATCAGGTAGAATTCTGCACTAAATCCCTCAGGCCCTGGACTTTTTTGGTGGAAATATTTGTAATTATTTCTTTAACTTCATTACTTAATGTACTGCTATTCAAATAATTCAGTTCACCTTGGCTCAATTTATGTACATTTTAATTTAATTATTCATCCATTTGCATCTGATGGTATATTGTGAGGAATTTATGCTTTCCAAGTGTGACATTATGATTCTTTGAATTTCCTTGGAAATTCCTTGCATCTCTTGTTTTATTCATGTCAGTTATTCTCTTTTGGTTTTGATTAATTTAGCCAAGAGAATCTCGATGATTTTTAGAGAACCAATTGGTTGTTTGCTTGATTCTTTTTTAATTTTTTTATTATTATTTATTCAATTATGCGTGTCCACGCGGGTGTGTGTGTGTGTATGTGTGTGTAGAACCAACATGGACCACCTTCACCTCCTCATTTACCATGCCCCAGGAATCACAGGCTCTGCCCTAGCAGGGCCAGAAAAGTACGCTGCCCCCGCTTCCACCAGCATCTATATATGGGGTCTAGGATCTGAACACAGGACCTTCCACCTGCAAGGCAGAGGCTTAACTTCTGAGCCACCTCTCCAGACCCCTGTTTGGTTGATACTTTTTTTTTATTTATTTCTGCTCATATAAACTTAATAGGTACACCGGTCTCCTCCATCCCTCCACCTCTTCCTGGACCCCCTTGCTCCCTCCCACCTTTTACCCTTTCTTTCTCCCCTCCCTCCCTCCCTATTTCCCAATGCCTCTTCCCCCCCCCCTTGATCTCTGGAGCATCCTTTAATGTGTATGTCAAACTTTCGTCTGGGTCCTCCTCTCTGATGAGGTGTAAGGACTCGGTGGCATTTCCTAAAATTCTTTCTTGTGTTCCCTTTAAGTATAGGAACACTCTTGTGACTGTTAATCCCTAGTTTCTAAGGATCCTAATGCCTTTAGTCCATGCTAGACTATGAGGGGTCAATAATATGTTAGACATTGCCCAGGTCATGCAAAGTCCCATTATGATTGCTTCAGCCCTAAATTGTGTGGAGTATCTTTATTATTATTATTATTATTATTTCTGCTCATACAAATTTAACAGTACACTGGTCCCCTCCCTCCCTCCACCTCCCCCCGACCCCCTGCTCCTGCTCTCCCCTCCCCTTCTCCCCTCCCTTCCCATCCCCAAGTGCCTCTCCCCTGCAATCCCCAGAGCATTCTTTACTGTGCATGCCAAACTCTCCTCTGGGTCCTACTCTCTGATGAGGTGCAAGGAACCAGGGGCATTTCCCCTCTCCCCTCCCTTCCCATCTCCAAGTGCCTCTCCCCCCCAATCCCCGGAGCATCCTTTACTGTGCATGTCAAACTCTCCTCTGCGTCCTCCTCTCCGAGGAGGTGCAAGGAACCAGGAGCATTTCCCAGAACCCTTTCTTGTGTTCCCCTTAAGCTTAGGAACACTACTGTGACTGTCAGTCTCTAGCCTCTGAGGATCCTAATACCTTTAGTCCATGCTAGACTTTGTGGAGTCAATAATGTGTTGGACACAGCGCAGGTCATTCAAAGTCCTATTATTATTGCTTGGGCCCTAACTTTTGTGGAGTATCTTGAATGTCATTACTCCTCCCCATCCTTGTGCTTTTACAATCTTACCACCCCATCTTCTGCAAATTTTCCTGGTCTTCAGGATGGGGAGAGACTAGGCTGGCCTCGGTCCAAGTGGTTGATATAGAGTCTCTGATGTTCTGAATTATGGTTTGTTGATTTTTTTTTCAGTTTTGCTACTCTGCAATGCCCTTGGCTCCATCCTGATGGGTATTGGATGTCATCCCCTGAACAGAGACAAAAACCTGTTAAATTAGAGTCTTTGTTATAAGAGTAGATGTAATAAAAGTCGGAGATCACAGTGAGGGAGGGGTCAGTCTCCCATTTGCAAAATGATTAATTTCTATCTGCCAGACTATATGCCCTCTCCTTCTGGTGAGATCATACCCATCAGTTGCAAATGGTCAGGAAGGAAAGTCTGTGAACTTAACCAGATGTCTCATTACTTACTTGCAGTCCTTGATGGTGGCTGATACTTTTTATCCTTATCTTTATGTCATTTTTTGGATAACTATACTCTGATTTTACTAATCTCTGATTTTCCACTGCTTTTGGCATTAGATTGTTTTACTTTCTCAAAATATTTAAGCTGCATTTATTTATTTACATGTGATGTTTCCATCATGTAGGCATTCAGTGTTGTAAACTTTTCTCTTAGGACAGCATTCATTGTTTTCTAGAGACTTTTTTTTTCCCACTCATATAAACTTAATAGTATCCCTGTCCCCTCCCTCCCTCCACTCCTCCCCGGATCCGCTTGTTCCCTATCCCCCTTTTCCCCTTCCTTTTTCCCCCTTCCTCCCTTTCTCCCAGTGTCCCTGTCCCCCCCAATCCCTGGAGCATCCTTTAATGTGAATGTCAAAATTCCCTCTGTGTTCTCTATGCTAATAAGGTGAAAAGACTCAGTGGCAATGCCTAGAGCCCTTTCTTGTGCTCCCCTTTAGTATGGGAACACTATTGTGACTGATAATTCCTTGCCTCTAAGGATCCTAGTGCCAGTAATACATGCTAGACTTTGGGGGCTTGTTGTATGACAGTTATTGCTTAGGTCATGCAAAGTCCTAGTATGGTTACTTCGGTCTTAACTCATGTGGGGTATCTTGCGTATCATTGCTTCTCCCCATCTTTAGACTTTTACAATCTTACTGCCCCCTCTTCTGCAAATTTCCCTGAGCTTTAGGATGGGGAGAGATTTGGCTGGTCCGGTTCCAGGTGATTAATGTAGGGTCTCTGATATTCTGAATTATGGTTTGTTGTTATTTTCAGTTTTGCTGTTCCTGCATCACCCTTGGCTCCATCCTAATGGGTATTGGATATTACCACCTAGCCAGAGATAAAATGCTATTAAAATGGAGTCTTACTATAAGAGTAGATTCAAATTTAGATGGAATAAGAGTAGGAGACCATGGTGAGGTGTATCAATTTCCCACTTTTAGGATGGTTACCATCTATCTGTCAGACTCTATGCCCTTTCTGACTGGTGAGAGCAAACCCCCTCAGATGCTAGTGACCAGAAAGGAAAGTAAGTGACCTTAACCAGATGTCATACTAGTTACTTGCTGGTGACCTATAATTCTAGAGATTTTTATATGTTGTGCTTTCATCATCATTAAGACACAGGAATTTTGGAATTTCAATTATGACATCTGTCTGAACCTATTTCTCATTCAATTTCATGATGTATAATTTCCAAAATTATTTTCTATCATTCACTTTGCTGTGCATGTCTAGCTTTATTCCATGCTGGTCAGATAAAGCACAGGATATTAATTCCACATTGCTATATATTTGGAGGCTTACTTTGTAGCACAATGTATGGTCTGTTTTGGAGAACTTTCCATGGGCTATACTCCTTGGTGTTAGGATGGAAGATTTGATAGAGATCTATCAGGTTACTTTGGGTTATTTTTTGATTCAGTTTTAGTATGTTTCTCTTTAGGCTTTGGCCTGTTGCCCTATCCAATATTGAAAGTGTGGTGCTGCGATCCCTACTCTTACTGTGTTTGTGTTGATTTGATTTTTTAGCCATTGTAGTGTTAATATAGGTGGATAAGTCTATGTTAGATGTGTATATGTTCAGAATTGTGAAACTATATTCATTAGATTTTTTCCTTTTAATAAAATTTTATCACTCTGTGTTTTGTGATTTATTTTTGTTTGAAGTCCATTTTTTCAAGTGTTAGAATCATTACTACTGCTTGTTCCTTGTTACATTCCGATGTACTTTTGAAAAGTCTTTCACTCTGAGATTGTGCCTATTTCTCTCGGTGTTTCCTGGATGTGAATAATTGATGCGTTGTAATTTTTAATACTTGTCTATAGCCTACATCTCTTGATTGGAGAGTTAAGTCCACTGATATTCAGGGTTATACTTGAGAAATGTTTGTTGATTCCTATCATTTCATGTTTTTACTTGTTATTCCTTTGCTAAGTAGCTGTGGTGGTATTATATTTCCTTTCCATAAGTATAATATATGTATATATATTACATATGTACATATAAGAAGAGTTAGATGTTTTTCTCTTTTCTTCACATTTGCATATATTTTGAATCTTCTGTATCCCTTGTTTGGTGGTCATGTACTTCTTCAGATTATACTTATGGTGGAAAATGTCTTTCTTTCACCCTCAGTCATGAATGATAGCTTTGATGGGTATATCAGCCTAGAATGGCATTTGTACTTACTTTTTTTATACAATTTTTATTATTATTTCTACTCATACAAACTTAATAGGTACACCAGTTCCCTCCCTCCTCTTCCTCCCGAACCCCTCGCTCCCCTTCCCCTCACCCCTCCCTCCCCATCCCCCAGTGCCTCCCGCCCCAATTCCCAGAGAGTCCTCTATTGTGCATGCCTGACTCTCCTCTGTGCCCTCTTCTCCATTGACATACAAGGACCCAGTGGCATTTCCCTGAACACTTTCCCGTGTTCACCTTAAGCATAGGAACACTACTGTGGCTGTCAATCTATTGCCTCCATTGATCTTGGTACCTTTAGCAGATGCTAGACTTTGTGAGGTCAATAGTGTATTGGACATTGCACCGGGCATGCTTGCTTAGGCCCTAACTTGTGTGGAGTATCTTGCAAATCATTGCTCCTCCCATCCTTTTGCTCTTACAATCTTACCGCCCCCTCTTGTGCAAATGTCCCTGAGCTTCAGGATGGGGAGAGATTAGGCTGGCCTAGTTCTAAGTGGTTGATATAGTGTCTCTGAAGTTCTGGATTGTGGTTTGTTGATTTTCTTTTGCAGTTTTGCTGCTTCTGCAATGCCCTTCACTCCATTCTGATGGGCACTGTATGTCACCCCCTGGCCAGAAACAAAAAGCTCTTAAACTGGAGTCTTATTACAAGAGCACATTCAAGGGTAGATGTAATAAAAGTAGGAAACCTCAGTGAGGGAGGGGTCAATCATCCATTTGCAAAATGATTACTTTTAATCTGCCAGACTATATGCCCTCCCCTTCTGGTAATATGATATCCCCTCAATTGTAAATGATCAGGAATGAACGTCTGTGAACTTAATCAGGTGTCACATTACCTACTTGCAGTCCTTGGAGGCCTATTTTCTCTGCTCTAACGTAGTCACTTCTCTCCTTGTTTCTGGTGTGGCTCTCCTACCCGATCCCTCCTATTCATAATCCTTGCAATTACTGTAGGTATTACAGAGATTTACCCTTGAGTATCTCGAGGTGGGCTGGGTGGGTTTGGTACTAGGAGCCACTTATTAGGGAGTACATACGGCACTTAATTTTCTGGGTTTGGGATACTTCACTTAATATAATTGTTTCTAATGACATCCATTTCCCGGCAAATTCCAGTAATTCATCATTTTTGATGGCTGAGTAGTACTCCATTGTATAGATGTTCCACAGTTTCCTTATCCACTCGTCAACTGTTGGACATTTGGGCTGATTCCATGACTTTGCTATTGTAAACAGTGCTGCTATGAACATGGTCGAGCTTGTGCTATCGAGGTGAACCTCCCAAAAGTGGAATCGCAGGGATATATGGCATTTCAATCTGTAATTTCTTTAAGAATCTCCAGACAGCTCGCCAGAGTGGCTGTATGAGCCTGCATTCCTACCAGCAATGTAGGAGAGTTCCCCTCTCCCCACATCCTCTCCAGCATTTGTTGTTGTTTGTATTGTGGATTTTTGCCATCCTGACCGGGGTGAGATGATATCTCAGGGAAGTTTTGATTTGCATTTCCCTGATGGCTAAAGAAGTGGAGCATTTTTTAAAATATTTGTTAGACATTTTAATTTCATCCCTGGTAAAGTTTCTTTTAAGTTCCAGGGCCCATTTTTTAATTGGGCCATAGGTTTCCTTGGTGTTTAGTTTTCTAAGTTCTTTGTGCACCCTGGACAGTAGAGCTTTATCAGATATGTAGTTCGTGAAGATTTTCTACAATCCTGTGGGTTGCCTTTGAGCTCATGTTACAATCTCTTTATCTGAACATAAGCTCTTTAATTTCACAAGGTCTCAACTGTTGAGAGTTAATAGCAGTGACTGTGCCATTGGATGTCTGTTTAGGAAATGTTGGCCTAGCCCAATCACCTCGAGGGAGTTCCCTATCCATTCAACTATGGTTTTTATAGTCTCTTGCCTTATTTCATGGTCGTTGATCTATTTGGAATTAAGTCTTGTACATGGTAACAAGTACAGGTCCAGCTTTAATCTTCTGCATGTGGAGATCCAGTTTTGCCAGCACCATTTGTTGAAGATAGTGTTTTTTTTTTTTTCCCCTCCCCATTGGATTCTTTGGGCGTCTTTGTCAAAGACCAAATGGTTGTAATTTTGTGGGCTTATATCTGGGTCTTCAATCCTTATCCATTGATCTGTGTGTCTATTTTGGAGCCAGTACCAGGCTGTTTTTATAACTATGGATTTGTAGTATAGACTAAGGATTGGTATGGTAATACCTCCAGCAGTGTTTTTGTTACTCAGGATTGTCTTTGCTATCCTGGGTCTTTTGTGCCTCCATATGAATTTTGAGATTGTTTGGTCAACTTCTTTAAAGAATTGCTTTGGTATTTTAAATGGTATAGCACTGAATTTGTATATTGCCTTTGATAGGATGATCATTTTTATGATATTGATTCTGCCAATCCAGGAACATGGAAGGTCTTTCCACCTCCTGGTGTCTTCTGCTATTTCTTTATTTAGGGTTTTATAGTTTTCATTGTAAAGGTCTTTTACCTCCTTGGTTAGGTTTATACCAAGGTATTTCATTTTTTTAGGTGCTATACAGTAAATGGGATTGTTTCTCTCAAGGCTTTTTTACTTCCTTCATTCTGGGCATATAGAAAGGCCTCTGATTTTTTCCCATCTATTTTGTATCCTGCTACCCTGCTGAACTTCTCAATTAGTTCCACAAGCTTCCTGGTAGAGTTTTTGGGATCCCTCAGGTATAAGATCATATCATCTGCGAATAAGGATAGCGTGACTTCTTCCTTACCGATTTGAATCCCTCTTATGTCCCTTTCTTGTCTTATGGCTTCCGCCAAGACTTCAAGTACAATATTGAATAGAAGTGGTGAGAGTGGACAGCCTTGTCTAGTTCCTCATCGAAGTGGGAATGATTCCAATTGTTCCCCATTGAGCATAATCCTTGCTGTGGGCTTGTTGTATACAGCGTTTATTATATTGATAAAGGTTCCTTCCATTCCTACTGTCTCTAGCGTTTTGATCATAAAAGGCTGTTGGATCTTGTCAAAAGCTTTTCTGGGGCTGGAGAGGTGGCTCAGGGGGTTAAGCCTCCGCCTTGCAGGCGGAAGGTCCCGAGTTCGGATCCCAGATCCCACGTATAGACGCCAGGCGGAAGCGGGGGTGGCCTGCGCTTCTGGTCCTGGTAGGGCGGAGCCTGTGAATCCCCGGGCAGAAGGAGGTGGAGGCGTCCATGGTGGTTCGCGAATTCGTCCGTGGTTCTACACATACACAGACACACACATACACACACACACAGACATGCGCGCGCACATACACACAGTTGAATAAATAATAATAATAATAATAAAAAAAATTTAAAAAAAAAAAAGCTTTTTCTGCATCTATCGAGAGTATCATGTGACCTTGGACTTTGGACTGGTTTACATGATGAATTACATTTATTGATTTGCGTATGTTGAACCAACCTTGTGTGCCAGGGATGAAGCCTACTTGGTCCCTGTGAATGATCTTTTTGATATGTTTTTGACTCCGATTTGCTAAAACTTTGTTGAGAATCTTTGCGTCAGTGTTCATCAGAGAGATTGACCTATAGTTTTTTTTTTTTTTAAGTGAATCTTTATTAGGTTTTCGGATTAAAATGATATTAGCTTCATAGAAGGAATTTGGTAGTGTTCCTTCCTTTGCTATTTGATGGAACAGTTTAAGGAGTATTGGTGTTATTAACTCCTTAAATGTCTGGTAGAACTCTGTGCTAAATCCATCTGGTCCAGGACATTTTTTGGTGGGAAGGTTCGCGATTACTTCCTCAATTTCCTTATATGTTATAGGACTGTTTAAATAATTCACAACTTCCTGATTCAATTTCCATCTCTTTTGTGTTGTCAAATTTCACAGAGTATAAGTTTTTGAAATATGATGTTATAATTTTCTGGATTTCTTGGGTATTAGTAGTGATAACTCCATGTTCATTTCTAATTTTGTTAACTTGAGTTTTCTCTCTCTTGCTTTTGGTTAATTTAGCTAGGGGTGTATCAATCTTACTGATTTTTTCAAAGAACCAGCTTTTTGACTGGTTGATTTTTTTCTATCATTTTCTTAATCACGATTTCAGATATTTCTCCCCTTATTTTGCTAATCTCCTCTCTTCTACTACTTTTGGGATCAGATTGCTGTAGTTTCTCTAAAGCTTTAAGCTGCATTGTTAAGTTGTTTATTTCTGATGTCTCCATTTTTTTGATGTAGGCATTAAGAGCTATGAACTTACCTCTTAGGACAGCTTTCATTGTGTCCCAGAGATTTTGGTAAGTTTTATTTTCATTATCATTCGCTTAAAGGAAATCTTGCATTTCCTTTTTAATTTCTTCCTGAATCCAGTTCTCATTCAACATCATATTATTAAGTTTCCAGGAGTTAGTGTATTTTCTCTTATTTGTTGTGTTGTGGATGTCCAGCCTTAGGCCATGTGGTCTGATAGGTTTAGAATTTCAACATTTTTGTGTATGTGTAGATTCATTTTTTGGCCCAATATGTGATCTAGTTTGGAGAAAGTTTCATGTGTTGCTGAGAAAAATGTGTATTCTTTGGTGTGTGGATGAAAAGTTCGATAGAGATCTGTAAGGTCCATTTCTTTAAGGGTTTGATTAAGGTCCAGAGTTTCTCTGTTAAGCTTTTGACCTGTTGATCTATCCCATGTTGAGAAAGCGGTGTTGAAGTCCCAAAGAATTATAGTTCGGGGATTGATTTCTTGCTTTAGATGCTGAAGGGTTTTCTTAATGAATGTGGAGGGGCCCGTATTGAGTGCATAAATGTTCAGGATTGTGAAGTCTTCCTGGTGAATTGTACCTGTGACTAAAATGTAGTAGTGTCCATCTGTGTCTCTTATGATTTTCCTTGGTTTGAAGTCCACTTTGTGTGAATGCATAATTGCTACCCCTGCCTGTTTCATTGTTCCATTAGCTTGCAAGATTTTGGTACAGCCTTTCATTCTTAGGACATGCCTATCTTTTGTGGTGAGATGAGTTTCCTGAAGGCAGCAGATTGTTGGATTGTGGTTTTTAATCCAAGTTTGTAATCTGTGTCTCTTAATCGGTGAGTTAATACCAATTGACATTTAATGTTTATAATGGAGAAATTATTTTTAATTCTGGACATTTTTCATGTTAGTAGATTTTGTAAGTGTGTTGTTTGATATTTATGTTTTGGTGGTATTATACTTCCCTTCTGTCCTCCTGGATATGCTTGTTCTTATCTTCAAGCTTCAGTATCATTTCTAGCATTTTTTGAAGGACATGGTTTGTAGACATGTATCCCTTCAAGTGTGTCTTTGTGCTGGAAAAACGTTTCTTTCTCCCTCAATCATGAAAGATAGTTTTGCCAGGTATATCAGTCTGGGTTGCCATTTTTGCTCATTTAATACTTGAAGTATGTCTCTCCAAGTTCTTCTTACTTTAACTGTTTCCATTGAGTAGTCTTTTGTTATGCTAATGGGTTTACCTTTAAAGTGAGTTGCTTTTTTTCTCTTGAAGCTCTCAGCACCTTTTCTTTGTCTTGAATGTGAGTGTTTTGACTATTATTTGCCGTGGCGACTTCCTACTTTGGTCATATGTGTTTGGAGTGCGAAATGCCTCTTGTGTTTGGATAGGCCTCTCATTCTTTAGTTGTGGGAAGTTTTAATTTATGATGAATTTAAATATTTCCTCAGGTGTGGTATTTTGGTATTCTTGTTCTGGTATTCCATGAATGCGCATGTTAGGCTTCTTCAGGGTGTCCCATATTTCTTGAATGTTCCTCTCCAGTATCTTTTTGGCTTTAACAATCTCTTCCATTGAGCTGGTTAATTTTTCCACTTTGTCTTCAAGATCTGAAATTCTATTTTCTGCCTCATTTGTTCTGCTGATAAGACTCTCTGTTCAGTTTTGGGCTGAAGATACCTTGTCTTTTAGTTCAATTTTAAACTCTGCCTGAGACTGTTTTAACTGCTCTATGCCAATTTTTTTTTTCTTGGACTGTTTTTCTCAAATCCTCCAAGTGCCTGTTGTGATCCTGTTCAAAGTAGTTGATACGGTTGTTTAACTCTTCTCGGATTTCCTCTTTCATAGTATTAATCAAGGTAATGATCATACTCTGAAAGTCATTGTGTTGGGTCTCGTTTCATGGCTATTTTCTGTGAATTTGTTCTAGTCAGAATCCATCATTATGGGATTAATTCTTTTTGATGGGAGCTTCATCTTCTTGGGTTTTGTTTTCTCGTGGATCTGCACGTTGACTTGGGCATTGTTGTTTTGTTTTGTAGGACCATTCAGTTTCTGTGTGTTTTTCACTGAACTGATGTAGTTGGTATTGTACTTACTTTTAACCTGATGTAAGCCTCTCCAAAATCTTCCGGCATTTATTGTTTCCCTTGAAAATCAGCTGTTATTATAAAAGGTTTACCTTTAAATGTTACTTATTTATTCTAACTTGATATCTTAAAACATCCTCTTGTGCTGGAAAGGTGGCTCAGGGTTTAAGCCTCTGCCTTGCAGGGGGAAGGTCCTGAGTTCGGATCCCAGATCCCATGTATAGACGCCAGACGGAAGCAGGGGCGGCCTGCACTTCTGGTCCTGATAGGGCGGAGCCTTTGAATCCCGGGGCAGAGTAAACAATGAGGTGGAGGCATCCATGGTGGTTCGCCAATTCGTCCATGGTTCTACACATACACAGACACACACACGCACGTGCACATACACATGCACATGTGCACAGTTGAATAAATAATAATAATAATAATAATAAAATATTTAGAAAACATCTTCTCTTCCTTGTATCTCTTTTCCTTGTATTTTGATTATTGTTTGATGTTGGTGAGTTTCTCTATTGGTCATATCTGATTGATGCATGATATATTTCTTGTACTTGAATGGAAATCTCTTTCCGTAGATGTGGTAAATTTCATTTATGATAGTGAAATAATCTCTTTGGGTGTGGATTCTGATATTTTTTTATGTTTGTTTTCCATGAATGCTCAGGTTTAACTTTTTCAGGGTGTCTCAAAGTTCTTGAATATTCCCCTCAATTTTTTTAACTTTTTCAGCCCCTTTAATGAAATAATTCTGATCTGCTACCTTGTCTTCTAGTTCTGATATTTCTCTTTCACTTTTTTATTTTGGGAGACTTATGGTAAAGTGTTGTATTGTACTTAGCTTATTTTTAATTTCAAGTTTAATCTGTGCATACCATTTTTTTCTGCGGCTATATAATTAGTTTTCTTTCTTTAGCTTCATTTTTCATCTCATCAAGTTCCTATTATTATCTTGTTCATAATTGATTATAGTTATTCAATGTCTGTTGGATTTCCTCTTGCATTGCTTTGATGATATTAATAATCAGTCTTTTAAAATCATTGTCTCAGTTGTTGTTTTCTAACTAATATGCAAGAAGTTATTCTGTTTTGAATCTTTATCGAGCTGGGGCGCGCAGAGAGCAAGGAGAGAGGCCCGCCGCTCTCTCTTTCTATCTAAGCTATATATAATGTTTGCCTCTCGCTTCCACCGATCTAGCCCAAGGAGGGAGTGATACCCCCTCTCTCTCTTATCTCGGGCTCGTAACTGTTCTAGCGAGCGAGTGCGGGCGCTCGCGGGTAGATATCTCACAAATCCTCTTTCCGCTCTCTCTCTCTTTTCTTCCCCCACTACTTTCTCCCCCTCCTATCTCCATTTTTTCTTTCTCTCTCTCCTCCTCTCTCATATCTCTCTCCCCCCCCCTCTTTCTTTCTCCCCCCTCTCTCCCTTCCTCTTCTCACTACTTTCTCTCTCTACTTTCTCTCTCTCCCCCCTTTCTCTCTCTCCTCTCTCTCTCTCCTCTCTCTCTTGTCTCCCTCTCTCTTTCTTGTCTCCCTCTCTCTCTCTCTCGTCTCTCTCTCTCTCTCTCTCTCTCTCTCTCTCTCTCTCTCCAGGCTGCAGGCATGATCTCCCTTACTCCTGGGACTGACTTCCTCTGCGTGGAAGTGGGACAGTCTGGGGCCGCTGCTTGTACCCTCGTGGGTGCTCCCATCTCCCCTAAGCTCGACTTTGTCCTTCCTCCAGGGGATGGAGTGATTCCCGAGCGGAGAGGAGGCCCGAGGCCTTCCGCGGAACAAGCACACGGGGTCCCGAGGCTGAAGCCCTTCCCTCCCCCACAGGAGCAGCCGCTGCCCGCGGAGTCTCAGCGACGTCACAACCCAGGGTCACAGAATCGCCACTCTGAGGTACGACCAGGAGCCCCGCCGTGTGTACTTTGCGCTGCGCATCTTCAAAATGCATAGGTCACTTGTCAATTTCAATAACCGACCCCATGGGAATCGTCTTGCCGTCCAGTGAAGGACCCTGGGGAAGGCTAGCATTGCACCCGTCTGTGCGCGTCTACGACTTCGTTACTCTGACCGTGGTGTGGGCGGCGAATCCACCGCCTGGCCAGCGATCCAGCGATGGGATGTATTTCAACAAGAGGCACACTCGGGTTCGGCCGGCACTGGTCCTATGTGGCGCGCAGCGGCTGGCAGTGCCCGGCTCCCCTGAGGCACGGCCACGCACCACCTTCCCGCTGCGCCCCCCCCCATGAGTTGCTGTGATTGATGAGAGCTTCCAGTCATTGGTCAGACAGGGACGGCCCAGCTGTGGACGGGATGATTCATCGGCCCCAGCCAGCCCGCCACTGGGAACATGAGGACCGGCCCAGGAGATCATGGTGGGCGGCACAGAGGCCGCGGACAGCCCAGGCTGGGGACAGGAAGCCGCAGCCCCGAGGGGAGAGCTCCTGCGCCAGGGACAGGCGGCCTGGGGTCTCTTTCTAGGACCCTTCGTGAGAGCCTGGTCACCAGTGTCCAGGGGCATCTAGATCTGACCCCTCGCCAAGTGCCGATGTGCGCTCCTGACCCCAGTCTCTGGTGCCTGCTCTCCAGCTCTCGGAGCCTGTCTCAAAGCCCACCCCGGACCAGGCGTCGGTGACACGACGGACCAGGAAGTAGCATGGACACAGCTCTGCGCTGGGCTGGGCATGCAGGAAGAACGGAGCTTCCGGTGCGAGATGAAAGTGGAAAGCATTATTTCCCACCTCTTCCCGGGTGGATCCTGGTCCTTCCTCGTGTCTGGCGACATCCCCAAAACTGGGCTCTTCCCCCTTCCAGCTCAGGGGTCGGTCTGCCCCGAGGACCCTCTAGACCCTCTGCTTCCTGCAGCGCCCCGGGGTGTGTACCCCGACTCTCCCCAGGCACTTTCTGGAAGGAGGGGACCTAGCAGCTGAGCGCCGGTTCCCCGGGGACCAGGGAGGGAGAAGAGACAGAGCCGGTCCGCCTTTGTCATTCATCGTCCGCGCATATGAGATGTCACGGAGCTTTATGAGTCTTAAATCAATTTTATTGGCCATCTGATTTGATTGATCTTGTTAGACCTGACAAGAAATCAATTGAGGGGGAAAAAAAAAATATATATATATATATACACCTTCCTGGAAAGTGCTCCCTTCCTTCAGGTGAAAGAACCGACTGACAAGAGCAGAGAAGATCCGCGGAGCGGCCCAGGTGAATCCTCTCGAGCCGGAGCTCTAGGGAAAGGCGCTTCCTGCCCCGGTCAGCAGGACACGAGCCGGGAGACAGAGCAGAGGGACCCCATAGATACAGTGGCCCTGCAGAGTACTGGAAGCTCTGTGGCCGAGGGAGGGGAGGGGAGGGGGGTGGCAGCAGTGGGCCCTAGAAGGCTCCTGGGGGTGCCCACGTCAGGGCCAGCCATCTGCCCACCATGGTAAAGAGAGAGGTGGGTTCAGTCAACGCATCGTGGAGATTTGACCGTTCTCTAGCTCTGTGGCCTTGAGCCAGTCACTTTCCTCTTAGACCCCCAAAGTGCTCAGTGAGCACCCCGAGTGGTCCCTCACTGCATCAGACAACTGTAAAAAAATGGTGGGGATCCTGGGCAGAGACAGGTGGGCCCGAGGCACCCACAGGCGCAGGGCACGCTCTGCATTTCCTACCCCACCAGTTATGCAGGCTGCGGTGAGTCATCTCTGTGCTGTGACAGCACAGACGCGACAAGCTCAAGGACAGAAAAGAGATGATTTTTAGCTTAGGTCCCAGAGGAGAGGTATGGTCCGTCATGGTGGGACAGGCACAGTGGACAGCTGGGCTACCAACACCCCAAGGTCCACCCCCACCCCAAGATGTGCTTTCCTCCAGCAAGGCTCCACCTCCCAAGGTTGCCAGGATCTTCCCGAACAGCATCAGCTAAGGACGCCAACACATGAGCCTGTGAGGGGCGACTCACATTCACACCTCGACAACAGGAACCGCGGCGCGGTGCAGGACGCAGGCTAGAGACCCAGAGACATGGCAAAGTCCCCTCACCACGATTCAAGCCCTGTTTCTACAGCTCAGTCAGCTGTGACTCCAGCCACGTCACGCCACCTTCACAAACACCATGTGACCTTCGTATTGTTGACCATAGGATGACTTTGCCTTGACCACCTGATGAACTACTGCAGGTCCAGACTCCTGGCCCCCTTCCCGGACCCACACAACCCGTGTCCTGAGACTGTTTCCACCCAGCCTCAGCCTCCACCCAGGGGACTGTCCGAGACACAGACGGGTCTGTGGCCCTCTCTGGAGAAGGCCCCCACAGGAGGGGCTGAGCCGCCACAGGGCCCTGTGAGCCCCCGATGGCCCACTGTACACACGCGCCCCACCACTTCTTCCCAGCCTTGGAGCCTGGTGCTGCAGCTAAAGGGGTCTCTGCGGATGCGGAAGTAGAAGCCAGCCCGGCTTTCCCACGCTCTGAGGCTTTAGAAGTAAGAGACGAGACCCAGCTGAGATGGGAGAGCATCTCTCCGCCTCCCGCCCCACACCCGGCCAAAGCTCTCCACGCTGAGGTCTCTTTTCTTTCTCACTTTTCACAATTTTGGACCTTCATCCTCAAAATCCAACACGATCCTTTTCCAAATGAGAAAGTAGAAATTAAGAGATCTAGAAATTTGTTTCTCAAGCAATCTGGGTCTTTAGCATCAAAATCCTGATTAAATGCCTGACCCACAAGTATTTTCCCAACGTGACTATCGGAAGGAATCAGAAGTTGTTAGTCAGTCTCACGTGTTGTGAGTTGTGTGCAGTGGGCCCTTTTCTGGCAACAACCCGGTGGGAATGGGGGTTTGACTTGGGGCAGTAATGAGGACACAGCACCCAGCCTGGGGGGACAGACACCGTGGGCCAGTGGGTGCTCAGTCCCTAGGGCACAGCTGGGCTGCACGGGGAAGGGGTCAGACATGGAGTTAGCGAATCTCACCTGAGTCTCGGCTGTGAGATTCCACGCAGGGCTGTGGGAGCTGTGGGATCCCAGGCAGGGCTGTGAGATCCCACGCAGAGCCCCACAGCATCCGGTGACACTGGGGATGAGAGGCAGCAGAATTCTCTCCCACTGCTGGGGTGGAGGCTGTGGGGCAGTCAGCCCCCCACCAGCCAGCCAGCCCCCCGTACCAGCCAGCCAGCCCCCCTTCACCAGCCAGCCAGCCCCCCTGTACCAGCCAGATAGCCCCCCGTACCAGCCAGCCAGCCCCCCCACCAGCCAGCCAGCCCCCCGTACCAGCCAGCTAGCCCCCTGTACCAGCCAGCCAGCCCCCCTGTCCCAGCCCAGCCGCCCCCCGTCCCCCGCCAGCCAGCCCCGCACGGCGCTGGACAGACAGACTCCCTCGGCCAGCACAGCAGGCACACCGCTTGGCCTTTTCCTAAATGGCCTGAGAACTCTCGTCCACACATAGAAGTCCACATGTGAAGATTTACAGCAGCTTCGTCTTAGAACCACCAAATCTGGGAAGCAACCAAGAGTAGGCGAGTGGACCACAAAACTGTGGTACATTAACCCAGTGAAATAATATCAGTGCTCGGAGAGGAGGGCCCAGAGGAGTCTGGCATGCACATTAAAAGACTCTCTGGGGATTGGGGGGGAGGCACTGGGGGATGGGGACGGGGAGCAGGGGGTTCTGGGGGAGGAGGAGGGAGGAAGGAACCAGTGTACCTATTAAGCTTGTATGAGCGGAAATAATAATAAAAAATGTTTAAAAAAAGGGAAAAAAAGAATTTAAAAACTAAAAAAAAAAAAGAAATCACATCAGTGCTAAAGAAAGAAATGAGCTGTTGCTCCACGAACGACATGGGGCGCTTGAAGCACACGGCCAGATGGAAGTCGCCCGCCGGAAGGGCCATGGACCAGTTCCGATGGCAAAAATCATCAGTGGGTGCCGGGCATTTGGTGTGGGGATGACAAGGAGAGAGCACGCAGTGTTTTGGGTGACAATGTGGTAACAGGTTTGTGAACACATCCTTTCACGCTTGTCCCAGCCCACGGAATGTGGACCACCCAGAGTAAACGGCACTGTGCAGTGTAGACTCTGCTTCACAAGAATGTGTTCATGGGGCTGGAGAGGTGGCTCAGGGGTTAAGCCTCCGCCTTGCAGGCGGAAGGTCCGAGTTCGGATCCCAGATCCACGTATGCGCCAGACGGAAGCGGGGGCGGCCTGCGCGCTTCTGGTCTGGTTAGGGCGGGGAGCCTGTGAATCCCGGGGCAGAAGGAGGTGGAGGCGTCCATGGTGGTTCGCGAATTCGTCCGTGGTTCTACACATAACAGACACACACATACACACACACACAGACATGCGCGCGCACATACACACAGTTGAATAAATAATAATAATAATAAAAAAAAAAAGAATGTGTTCATACTGGCCCACAAGTTTTAACAAATGTGCTACGGCAATGTGAGATGCTAATGAGAGAGAGTAGGTGTGGTTATTTAAGAGTGGAAAGGTTGCGGGTAGGCGTGTGTCACTGGTAACTATGATTCTCTGGGGGAAAATACTTGGGCCCCCTAGATCACACATGCACACACACACACATGCATGCACACACATACATACATATGAGCACATGAACACAAACACACGTGCACATACACACAAACACATACACACATGTGAACACAGGCGCATGCATGCACACACATGCACACACACATGCACACATGCACACCATGGAAATAGAGGAGGGGATGTTTGGAAGAGGGATGAGAGGTGCCAGGGCGGGTAACAGGAGAAGGTTTCCAGGAGTGAATGTGGTGGAGGCACACAATACGCCAGACAAAATATCACTATGAAACCCATCACTCGGTACAGTAAATATGTGCTGAGCAAAATGATTTGGATAAAGAAAGAAAAAGGGCAAGTCACTGTCTCAATGACACACCCACTAGTAAGCCCACCAGGCTCCGATTAATGATTCCAAGTGGCCCTGGTCACGTTCATGGCCCTGGTTAAACACTACGAGTCACACAGATAACAGAAAGGCGTGACTGAGGGAAGCTCTGAAGGGCAAGGGCAGCTGACCAGGGTGCTCAGAGAGGGGATGAGGGGAATTAGAATACGTTGTGCACATGTATGGAATTGTCAGAGAACAGACTCAGCTGACGATAATGGAGAAGAAATACAGTGGCAGCTTAAACATATAGTTGGGCCCCCGGGCACCCAGACTTGACCCCCAGCTTCAGGAAAGCCCTTGTGATCAGAGCCGACCCCATGGCTGAGACGGCGAAGGCAGCGTGGTGGGTGATTTCCTCTGAATAAGAAGCACATGACGACGTCTAAGCCCCAGAGGGAGTGGGTGGAAACTTACCAAGCAGTCGTGAACCTTGGGTTGTATCTGTCGCCACCCAGGAAGGAATGGGGCGCATGACCTTCGTCTTTCCAAAGTAGACCAGAGACTGGTCTGCTCCTGGGATCTGAGAGGGCGCTGTGCCCTTGGCGACCAGTGCGAGGCCACGCTGCCCGCCCGTAGGTGACCCCTCCTGTGTACTAACGACACGGGAGTCACAGCAGTGACCGTCCAGCCAGCCAAAGAACGAGGGAACCAGCGAGGGAAGGCTCAGGAGATGGGAGAAGAGGAGGGAGAGAAAGTGGAGAGGACAGGGAAAGAGGGGAAGAGGGGAATGCACACAGAGAAAGGGGGCAGGAAGAGATCAAAGAAGTGAAGGGCGTGGGGGGACAGCGGCTTAGCCAGTGCTCGCTGAGCTCCTGTATAACGTGACCGTCCCACCAACCTTCTGAGACAGGTCCTGTTCGCAGCGCTACTTCACAGCCCTGGAAAGTTCCACGTGGAGCAGTCCTGGCACGTGGCCCTTCCATTCACAGCACAGCGATCTGCTCCTGGCTGCCGACTTCCCACAGCCCTGTCACCTCCACTTCCCACAGCCCTGTCACCTCCACTTCCCACAGCCCTGTCACCTCCACTTCCCACGGCCTCTGTCACCTCCACTTCCCACAGCCTCTGTCACCTCCACTTCCCACAGCCCTGTCACCTCCACTTCCCACGGCCTCTGTCACCTCCACTTCCCACAGCCTCTGTCACCTCGTACTTCCCACGGCCTCTGTCACCTCCACTTCCCACAGCCCTGTCACCTCCACTTCCCACGGCCTCTGTCACCTCCACTTCCCACAGCCCTGTCACCTCGTACTTCCCACAGCCCTGTCACCTCGTACTTCCCACAGCCCTGTCACCTCGTACTTCCCACAGCCCTGTCACCTCGTACTTCCCACAGCCCTGTCACCTCGTACTTCCCACGGCCTCTGTCACCTCGTACTTCCCACAGCCCTGTCACTCGTACTTCCACGGCCCTGTCACCTCGTACTTCCCACAGCCCTGTCACCTCGTACTTCCCACGGCCTCTGTCACCTCCACTTCCCACGGCCTCTGTCACCTCGTACTTCCCACGGCCTCTGTCACCTTCCAATCTCCACAGCCCCGTCCATCCTCGTACTTCACAGCCCTGTCCACCTCGTACTTCCCACAGCCCTGTCACCTCGTACTTCCCACGGCCTCTGTCACCTCGTACTTCCCACAGCCCTGTCACCTCGTACTTCCCACGGCCTCTGTCACCTCGTACTTCCCACAGCCCTGTCACCTCGTACTTCCCACGGCTCTGTCACCCTCCCACTTCCCACGGCCCTCTGTCACCTCGTCCTTCCCCCGGCCTGTCACCTCGTACTTCCCACAGCCCTGTCACCTCGACTTCCCACCGCCCGTCACCCTTACTTCCCACGGCCTCTGTCACCTCGTACTTCCCACAGCCCTGTCACCTCGTTTCCACGGCCTCTGTCACCTCGTATTCCCACAGCCCTTCACCTCGTACTTCCCACGGCTCTGTCACTCGTACTTCCCACCAGCCCTGTCACCTCTGTTATTCCCCGGCCTCTATCACCTCCACTTCCCACAGCCTCTATCACCTCCACTTCCCACGGCCTCTGTCACCTCCACTTCCCACGGCCTCTGTCACCTCCACTTCCCACAGCCTCTGTCACCTCCACTTTCCACAGCCCTGTCACCTCGTACTTCCCACGGCCTCTGTCACCTCGTACTTCCCACGGCCTCTGTCACCTCCACTTCCCACGGCCTCTGTCACCTCCGTACCATCTTTGTTCCTCCCTTCCGGCTGGTCTCATGTCTTGCTTCTGGCTGCCAGAAGACGTTACCTCAAGCAGCTCTCGGGGCCAGCTATACTCACACACCATCAATCACACTACACACACATGCCCCATGCACACTAGCACACATGTATATATGTGAACTACACACACATACACCACACACACTTGCATACATGTACATGCCGGCTTGCATGTACACACAAGTTAACATCCATATACCATTGCACCACACACACGACCCACCCACACATACACGTGACCACTACATACACACACATACATACACACATGCGTGCACACACACATGCTGGAGCACACACACACATGTGCATGCACACACACATGCATACGTCCATATACACACATATGCACACATCCTTCTTCGAGTTAAATTGGTAGAAATCGTGGCAGGAGTGGTCTGAAAGAAGGAAGATCTCAGAAGAGCTTCCTATGGGCGTGTGGAAAGGCTCTGTCCGCCCCTCCACTTCATGGAGGGCGAAGGAAGCTCCACAGTTCGTGAACACAACAACACACACTACACACACACACCACACCATACACATACACACCACACAGACACCACCACACCTACACACACACAATACACACACACAACCACACACACACCACCTACACATACACCACACGACACCACCCACACCAGACAAAACATAAACACAGGACACCCAACACACACCACACACCATGCATACACGCATACACCCCCATCACACAACCACCACAGCACCACACCACACACACCTCACCACACCCACTACAACACTACAGCCCACCACCCCCATCCCCCTACACACCACAGACACACCCACCCTCACCATAAACATAAACACAGAGACACCCAAACAACACACACACACACACACACGCATACACGCATACACACACACACACACACACAGTCCTGCTCCGGCTCCGCCCTCGGCTCTTGGGCCACGCCCTTCATCCCCCAGGAGCCCGTCTGCAGGCACCTGCGCTGGACTGTGCAGCCACCAACTGACCTACAGATGGGAGCCCCTGCCCCACCCCACGGCTGCCCTCCTGTGGTTCCCAGGTGCAGGCCGGGTGGGCGGCCACCTGCCTGTTCAGGCGAAGGTTCCTGGGGGGCAACCTGCGGCTGGGTGGGATGCGTCTCCAGCGGGTGCATTCACTCGTCATGGCGATGTCTCTCACCAGGTGACAGACGCGAAGGAGGAGGGGTCGCCAGCTGAGGACCTTGGTGCCCTCGATCTAAATCAGTGGCCTGTGTCCCGTGAGACAGCGATTCGTCAGCCTCAATGGGCGCGTCCCCTGCTCAGCGCGATGGATCTGGCTTGGCGGGAGATCTGTCCCCTCTTCCAGCCAGTAATCATGCCCTAAGGTGGGGTCGACCCTCTTCTGGATGAGGCGTATTAAGCCCCCTAGAGCTGTGTGTTCATTTCCCTGCCTAGGTATGCGCACCGCCATTCATACCACCTACACGGTTAATGCGGCCGCTCTTCCTGCCAGCGGAAGACTGAAAGACCCCCATAAAACACCACCTCATTAGGAATCAACAGGAATCACCCAGCCAGAGAAATTTTTATTGATGAAGGTTGAACAGAGAAATATCAAGTTCCCTTATCGCCCCTCACTGGGGAGCGAGACAGTGAAATCTTTATTGGAAAATTCTGCGTGTCAGGAGTGCACTTCGTCTTGTCAGGAGAAGGGCCAGGAAGATGTACGACCTCGATGAATAATGGCCGTGGAGGACGCCCGGCCCCACGCGCCGGCTCAGCACTTTCTGGGGGTTCTAAGTCAAGTGCCTCAGACACTTTCATCCTGGGGACTTCCTCGTCCTCTGCCGGGCCGCCATTCTAGGCCCTTCCAGAAGCCTTCGGACACTGGGTATTTTGCGGATCCTGCCGCTGCCCCGTGCTGAGGAGTCAGGCTGAGGGGTGCTTGTCAGGAAGACGTCATGCGTGGATGCAGGTTCTACAAAACCAACACTGCATGGTCTGCTGACGGCTGCGGCTAGCCGCTGGGCGGAGACCACCCCAGGAGGGGTCGAAGCAGTGGTAACTGCACTGGACAGCTGCCGAGCAGGGTAACCCAGGTCCAGAAAGACAAATGTCACACACCCTCTATCATCTGTAGAGTCTAACCTCAACCCCTTAGTGCTGTCACTTAACTAGAAACCTCCCCACACATGCACATATGCAAACACCCATACAAATATGTACATATCTTAACACACACACACATACACATAAAGGACCTAAGTTTGGATCTCAGATCCCAAGAGAAATGGTGGCTAAGTACATGTCTATGGATGGCAGAACCCTGGGAATCCCAGAGCAAAGCAGTTAAGAAGGAAGAGCAATCCAGGATGATTCCCGATACCACCTTTAGGCTTCCAAAGACACACACATTGCCCTCTTCCACACACCTACTCAGGGACACACTGACTCCTACACACCCTAATAATAATAATAAAATGTTTTAAAAACCCACAATCCTGCTTTATCACTGCAGACTGACAGCCTCCCCTGCCCACTCCATTTCCTCAGCCTTTCCACACAAAAGCGCTGTTCTTTGTAATAACTTAGAGCTCCCATCAAAGTATATAATACTCTATAGGAATACATATATATTTACATAAATACATGTGCATATATTTACATAAATCTAAATCAACTTCAAGCAACTTCACAGACTGAACATTTTTAGCTCCATCTTGCATAGTAAGCACTTTCCTGGGGTGCCTGGAATCCTTAAAATCGTAATCTAAAGGTTGATTAACACCCTGGTAATGGCAAGTCAGTTCAATCAAGCAGATTTGCTATGATGATGGCTAATTCTTGGCGGCCACTTTCGAGTTTATTTTCTGCTCACTTGAAGTCACTGCGTATCTCCGTACCCTCCGGGCATATGTCCCCCACGTGACAGGTCACGGGTGCACTGGGTCTTGAGGTACCCCTATGGAAGTGATGTCTGGGACATCTGAAGCAGCGGGCGAAGAGTGGATAATGCCGCCGTAGCTGTCTCTGCGCCCTCCTGAGCGACACAGTCACTTCTGTCTCCAGCCCATCGACCAGAATCTGTGACCTCTACAGGGCTGGGCTGGAGAAAGGTCTGGACCTCTAAGCCCGATTCGTGTCTGAAATTCACTGGCTTTACGGAAAATGAACTGTTCGTTCCCACTGCTGCCTTCTTTTTTTAAATCTATACATCCATACGCCAAACTTCCTAGCCCCACGGACTCCCTTCTTTAATGACTTAAATCATCGCCGTCCCTCAGAGGCCCTGGGAGGAACTCGAGTGCTGCGGGCCAGGGGTCAGGGATGCTGCGGGCCAGGGGTCAGGGATGCCGCGGGGCAGGGGTCAGGGATGCTGCGGGCCAGGGGTCAGCAGTGCTGCGGGCCAGGGGTCAGCAATGTTGTCCACCAGTCATGCTAGGAACACAACACAAGTCACTGTTTGGGGGGCATTTGTCCTCTGGGCACACCTCGCTGCCATATTAGATTTTTGCCCCAGCCTAAGCTAAGGTTGTTTAACAAATTGAAATACACCGTCCTGGAGAAGTCTCCATAGGCCCATGGTTGGCCTCAGGAAGTCCCTGAAACTAAAAAGTTTGGGTGAGGGGCTTCCTCCAGGATGTGAAAGAAACAGTAAACAACAACTGCTTCTGCCAGCCAAGCAGATGAGGAGGGGATTGCTGGGGGGGGAGACCCCAGGAACAGGGGAGAAGTGTAGAAGAGGCCAGTGAGCGAGCAGTCCAGGAGTCCGAAGAACACTCCGGAAGCCTGAAGGGGCCTCCCGGCAAGCGCCGCAGCAGAGCTCACCACGTGCAGCTTCCTTCTGTTAGTCTGGTTCATGCTGGGGGTGGGGGTGGGCTTTCTGGTGACGTAGCTGAATCGTCCCTGGCCCTTTAAGGAACCCGTCGGTTTGTCAGGCTGGACCTTGGTCTAATCGGGACTTTGGTCAGCTGTGGGGCAGCTCCCCAGGGAAAGTGTCCCAGGACAGTCACAAGTCATCTCCAGGGAGACCAACGGATACTTCGGTCTGTAGCGATCCGGGTGTCACCAGAGCTCTGGATCCCTGCTGGGACACTGACAAATAGTCAGGAGAGGTTTATAAATCAGTACTGAAACCAAGCATGGATTGAACACGAAATCCCTAGTGCTTCATTGCTGGGGTCTGAGTAGCAGGTCACGACACCCCCCAAACGCCCCTGCAAGTAGATTCCAACTCTCACTGACTTTTAGATTCCCACAGCCGAAGGACAAGATCCTTAATATTTTTGTTTATTTTAGTGTGTGTGTGTGTGTGTGTGTGTGTGTATGTATCAAAGGGCACTGTGTGTTCCCGTAGAGGACCAAGGGTGACTTCGGGAATCATCCTGGATTGTTTCTATCTCCTTCCTGCTTCGCCCTGGAATTTCCCAGGCTCCTCCCATCAGGGTTGGAAGAGCAGGTTGCAGCCATTTCTGCCTGGCGTTTTTTACATGGGATCTGGGATCTGAACTCAGGACCTTCCCAGGCACAAGGTCTTTAAAAGCAGAACGTAACCATTTCTTTCTTCCTTGATTCACAGCAGCGAGGGGTTTCGTCGCCTGCAGTCTGCAGGAAAGCGCAGCTTGTCTCATCTCCTCGGGCGTCCCCTGTGACCAGCTCCACAGACTCATCTCCCCGCAGAGCCGAAAGGAAGCAACCGGAGTCCAGTCTCCAGGGAAGGGCTGCAGACCCTCCGGTGTGAGTGGGCAGAAGCCACAGGGCCTGCCTCCCTGGGACGGAAGACCCCAAGGCCACAAGAATGTCCCCGCCTCTTAGTGCTTGCAGCTCGATGCCTTGCTCTTTGAAGAGGTCTCACATTGAGCCTGGTGTGAATTTAGACCTCGTGGGTGCCGAATGCTGCCACTTGGCCATTCACGACCCTGGCTTTGCGAAGTATCGATTGCCTTCTGGATAAACGAGCCGTGTCTGGGTAGCCTAGCCGGGTAAACCACCGAGACCAGGGCCGTCGCTCCATCTGCTCTGTGATTGGCAGGTTTAGGCTCTGACATGACCCGCAGCGGCCACTCAGCACCGACCCTGCCGTCCAGCAAGGTCACCATGTCCTTGGAGCGCCTGTGTCTGCCCTCCTGTCAGTAACATCTGCATACGCATGAATTCCTATGTCCACGTGTCTGCGCCCCAGAGGGAACCGAGACAAGCACCTAAGTGCTTATTTCTCAGTTGTTCTGAGAGGAGATGTGAACAGATAGGCACGTCCATATTCCGTATGAATATTGAATTGTAATATTTGACCTCCACAGGAGGATCTGCAGGTTCCCTCAAGACTAGCTCAGCATAAACACGGCGTTCGTGCTTGGTTCGTTCTGCGTCAGCCCCTCCCAGCCCGGGAAGAGGGCACCACGGACCACCAGACTCAGAGTTCCAAGAGATGCCTGCACCCAGACCCCCCAGAGCAAGGACGGACTGGCAAGGATGACGGCGAGAGAGACAGAATTCTCACCGACCACCCAGCCAGGGGGCAGGACTGAGCTCTGGAATGATTGACTGCCCTGGTCCCCACCCCTCTCCTGGCATAATCCAGACGAGATGGGGGCAGCTTGAGGGTGCTGCCCCACTGCCTTCTGGGATCTCGGCTCCCTTAAAGACCCTGTCTTGGCTCCAGCCCTTCGCGGTGATGGGCACATGAACCCTGCTTCCCGCCTACAGTCTCCTTGGGCAAAGGCCTCTTGATGGCATCACGCCACGGAGCTACGCCCACGCCTCCCACCCAGCCCTCAACCTGACATCACACCAGCTTCAGCAGCTGCAGAAGCGCCCACAATTTCCCTCTGAAACTACCCCATTTGCAGACAAAGTAGAATCCCTCCCCTTGATACATCTTGGCTCCTACAGCTGCTCCAATTAAGTGAGTTTCCTAACGAGATCACTAGACGTGTGTGTGTGTGCATGTATGGGAGTGCACATGTATGGATAGGTGCATGTGGATGTGCATGTGGATGGGTGCATGTGTGTGGATGGGTGCATGTGTATGGTGAAAGTGCATGTGTGTGTGCATGTGGATGGGTGCACGTGTACGGTGAAGGTGCATGTGTGTGTGTGCACGCTTGGGGATACACATGTGGATGGGTGCATGTGTATGTGCATGTGGATGGGTGCATGTGTGTGGATGGGTGCATGTGTGTAGTGTGAGTGCATGTGTATGTGCATATATGTGTGTGGATGGGTGCATGTGTATGTGCGTGTATGATGGTGCATATGTGTGGATGGGTGCATGTGTGTGGTCTGAGTGCATGTGTATGCACATGTATGATGGTGCATGTGTATGTGCATATATGGGGATGCACGTGTGTGGATGGGTGCATGTGTATGTGCATGTATGGCGGTGCATGTGTGTGGATGGGTGCATGTGTGTGGATGGGTGCATGTGTATCTGCATATATGACGGTGTGCATGTGTGGATAGGTGCATGTGTGTGGTGCGAGTGCATGTGTATGTGCATGTATAGGGATGCACATGTGTGGATGGGTGCATGTGTGTGGATGGGTGCATGTGTGTGGTGTGAGTGCATGTGTATGTGCATGTATGGGGATGCACTGTGTGGATGGGTGCATGTGTATGTGCATGTATGAAGGTGCATGTGCATGGGTGGGTACATGTGTATGCACATGTGTGACTGCATGTGTGTGGATGGGTGCATGTGTGTGGATGGGTGCATGTGTATGCACATGTATGATGGTGCATGTGTGTGGATGGGTGCATTGTGGTGTTAGTGCATGTGTATGTGCATGCATGGGGATGCATGTGTATGGATGGGTGCGTGTGTATGTGCATGCATGGGGATGCATGTGTGTGGATGGGTACATGTGTATATGCATGTATGAGGGTGCATGTGTGTGGATGGGTGCATGTGAATGCACATGTATGACGGTGCATGTGTGTGGATGGGTGCATGTGTGTGGTGTGAGTGCATGTGCGTGCATGTATGGGGTGCATATGTATGCAGGGGCGCATTGTGTAGATGTCAGCAGTGACACCAGGCATCTCCCTCCATCGCTCTCCCCTTATATTTAACTCCTTTGAACTCAGGCCTCACGTATTCAGCTAATCCATTCAGCTTGCTGTGGGGATCCCTGTCTCTGCTGTCAAAGCCCTGGGATTACAGACAGGCTGCCACGGGCTCGCCACGCCCACCACCAGGCACGTTGACCCAGCAGTGCCGGTGGTGCTGGGGATCCGAACCCCATCCTCGTGTCAGCAAGCACCTTGCCCACCTCCCTGGACCCAGCGTCCTTCTTACTCCCACGGTGACCAGTCCCACACTGGGCATTGCAATTTCTCTTGGTGCCACTGATAAATGCATGACCGCCTAGCTTAGGGGAGCAGGGGGCTTACTCTTGCTTACCATCTGACTACAGGTCTTAGTCCACAGCAGGAGAATCCACAGGGCCCCAGGAGCTGAGGGAACTGACCACATCATACCCACAGGGGTTGCTGGGAAAGGGCAAACCTCACTTGCCAGTCTGCAAACCTGCCAAAGCATCCAAGCGACGAAGCAGCTCCCTCCATCTATCTGCCTGGGGAAGGTCCACTGGGCCTTCCCTCATCACTTACACAGTGTCCCACAAACTTGCTCAGGGCTGGCCGTCACTACTAGTTCTTCACACATGTGCTTAAAGGCTCAGCCCTCAAGCGTCACGTGGACACCTGTATCTAACTGGCACACTGCGTTAACCGACTTTCAGGAAAGGCTACCCACGGTGAGAGACGGTGGTGAGGTCCCGCCAGCTGGCAGTGGACTGTACCGTGTGCGACGTCCACGACAGGCAGGAGATTTAATTTCATATTTTGTTTCTGCAATGAGTCCGACAACCTCAGGGAGCAGGAGCAGTTCATACTCACGACCCTAGGTCATATAGTCTGCCACAGCGGGAGAGCCGCCCCGCATCAGGAACCAAGGGTGGCCACACCAAGCGCCCAGCAGAGCAGAGGGCCACGGTGCAGTGCTTCTCCCAGCCTGCCAGGCTGCCGTGCCAACCCGTGCCTGGGAATGGCCACGCTCGCTCTGCCAACCCGTACCCCCATCCAGCCCGCGTCTTCCCACGTCGGTCGCGCAATTAGACAATCCCACAGACGTGCCCAGAGGCATGTGTCTCACACATCAAGTTGACAGCTGCGACTCACGGCCTCGGCTTCCGGCATCCAGGAGCCAACGGTGCACGCAGTCAAGCATGCTGGGGGATGCAGCAGGAGTGAGTGAAACTGGGGCGAACAGAGCTGGGGTGACCGAGAAGACCTTGCCAAGGAGCAGAGGAGAGGATTCCCGGGGTCACCCCCAGGAAAGCGCTTCACCGCACGCGGGTGGCCAGCAGGTCTTCTGCTGGCCTCTTTCTTCCCTGCGAGCTCACCGTTGCATCCACGGGTCGTAATCCCAGCCACTCCGAGGCTGACCCAGGAAAGCCACCAGTTCAAGGCCAGCGTGGGCTACAGAGCCATAGGCAACTTAGCAAGAACACGTCACAAATGGCAAGAAAGAAGGGGGGTTCAGAGGCCCCGCACTTGACGCCGGGAATGAAAGCCATCGTGGTAGCTACTCTGCATGCTACTAAAAACACCAAAAGGCTGAAGGGGCAACCAGGGGTTTATTTGGCTTACAATTGTCGGGTTACGAGGATTCTTAATCCAGCTAGCAGGAGAGCTCACACCAACACCAGGGGCCAACTGGAAGGGCCTGACAGAGGCAGGCACTGAGTGGCTTTAAGATTTCTAGATCTGAAACATTCCAGCTCTCCAGAATCACAAGGTTCTCATCAATCAGCCTGGTACAATCTTCAACATAAAGGATCTTTTTTGGGGGGGGAGGGGGGTTAGATTTCAATGGTAAATTCACAAAATAGCTTCAAGCACCCAAGTCCTACTTATTCAATACCACTCCACAGCGGGAGTTTTTAAAACGACCTAGAAAGGTTCATGCAGTCTTCCCTTCTTGAAGATTTCTGCTCAGAACGGGCTACTGCGAGCCCCTGGTGGCCGGCCTGTCCTCTGCTCACGGGGGCTCAGCCATCCTGGGGAGGGAGACCACGGTGCCGGGCGCCCTCTGGTGTCCACCGCTGGGATAGCTGTGCCTAGAAAACCAGGCAGGGACAGAAGGCCCCTGGCGGCCATGAAGAGCCTTGGACCCCAAGTGGAATTGTTGGTGACTTTTCTCTGCTTTTTAAAATTAGTTAGTTAGTCATGAGAAGAGAAATATGCATGCCACGGGGCACAGATGAAGGTCAAGACAACTGTGTGTGTGTGTGTGTGTGTGTGTGTGTGTGTGTGTCTGTGTGTGTGTGTGTGTGTGTGTGTACAGTCTTCTGTCTGTACAAACTGAAAAACACCCATATTCAGATAGATTCAAATACATATAAGAGCTCACTTGAGTGTGTGGAGGCCCAAGGGTGATATCAGGAACTTCCTGGATTGCTCTACCTCCCTATCGCTTTGCTCTGGGGTTTCCCGGGCTCTGCCTTCCAGGACCAGAAGTGCAGGCCGCCGCCATATCTGCCTAGCGCTATCTACGTGGGCTCTGAGGATCTGGACTCGGGTCCAATTGCCTGTGAAGGCAAAGGCTTTGACTCTGGGCCATCTCCCCAGCCCCAGGACGACCTTCAAAAGTCTTCTTTCCTCCACCTTGGGCTCCCGGAGCTTGGACGTGGGTCTCCAGTTTTGTGAACAGGCACCTTGTCCAACAAACTCTCACCAGCGTGGGGATCTCATTTTCTCTGGAATCCGCCCTGCAATCAAGAATGACCCACATTTCGAGAAGTTTTCTCTGAGTGTGGGGAGAGCAGAGTCAGTTGCTGGCTCGGCGTTTCTGGGTTATTCGAATCTATTTGGATACTTATAGGTGCCGCAGCGCTCCCCCCCCCCCCCCCCGCAAACCCACCTCTCGGACCTCTGTGAACAAAGCCCCGCTGCAGGGAGAAGAGCCTGGGGTCTTCGTGCATCGCGGCAATGCAGCCTAGGAGGAGGCTCCATCACTCTTGAATGACAAACTCCACCCAGCTCCCTTCTGAAAAACTACGTAAGGCCAGGTGGGGAGCAGAGGGCGGGGGGAGGGGCAGGCATGCAATCCCAGCACTCAGGGTCGGAGGCAGGAGGATTGTGAGTTCCGGGCCCATGCGGACTGCACAGCGAAACCCAAAACAATATGTGCTTACACATCACTTTCAGTTTGTACAAACAGAAGACACCAGCTGCACTCCCTCCACCGTCTGAAAGATCGTCACACTATTAACGAAACATCTGCCCTCCTCCAAATGGCAGCCCCGGGAGCTGGCGTTCCTGTTTCAGTCCACAGTTAGTGCTGCTGCAAACACAGCACAAATGACCTGGGGTTTTATGCAGCTCACAGTTCTCGGTTACAGCTCGTCAGTCACACTGGCATCGGGCGCCAAGGGAACACGGGTCACATTGCACCACAGCAGGAGCACAGGGCAAGGCCCAACGCTGCCTGCCAGTGCTGCGTGCCACGCATGCTGCATGCCTGCTGGTGCTGCGTGCCATCCATGCTGCATGCCTGCTGGTGCTGCGTGACACACATGCTGCATGCCTGCTGGTGCTGCATGCCCACCCATGCTGCATGCCTGCTGGTGCTGCGTGCCATCCATGCTGCATGCCTGCTGGTGCTGCGTGCCACCCATGCTGCATGCCTGCTGGTGCTGCGTGCCACCCATGCTGCATGCCTGCTGGTGCTGCGTGCCACGCATGCTGCATGCCTGCTGGTGCTGCATGCCCACCCATGCTGCATGCCTGCTGGTGCTGCATGCCCATCCATGCTGCATGCCTGCTGGTGCTGTGTGCCATCCATGCTGCATGCCTGCTGATGCTGCATGTTGCCCATGCTGCATGCCTGCTGGTGCTGCGTGCCCACCCATGCTGCATGCCTGCTGATGCTGCGTGCCACCCATGCTGCATGCCTGCTGGTGCTGCATGCCTGCTGCTGTTGTGTGTCTGCTGGTGCTGCATGTCTGCCCATGCTGTGTGCCTACCCATGCTGCATGCCTACCCATGCTGCATGCCTGCTGATGCATGTCTGCCCGTGCTGCATGCGTGTGCTACCTGCCCATGCTGTGTGCCCACCCATGCTGCATAACCATGTTGCATGCCCGCCCATGCCGCATGCCTGCTGGTGCTGCGTGCCATCCATGCTGCATGCCTGCTGGTGCTGCATGCCTGCTGGTGCTGCATGCCTGCTGGTGCTGCGTGCCATCCATGCTGCATGCCTGCTGGTGCTGCGTGCCACCCATGCTGCATGCCTGCTGGTGCTGCGTGCCACCCATGCTGCATGCCTGCTGGTGCTGCGTGCCACGCATGCTGCATGCCTGCTGGTGCTGCATGCCCACCCATGCTGCATGCCTGCTGGTGCTGCGTGCCATCCATGCTGCATGCCTGCTGGTGCTGCATGCCCATCCATGCTGCATGCCTGCTGGTGCTGTGTGCCATCCATGCTGCATGCCTGCTGATGCTGCATGTTGCCCATGCTGCATGCCTGCTGGTGCTGCGTGCCCACCCATGCTGCATGCCTGCTGATGCTGCGTGCCACCCATGCTGCATGCCTGCTGGTGCTGCATGCCTGCTGCTGTTGTGTGTCTGCTGGTGCTGCATGTCTGCCCATGCTGCATGCCTGCTGATGCATGTCTGCCCGTGCTGCATGCGTGTGCTACCTGCCCATGCTGTGTGCCCACCCATGCTGCATAACCATGTTGCATGCCCGCCCATGCTGCATGCTTGTGCATGCTGCATGCTTCTCCATGCTGTATGCCTGTCCATGCTGTGTGCCTGCTGATACTGCCCGCTTGTGCTACGTGCCCACCTGTGCTGTGTGCCCACCCATGTTGTAGTGCCCATGCTGCATGCCCGCCCATGCTGCATGCTTGTCCGTGGGCTTGCCCGTGCTGCGTGCCTGCCCATGTCAGCCAGCTCTCCCATCTCACCCACCTGCCTGGAGGACGGACCCGCCTCCTACGGGCTGCATCCTCCCACATCAGCTATGCAATCAACAGTCTCCTACAAATCTGCCCAGAGGCCTGCCTTGACTGCACAACCTTCAGAGGGCATCACTGCTAGGCCTCAGGTGGCCATGGAGACTTATCATCGCACTTCTTTTATTTAGATCATTTAAAAACATACCAAAATCAAAATGCTAATCTTTAAGGCTTTTCAGATGTAATTAAACAGAACTAACATTGTTCACTAAGTACAACACAGAGCAAATACCTTCCTGTGCCTCGGTTTCCCCATGAGCAGGAGGAAATGACATGAGGGACTTAGAATTTTGCTGAGAAGTAGCAGCTGCTTCACGTGAAACACTGGGGGCCGTCCCGGCACAGGAGGCACTGGGGGCCGTCCTGGTGCAGGATGCGCTGGAGACCGTCCTGGTGTAGGACACACTGGGGCCCGTCCCTGCGCAGAACCCGCTGGGGACCGTCCTGGTATAGGACCCGCTGGGGACCATCATGGTGTAGGACGCGCTGGGGACCATCCTGGTGCAGGACCCGCTGGGGGCCGTCCCAGCACAGGACGTCCTCAGCAACCAGCATCCCCATCAAAACTCAGAGATAGCACCGTGGGGAAGATGCTCCTAAGTTGAAGCGAGGTTCCAGCTTCACCCTTCTCCAAGCTGGTTACATCAGTAACAAGAATCGTCCCTGTAGGGCCCACGCTGGAGTTGCTGGCAGACACAGGAGTCTGGTGGGCACCTGTCGTGGTTTGATATGTGTCCCCCACAGTCTCATGTGTCTGGCAAGATCATGGTACCTTGAGAGGTGGCGCCTTGTTGGAGGAAGGTGGTCACAAGAGGGGGGTTAGTCCCACCCTACCTCCAGGAGAAGTCTGCCTTTGCAGCCAACATTCCGGCAGCTCTCAGCCTCCAAGGTGTCTGCAGTGACGTAGCCTCCTCCAGCTTCAGGCAGCCACGCCGCCTCCACCATGAGACACCGTACCTCCCCTCTGGAACCGTAAGCTCAATAAATCTTCCTTTCTCCCTTAGGTGGATTGACTTTGAGTGCTTTCCCACAGCAATAGTGAAGAGTAACCGTCACAGCACCCACCATCATTTCCAGGAGCTTGTGTCCTGAACAACAACAAAAAAAAACTGGACAGAGACACCAGGATAATGGCCGAAACTGAGAGTTTACTCGGCAAGAACAGGACAGGGGCTGGCTCAGGGGTAAGCGCCCACCTGAAAACGTGAGATTTAGAATTCAGATCCCGGCACCCATGTGAAAGTCAAGTGGACATGACGGTACCTGCGTCCACATGCTCCCGATGCAGAGCCAGGGCCCTGCAGAGCCAGACGCGCTGAGCTGCCGACGCTGCACCGAGTGAGAGATGCGAGAGATGCGGCCCCTGTAAGCTGGACAGCGGCCCAGGAAGACATCAGCGTGATGCTCTGCCTGCACACACGTGCACGGGCATGCCAGCAGACACACGCAGACACACATAGACACACACAGACACACGCATGGATACACACACACACACACACACACAGAGATACACACACAGACACACACAGACACACACATAGACACATACACAGACACACACACAGACACACACATAGATACACACACAGACACACACAGACACACACATAGATACACACAGAGACACACACAGAGACACACACACACAGACATAGATACAGACACACATAAATACACACAGAGACACACACAGAGATACACACACATAGATACACACACAGACACACAGAGACACACACACAGACACACACACAGATACACACAGACATAGATACAGACACACATAGATACATACAGACACACACATGGATACACACACAGACACACAGACACAGAGACACACACAGAGACACACACACACATAGATACACACACAGACACACACACGCGCACACACACACATAGATACACACACAGACACACACACGTACACACACACTCACACATCCCACAGGTGTGCACTGCTGGGGACAACACTCAGACGCGAGCAACCTTTACGGAGAAGGGAAGATCTGTTCGGCTTAGGGTTCCAGGCAAGATGTGGGCCATTCAGATGGAGACGGCCTGGCCGGTGCAGCTTAAGTCGCTGCAGACACCGCGGAGGCCGAGCGAGCTGCAAACTGCCAACCGCAAGAGCAGACTGGCGCATGGCTTGGGGAAGTACGGTGTGCGCCGTGTGGCCTCAGCAGGAGAGCCAGCCTGCCTCCCCACAAACTCTCTGCAGCCCCTCCTGTGCCGTGTGACCGCAAGAAGTCACTTAGCTTCTCTGTGCTTCAGTTTCCTGCCAGCTAAGACGGGCATGCTGACCCGCACTGCCTGCAGAGAGGATCCTGTGGGTTCCTGTGCGCCCCTGGCTTGTAAACACCGTAAGCTGTTATTCTAGTCACTGGATTTCTCAAAGGAGATACAAGACAACTGCAATCATGGTGCCATTTACTATGACCGGGGAGTCGGTGATAGAACCTGCAGTCGCTGGAGTGTCATGAAAGAGGCCAGCGCAGGCCAGACATCACCATGGGTCCAGCTGCTGAACTGGTCTGACCCGGAGAGAAGCTGAATGCTGGGGAAGCTGGAGCCCGTGGTGTGTCAGAGACATACCAGAACAAACCCGAGAAAGGGAGCGTGGGCACAGGCCTGAGATGCAAACAGCCACACGCCGGCTCGGACCTGGGCCTGCATGCAACATCTGCAAGGCCAGAGCCCAGATGCAAACAGCCATGCGCCAACTCAGACCTGACCCTGCATGCAACATCTGCAGGGCCAGAGCCCAGATGCAAACAGCCATGCGCCGACTCAGACCTGAGCCTGCATGCAACATCTGCAGGGCCAGAGCCCAGATGCAAACAGCCATACGCCGGCAGCAGTCGCAGCAGTCAGGATGGGATGCGCTCACGGCCTCTCCCTCTCCAGCTGCAGACTCCACTCCCTTTGCTGCCTTCCACACTGCAGCAGCCCCACCCGTGAGTTCCAATGGTCGCCAGTCACCAGCCACAGCTCCGCATGACCCAAGACATCAGATGAGAAGGGACACGCTACACGACCACGTGCCCCTGACAGTCGCTGGAGCAGGCGACCAGCTGCGACAGGACAGGGGCGTGAGGTCTAGAAGGACACTGGCCTTGAAGTGACCCAGCTTGCGGCCTTCCTGTGCGTCCTTGAAGACGTTTCAAAGATGACTACTTGGGTTCAAACAGCGAGCACGCCAATTCCCTTAATGCCTGAAGATGCGTGTGTCCCGGCCCGCTGATTTACATTTGCACAGACACATCGAGAATTCCCTGATCTGCCTCTGGCGCGAAGCCACCCTGCAAGGTCTTCATTACTTCCTAATTGTCACAATTTATTTGCTTCATTTTTCTTCTTGGGAAATGCTTTAAAAATTAATCTCCAATCTTGGGCCATTGTTAATTTAAAAGCTCCTCATTTATTAATGGCATCATGTGAGCCATAACCCATGTGTGGACACATGCATGAACGCATTGTCATGTACAAGTATGTCCACAGAGCATGTGTGTACACACTGCCACACGAAGTGCATGTATATGCAGATATTGTCATGCATTATGCACACAGATACACAAGCATATACTGTCATTCATGTGTGTCCACAATACATGTATACACATGCAACTGTCATGCACACATGTGTAGCACACACGTACACTGCCATGCATGCATGTTCACAGACCATATGTGCTGTTGCAGTTAGCCTGCATGGTTGCTGATAAATGACCATCAAATGGCGTAAGAGAACAAGGGATTTATTTCCTTACTGACAGTCCGGTTATAGTCTGTAGTCCAGCTTGACGGGAGAGCATGAACCAACACCAAACCGAGGGAACTGGCCACGCCATCTCCACACAATGGCTGAGAGATGGACGATCCTTACTTGCCAGACCAGCATGTCTGGCCAAGTGAACAGAAGGACGCCAACTCTCTCAACCAGCTCTCTGTGATTTATCCAGGGCCTAATCCCACCCACCATGGGCTAGGCCTTCCCCATCAGCTAGACAATCTCTTGCAGGTTTGCTCTGGGCTTAACCCAACCGTTAATTCTCCAGAAATGTGCCCAGAGCTCGAACCCTCAACCGTGTACAACCACATATGTGTACACACACCCACACTGCCATGCACACCACATCTGTGTACACACACCCATGCTGCCATGCACACCACATATGTGTACACACGCCCACACTGCCAGGCACACTGCACATGTGTGTACACGTGCCCACACTGTCATGCACACTGCACATGTGTATACACATGCCCACGCTGTCATGCACATGCGTGTACACAACCACACGTGAAAGCACAGCTGACTAAGGCAGTGTGGTATTGTCCACCTTTGTTTTCTCTCTTTCTGGTTAGAACCTGATCCATCTACTTGACTCTCGAGTCACTTTATGAGCACTGGAATTCAAAAATTGCAGGCGGACCTCCAGGTACAGTGGCGTGATGGTTAATATTGGCCAACTCGACGGATCTGCGTTACCCATTAGGTTAGTCTCCGTCCATTCCCATGAGGGATAATCTTGATCTGGTCAACTGAGACTGGAAGGTCCACCTTAAGAGTGGGTGGCACCCTGGAGTAGGGTCCCTAAAAGAATGAAAAGAAGGCAGAGAGCTGAGCATCAGCCTCTCTCTCCCTCTCTCTCTCTCTCCCCCCTCCCTCCCTCCCGCCCTCTCTCCTTCCTGACTACACAGATGCTGTGTAACAGCTGCCTCAAGCTCCTGTCTCCGTCCCTTCCATGTCACCACGAACGGTACCTTGACCTATTGTGTGAACAGTTTTCCTGGGGAGATGCCTGCACATCTTTCTGCCCACATAGGAGTTTCTACAACAAACCAAAGTAACAATTGCACTAAGGTTCAACCAATGAGCCAATGAGTTTACTAAGTTTGTTCAGGGATATCTCTAGGACAGCTACCTCTCCAGAAAGCCCAGCCGCATGACCGATGGCCTCGCACGGCTGCCTGGCCGGAACCCCTCAATTAACCTTCCTCAGTGTGCACAGGGCACATGTGATGACAGGATCCTGTGCAGGGAGGCTGGGACCCCAGGTGAGGGTCCAGCGACCTTCTTCACCCCCACCGTCTGAGCATCAGTGGGCGACGGATGTGATCTTGATGGTCTCACACAGGTGTCCAGAGGAAAATGCCACACAACTGTGAGCCAAATAAGCTTCCTTCCTTCGGTTGCTTCTGCCAGGGTGTGTGTGTCACAGGCATAAGGTAAGTAATGAAGACAGATGAGAGCTAGACGCGGCGTCCAAATGACCCGCTTGAAGGGAATCATCAGTGTAAGACAGAACAGACTACTCTGGAGAGGAGGGAAGAACCTCGGGACTCACAAAGGTAGCAATAGAACAACTAAAATGTAAGAATAAAGACGGGCACGTCACCAAAGAGGAGTCCAGCAAGTCAAACAGCCACTGGTCCCCACAGAGGGGAGAGACGGCAGCAGCCTCTCCCAAGAGGTTATCCAGGTGGCCCTGGTGACAAAGAGTTGGCAGGCTGTCCCGGTCTGCCTGCCTGTTGCTGACAAACTCATGACAAAAATGGCTTATGAGAATAAGGGGCTTTATTTTGGCTTATAGTGTCCTGTGACAGTTCTCAGTCTAGCTTGGCAGGGGAGCTCACACCAGCCATCTGGAGCCAAGGGAACTGCCACGCCATGTCCACAACTGCTGCGAGAGGGGCAGACCTCCCTCGCAGACAGCTTGTCTGTCCAAGGATGCCGAGAATGCCAGACTGCGGACTCAGTTCCCTCCATTCTACCTACTTCTCCAGAGAATAGCTGCATCCACCGCAGGCCGCGTCTCCCCCATCAATATCCTGCAGGCTTGCTCAGGGTTTAATCCAACTGCTAATTCTTTACAAATGTGCCCAGAGCGCAAACCTTCAACCGCGAAGTTGACATCTGTGCCTATCACACTCCGCCCCTTGTCGACTTGACGTAAACACACATTACTTTTAAACTATAGTCTTTCAATTCTTATCCCATAGATGTTACATTAATCTTATAAGATACATTCAATTTGATTTAAAAGCTTTCAAAGTCCAATATTAAGAAGTTCTCAATGTCTAATTTTAATATATTGATAGTTCAATTCTACCATTTTGAAAATTTAAAGTCTCTTTTTTAAAAAGTTCAAAATCTCTCGACTGTAAAATTCTGTCAAATCAAAACAAGTTATTTACTTTAACACAGAATAAACATTAAAATGGAGGCATTAGAACAGAGGAAAAAGTTCAAATTAAGGCTAAAGTCTAGCAAGGTAATACTACATTATGTAGTGCTGTACCTCTTTTGTTCCTCATGATGTAGTCAGGGGGACAGGGGGGGCTCAAAGGTTCTGGTTAATCCCAGTTCCTCTTTACAAGCAGCTTTTCTCTGCACCTAGTCGAATCTGCACCTGCACCCATCCTTAGCACATGTCCCAGGTTCTGATATCCCCAACGTCCTGAGTTCTCTTCTGCAGCCAAGAGCTTCACCTTCCTTTACAGGAATTCCAAACGTGCCTCTAGTGAAAAGCCTCGGCCGCTCTCTATGAACCCTTCAATCTTACACTGAAATCAGGGCTACCTGATGCTACCAAGGCTCTGCAGCAAGGCTGAGCTGTAGCCGGGACCACCTGGACCACAGTTGTATCAGCTTTCTGCATGCTAAGCGCAAGAAGCTCTCCTCTAGGAAGCCAATGCTTTTGAAAGGCAAGAGGCAGCTTGGGCTTTCTTCGCCTAAAGAAGTTTGGGTTTTTACAACATGTAATCTCCACGGGGTAGTGTTCATCTCTCCACTGTTCAAGCACAAAGCACTACATTATTTCTTCCATAGCCACAGTCACCCTGCTGTCTCCCCTTTCCTACTGCAAAACTTCACGGCTGCCAACACAGCTTTCCTCCACCAAGCAAACCAGTTCATCAGGTTTATATTCAATTTTATCAAAGTCCTTGTCCCCCTCATCACAGACTGTGCCCAAACAATTCTTCTCTCTCTCTCTCTCTCTCTCTCTCTCTCTCTCTCTCTCTCTGTCTCTCTCTCTCTCTCACTATTTTTCACATTGTTCACTAGACTTTGCTCAATGTATTTGCAGAGCCAAGCAAACTGCCACATCATGTCCAAGGGAGTGCTGAGAGAAGGACAAACCTCACTAACCAGACAGCATGTCTGTCAAAGAATGCCACACTACTGACTCGGTTCCCTCCCCGTCACGTGCCAGGGAAAGTCCCACCTGCCACGGAACCTTTAACTAACTCATCAGTAGACAGCCTCCTGCAGGCCTGCTCAGAGCTTGCCTGAACTACTAATTCTCCACAGCTGTGCCAAGAGCTCAGCCTTCGGTTGTCAAGGTGACACCTATGCATCCAGCTAGCACACTCGCCTCACCAGCTGCACTCTGGGTCACCTCCCTGCCAGCCATCCCCCTGACCCTCAGAGAGTCTGAGCAGAACGTGGGGAAAGCGCAAGGCCGGCGCTTTGCCGCAGGCTGTAGACTTGGTCCCAAGTTCCTTGAGAACTGAAGAGATCCTCCAAACATCGGTCCACTCCCTGCTTTCCTCGGGCCACTAGACACCTTGGCTTCTATCTATGGTCAAGCGTCTCCTCCTCCCAAAACAGAGGAAGCAGAGGTGGGAGAAAATGCCCGTTGGGTTCTAATGGCTCAGGATGCAGAACAAATGGTTTCTCAGTGTCAGCCAAAGGGCGGCGCCCCCACTGCGCCCACCTTCCCTGCTGGCCGCGGCCTCCGTCCACAGCAACGTGCACACGCAGAGTCCGCTGCTGTCCCCGAGAGTTCCCGCTCTTAGCGCAGCCCTGGTGCACCCCATCTCCACTCCCGCCGTCCTTCCTCGTGTCCTTGCTGGAAACCACGCCCCAGTCCAACAGCAGCGAGTCTGCACCGTGGCCCCTGCAGACGCGATGGGTCAGCCCCGTAGCTGCGAGCTTCGTCTCAAGCAAGCATCTTAGCATCTTCGCTTGCCTAGTTTTACCCCCAAGATCCAAATGTTGCCATGGGTCCTTGGACCTCTACAAACACTTGCCAGCCAGCAGAGGCCACGAACCCCACCCCACTCGGCCCTGCAAGTTCTCACTGCATAGCTCCTCCTGGCACTCGTCGATGTCTTGGGTTTTTCCAAATGTCTTCACGATGTCTAGTCTCTGCCTCTGAAACAGAATGGCCCCCGATCTTGCTCCCCGGGTCATTCTGATCAGCAGTTGTTTGGAAAATGATGTTTCTTCATAGGAACATCTGTCAGGGTTTTTTTATGACTGCATGTGTGCGTGCGTGCGTGCGTGTGTGCATGCGTGTATGTGTGTGCGCACGCGCCAGGGGGCACTTCAGTGTGTGTCCCTGTGGAGGCCCAAGGGTGACATCAGGAATCATCCTGCATTGCTCTGCCTCCTTAGTGCTTTGCTCTGGGGTGGCCTAGACTCCGCCTTCCAGGGCCAGATTTGCAGGCAGCTGCCGTCTCTGCCCGGCATCTTTAGGTGGGATCCAAAGTGTCCTTTTGCTTGTGAGGCAAAGGCTTTGGCCCCTGAGCCATCTCTGCAGCCCAACATCTGGCCGGATTCCAAAACAATTATAACAGCAGATAGCAGGCATGTGAACTGGGGTTCTCTAAGGGAACAGAACCGATAGCGTGAATATGTATTAAAAGGGGATGCGCTAAATTGCCTCGCACAATATGGTCCAGGTGGTCCAAGGATCAAGCCAGTAGGTGCTCAGCCCACAAGGCCAATGGCCTCAGCGGTCCCAGTCTGCTGCTGCAGATCCGGGAGAGCTGCTGGCTTTCGGGCCAAGTTGAAAGGCTGAAGAAGCCGGGTTCCTGGGCTGGAGAGACGGCTCAGAGGTGAAGACTCTGCCTCGGAAGCAGAAGGTTCTGAGTTCAGATCCCAGGTCCCAGGTAAAAACACCAGGCAGAAATGGCAGCGGCCTGCACTTCCAGCCCTGGTGGGCAGAGCCTGCGAAATCCCAGAGTGAAGTAAGGTGGTAAAAGCAATCCAGGCTGATTCCTGAAGTCACCCTTGGTCCTCCAAGGGACACATTGCCCTGTGAAACACACACACGCACGCACACACACGCACGCACACACATACACACACACACACAGGATGTATCAATCTTGGGCCTCCACAAGCATGCACCCCCCACGCATGCACACATACATGTATGTGCAGCTGCACGCACACACACACACACACACATGCACCCAGCATGCCACACATATATACAAGCCAAACAGACAAAGAAACATCATGAGTGATGTTTCTACGTCATGAGTGATGAGCCTACAGCATCCGTGAAGACACCCTCTGCCCTGGGCAGCGGCACCTCCACTGGCTGCCCGCACGCGCGACTGGACCTTGAGCCGGGAAGCTGCTTTTTCTTCACGAAAGAGGTTCGTGGATCTGCGGCCGCGAGAGGAGCCGCTGCCCTGGGCACTGCTGCTCTGACATCCTTGATGTCGCATGTTTCGTCCCACAGTAGCTTTCAGCTGTGTCTGCAGCGGGCCTGGGCTCAGCCTGCGCCGCCCACTGTCACTGAGAGGGAGAGACAGCGCGGATCTGCCTGAAAGCATCACGCGCGCCTCTCAGCACCTCCTCGTGGCGGCCCGGCAGCTGCCCGATTCCCCGGGCCGTTTCCTCTGCCCCTCCAGGTCCTGGCTTCTTTCCGCTTGCTCGCCTTCATGTGTGTGCATGCGTGTGTGCGCGTGTAGATGAGTTTATGTGTTTGTGTGTGTGTATGTGTGTCTGTGTGTGCATGTATGTTTGTGTGTATAGTGTGTGTATATGTGTATACATGTGTGCATGTGTGTGATCTACACATGTATGTGTGTATGTATGTCTGTGTGTCTCTCTGTGTCTACGTGCATATATGTTGTGTGTATGTGTCTGTGCTGTGTATTTGTGTATACGTGTGTATGTGCATATCTGTGTGTATGTATGTCTGTGTGTCTCTCTGTGTATCTATGTGTATGTGTGTGCATGTATGTTGTGTATATATGTCTGTGCTGTGTATCTGTGTATACATGTGTGTGTGCATGTGTCTGTATATCTGTATGTATATGTGTTTGTGTGTATATGTATATGTGTATGCATGTATATATGTATGTCTGTATATGTATGCATGTTTGTATGTCTGTGTGTATGTATATGTGTATGCGTGTCTGTGTATGTGTGTCTGTGTGTGTCTGCATGTGTCTGTGTGTATGTGTGTGTCTGTGTGTATGTATATGTGTATGTGTGTGTCTGTATGTGTGTCTGTGTATATATATGTGTATGTGTGTGTCTGTATGTGTGTGTCTGTGTGTGTCTGTGTATGTATATATGTATGTATCTGTGTGTGTCTGCGTGTATGTATGTGTGTGTATATGTGCATGTGTGTCTGTGTGTATGTGTGTCTGTGTGTATGTGTGTCTGTGTGTATGTATATGTGTTTGTGTGTGTCTGCGTTTATATGTGTGTGTGTCTGTATATGTGTGTGTCTGTATGTGTGTGTGTCTGTGTGTATGTATATGTGTGTGTGTCTGTGTGTATGTGTGTATGTGTGTGTCTGCATGTGTATGTATGTGTGTGTATGTGTATGTGTACATATGTGCCTATGCATGTATTTGTCTTACCTCCTAGGTGCCTTGTAGGGGAATCTCTATGTGTGAGCAGGTGTGTGTCAAGCAGCTGTCAGCCATAGGCGGTAGTGGCTACCACACCCTGGCATCTGTGGTGGAGATCACACCCTGGCATCTGTGGTGGAGATCACACCCTGGCATCTGTGGGTGGCAGCTGCGCACTGGAAGCCGCTCTCCAGGACTCGGGGCTGCGGGAGGCACCGGGCAGCACAGGTGGCTGCGTCCTGGGACAGAACAAACTTTTCTTCTGGCTGTTGGCACAGCTGAGGGACGCCACATCCCCAGCCCCCCAAGCACTCTTCATCCAGGGAACTCCATTTGGGGTGTGACAGAGGCCTCCGCTGAGCATTAGCTCAGGAGTTGGGGTGCCGACACTCACGGTCACGCCAAACTTCCACCGAGTCCCCGGCTCTGGGTTCTTGGCATGAGCTGAAAGACTGAAACTCGTGGACCACAGCAGTGGGTGTTAGGAGGACTTTATGGTGCGTTCATAGGTGACAGAGAGCAAGCAGAGCCCTGCGTAGCAGGAGGGAATCCCAGGAAATGGGGTGTCTGAGCCGCTGGTCTAGTTTTTTAATAAGACGTGCAGCAGACACAGGGGAGAGGCATGGGAGCCCGTCGGTCCACCTGGCCGCCCCCATGTCCAGGTGCATCCCTGCTTCATCCTCACACAGCGCTTCTCTAAGCGCGGTGAAGATGAGGATGCAGACCGGGCAGCAGCGCCCCCTGCTGGCACCCTCCAGCGGGCAGCGCCAGGACATTTTGGCCTCCAGAACTGTGTTGTGTGGCTTTGGGTTCTTTCACACAACTGCCCCACCAGATTCTCTCTCCTGCGCCCTCTGAGGCGAGCTCACACGCTGTCCTTTGAAAACGCAGCACGTGTCTGCATGGAGTCGTATCCAAGGCCGTCACCACAGAAAAGCACAATGTTCCGGATGCCATCTTTACCCTGCAAACCCCGGCCCTGCGCAGGGGGAACTCTAAGTCTGCGTCGGCACATCCTGGAGTTGGGCTTTATTTAAACTTGAAAGACCAAGCACACGGGCCCATCTCGAGGCAAGTATTTGTTAAATTGCAGTGTAGCTGCTGAATTACCGCACTGTGTTCTCAAAGCATTCTGTCTGTCCGCTGCCATCAGGCATTGCAAACAGAAAACGACAAAGGGGCATCCTGAAGGAGACCCCGGGCTTCACCCGCAGCACGACAGAAGCCGGGGGGCTTGGAGAAGAAATGAAGATGGAACCTTGGAAGGGCAAAGCAGAGTGTGGGAGGTGCCGCCTGGTTTGCCGACGGTTGGCTTCGTTGCCCGCGGGCGCAGGCTCGTTGTGTATGTTTGAGTTTTTGTTGGTTCGTTGGCTTTTTGAGACAGACCCCACCGTGTCGCGGGATCGAATCCTCCTGCCTCGGCCTCCCTGGTGCTGGGATGAGTGAACGGCTGCCCAGCACAGCTGTTCTTGACACCCAGCCCCGGCTCTGTGTTCGGGAAGCAGGCGTCTGGGGTACGGACCTGTTGCTCTTCTGCGGCTGTGAGAGGATGCTCGGGCCCAGGAGGAGGAGAAAGGGCTATTACTTGCCTTACGTCCCAGAGCGGATCAAGTCCATGATGGTGGAGAACACATGGCAGAAGGGTGGTGCCCCGAGCGGAGGCCTAGTCAGGTCACAGCAGCTATTGAGAGGCACAGAAAAGGGAGAGAGAGAGAGAGACAGAAAGACAGAGAGACAGAGACAAAGAGACAGAACACAGGATAGGGCTATAAAGCTACCCAACGCTCAACTCCCCTTAAGCAAACCACTCCCCCAGAAAGACTCCACCTCTTCAAGCTCCCATCACCTTCCCAAGCAGCGGCACCTGCTGGAATCAAGTATTCAAACACACCAGCCCGTGGGGACAATCCATTTCCACGCATGACGGGAGCCCACCCATATGGCCGCAGATACTCTGAACAGATGCTCAATCTGGTTTCTCAGACTTCTAAATCCGTCCCTCCCTTAACTCATCCAACACAACTCCCAATCGAGGCAGGACGACCCACTTGTACTTGCGTGGAAGGAACGTGAGCTGCTGCAGTTGGCTCTGCCGTGGGCTCCACGAGCCTCCAGTTCTCACTTCACTCCCATCTGCACCCCCCCGCCAGTCAGAATGATGAATCTGCAGCCCAAAGACCACATAGCTCACGGGACAGGCATACACTAAGTCGTACTGAAGATGTGAGTCAGTAAATGTTCGCCCAGGAAGAAGAGCCCCGCGGCCTGCCACAGACCAGTCCGTCACAGAGACGATCACCACGCAACTCTGCACCTTGCTGTGTGTTGACACAGCAGTGCCATCTTTTCTCACCACTGGAATTTCCAGCTCTTCCAGGCTTCCTTCCTGCCCGTAGTTTATGGCCCAGAAAGCAAGCTGACATACTGACAGAGATTTCCTAGGAAGACAAAGTAACTTTGCTTCCTGGTGCAGGTCACGGGGGCCACAGGGCTGTTATTGTTGCCACTGAGGTTGTTAGTAGAACTTCCCCAGGTTCTCAATCTGTCCAATCTGTGGCAATCTGGGTCCTATTGCCTTTTCCCAGATGTACTTTCAGTTGTTGCTTTTTTTTTTTCCCCGTTTCCAGATGTCGTTACTTATTCATTTCATTGCCAGCACATTTTATCCTTTCCTGAACTTCTACACGATTCCCTTTTTTGCCACCCTTTCTGCCTTCACCGGCCCTAACCAGGAAGATTCCTGATAGCTGCTGCAATTCCACCACATTTACTTGGTTCTTCCACAGTCCAGCGGAATGTGCCAGCTCAGAGACATATAGGATGGCCGTCTGCAAGAAGACCTGTCAGGATCAGCCCCCAGCTCCCTGCTAGCTGGATGCTGCAGAGATATGGACCTCTATTTTGTAAAGTCAATGTAGGACCAAAGAATGCTCACTGGGATTCTGGGACTACACCACAGTTTGTTTTAGAACTTTTTTAAAAATAATATTTTTGAGAAAATATCAAGTCAGTAAGCCAGACATGTTTTTGTAAATTGCTCTTGAACAATATAAAATTGCAATAAAGTCTTGCCTTTTAAAAAAAAAGAAGAGCCCCGCGGGAATCGTCCTGTCCTAGTGCAATCCATCGCTGAGAAGAGTCTACGGAGACATGAGTGTCCTCGCTTTAGCCGTCAGACTGTGGAAATGATGGAACCCAAGAAAGCTAGAATTCCTCCCGAGAGTCTCAAGCTAGAGACGTAAGGCCGAGGCGAGCCAGCTGGAGGAAGGGCGCCACTCCAAAGAGATCTGCGACCTGTCAGACCACCTGACAGGAGGGAGAGGTGGGGTCAGGGATGGGCGGGGCCGCGCCTGGGGGGACCTGCTGAGATGTGCCTAACTCCACCCTCTATTTCAGCCTTCCCTGCTGTCAGAACCCGAAGGTGGACTTAGGGGCGGGGATGGGTCTCTTCGTCCCTCTCCCCGTGTGGCCACACAGAACCACCCTCTTCTGATCCTGCTTGCTCTTTCATTGGCTGGTCAAAAATAGGTGTCCACACTGGGGCCCTAGGGGTAACCATCAGGCCAGAAAGAAAAGGAAAAAAAAAAAAGCCAGGATCCTGACAAGCCTTGTGATTCACCCCTTCCTTAGAGTCAGGAGACATCAGCCCATTGCTTGTGGCTTGCATAGGATGGATGAAGGAAGGGAGAGAGGGAGGGAGGGAGAGAGAGAGAGAAAGAGAGAAAGAGAAAGAGAGAAGAGGAAGGAAAGAAAAGGAAGGAAGGAAGGAAGGAAGAAGGAAGGAAAGGAAGGAAGGAAGAAGGAGAAAGA
>JALPQD010000321.1:754906-868462 GCA_023101885.1 Typhlomys cinereus
TCAGGGCGGTGCACCTCTCCCATCCCCTCCCTGTGCCACGTGCTCCCACGCTTCCTCCAGAACCTTCTCCGCCAGCGCCAAGCAGACCCCCGAAACCACCCACTCGGAGGGGAAGCAGCCCAGCCCTTGGGAGACAACTGACTCTCGGCAGCCTGCCCTCCCGTGAGGGGGGCCACCCCCAGACTCTGGTCGACACCCTGCGCGAGGACAGCCCCTGGCCGGTCTGGAAGGGAAGAGCTTCCTCTTCAGCGGAAGGCCCTGGAGCTTGCGCAGAGCCCCGCGGCGTCTGGAGAGTCAGCTGCTCCCAGGCTTGGGCGCTGATGGTTTTTTCCTTCTGTTTCAAGTCTGAAGTGTTCACCAAATGCCTCTCACCATGGAGTCTTTGGGGGCGCCAGGTCTGCCCTGAGCACCTGGCTCAGGTCCCACCTCCTCATCCTGCCTTACACGGCAGGGGCCCGTCCAGCCTGCAGTGTATCAGGAGGGGCAGATGGAGGGAAAGGCTTGGGTGCGAAGTCCTCACCAAGGTCAGTCAACTCTGTAATCCTGTTGGGCGTCTCCTCCACCTCATGCCCCCTCTTCTCCCCTGTGGACCCGCGTCTCCTCCCTAGAGCTAGCCCTTGGGCCAGCCTTGCCCTCACCTAGCCTGAGGTCTCCAGGAGGCCCCGGAACCCAAGTTCTGGAAGGCAGAAGCAGCTGGTGTTTGCAGCAGAGAAGGTTGGGGATGGGCGCTGTCTGTGAGCATGTGGGGGGCTGTCCACTGAGACTTGTTCGACCCCACCAGCAGGTCCCGCTACGAAGATGGCGGCGACGGCTGCCCCTTCCCGGCCGCGATGGACTGCGGCGCCTGAGGCAGGAGCTGAAATGAGCCTTTGTTCCTCTGCCAGGTGTTTCGCTGGGAGCGCTGAGAAAAGTCGCCAAAGCACCTGCTCACAGCCCTGGGCGTCCGTCTGGCGCCCTGCAGGTGCCTCCCATCCACCTGGGGTCCTGCCCGCTGGACTCCCTGCTGGCTTTTCTGGAAAACCAGGGCGGGTCAATCTTGCGCCGTGGGGGCTGGGAGCGGCTCAGCCGGACCCAGGGTCCTTGCCCCGTGATGCTCCCAGCACAGGCAGGGGAGGGCTCTGCTGGCCAGCAGGCCGCTATGCCGCCCCCGGGCCCCGCAGGCCCACGCTTCATTTCTAGCTCACGGTCCTCGTCTTGGCCAGCGCTCATGTGACCGCTTCTGTCGAGCACGCTGAGGCGGTCACCACATTGCCCCTTTAGGAGTGGCCCCAGCCAGGATAGAGCTGGATGTCGCAAAATGCTTTCAGCTCGGGAGCACAGTAGCCCTTCCGTGAGCCGAGGGGCTGCACATGCCACACACACAAAGGGCCTTGTGTTATCTGTCACGCGCCCTCACGCCAACCCCTCGGACATGAGAAGTGTGGGAACCTCATCCCTCGGGTGCCTGTGACCATTTGACATTCATTAGAAGGCGTCTGGACAAAGGAGCCTCTGGGCGGGGCCACGAACATCAGCCCTGCCGCGTCGCATCCAGCACTGTGACCAGCGCGCGGTCCCAGGCCTCACCGCGCCCCTGGGAACAGGCAAGGCTGGCCTCAGCCGGGGGCTGGGCAGAGTGCATGAGGGCACACGTGTGTGCAGACACAGCAGGGACACGCACAAGCACGGTGCTTCCATGCGCTTGTGTACACACATGCATGCCAGGACACACACCAGGAACACAGCGCGAACACAGCACACACACACACACACAACACAAACATACACATACACCAGGAACAAACAACACACACACATATACTATCACAACACCCAGGAAACAGCGCGAACACGCACACGCACACACACACACCAGGAACACAGCACACACACACACACCCCAGGAACACAGCACACACACACACACGCCAGGAACACAGCACACACACACACACACCAGGAACACAGCACACACACACACGCATACACACGCACATACACCAGAAACACAGCACACACACACACACACACCAGGAACACAGCACACACACACACACACACACACACCAGGAACACAGCACACACACACACACACACACCGCACGCACACACACACACACCAGGAACACACACACACACACACCAGGAAACACAGCGCGAACACACACGCACCACACATACAACACACGCACGCACACACACACACACACCAGGAACACAGCACACACACACACACACCAGGAACACAGCACACACACACACACCAGGAACACAGCACACACACACACACACCAGGAACACAGCGCGAACACACACGCACACACACACACACACACACACGACACACACACACACACCCAGGAACACAGCACACACACACACCACCAGGAACACAGCACACCACACACACACCAGGAACACAGCACACACCACACACACAGGAACACAGCACACACACACACACACCAGGAACAAGCACACACACACACACAGGAAACAGCACACACACAACACACCAGGAACACAGCGCGACACACACACACACACACACACACACCACCACAACACACACACACACCAGGAACACAGCACACACACACACAGGAACACAGCACACACACCACACACACCAGGAACACAGCACCACACACACACACACAGGAACACAGCACACACACACACACACGAACACACGCTGGAACACTCAACACACCAGCACACAGCACATGCACACGCACCACAGATCAACAGAAGTGTTTGCAGAATTCTGAGGTGCGAATCCGTCCTGAGAACATTTGCTCGCGCGCACATGTCCTCAGAGCTGCCATCTTGGGCAGACCATGGGCTTCACGTGGCGTCTGTTCTTCCCCTGAACCACCCTCTGTCCAGCTCGACTCCTTCTCCCTGGAGTGGGCGCTGGGACAATTTGGGAGCCCGGCAGGTGTGAGGCCCCTGGCTGTCGTGAGGCCTCCTGGCTGTTGTGGGGTCCCCTGGCTGTCGCGGGGCCCCCTGTCTGTCACGGGGGTCCCCTGGCTGTCGCGGGGTCCCCTGGCTGTCGTGGGGTCCCCTGGCTGTCGTCTCCCAGAAGGAGGAAGTGGCAAGGCAGGGGCCCCACATGACTCGTGGACATCCTGGACGTCGTGGTCGATGGAGTGGTTGTTGTCAGATCCTCCAGGTCCTCCAAACCGCAGCCTCGCAGCTGAGAGCCGGCCCCAGATGTTTACAGGGCGCCCGGCAAGAGAGCGAGGCCTCTGTAAACACTGGAGGTTGCAAAATCGCAATCCTGAAGCCAAAGCATGGACCTGACCCGGCTCTGGGGACTATGCCCGGCAGACCCGGGGGCCAAGCTCCTGGAGGCGCGCAGGACACCTGGGTTAAGGGGCTCTGGGCTCATGGCGGGCAGCAGCGTCTCTCTGGCTGCTAGTCTGGGGTTCTCCCCGCCCTCAGCAGCCCTCCGTAGGCCCCTCTGGGCGAGCAGGAGAAGCTCCCGGATCCACAAGGGGCTCCTGCACAGACTACTGTCAAGGCCTGTGACAGACCCCAGGAACTGTCGGGGTGAGCAGACGTCCCCGCGGGGACCACGGAGGCAGAGCCTGGAGGGGGAGCCCAGTGCAGGACTCCAGGCTCCGGGAGAGCTCACCCCCCCATCCCTACAGATGCTCCACCTGAGCGTCAGTAGTGAATAGGTGTCTCGGCATAGCGAGGCCGCGGAGGTTCCTCCCCCTGGTCTGGAAGCAGGGGGCGGGGAGGGCGTGCGGTGGGAAGGGGATGAGGGGGAGGAGGGCATAGGGCGAGACCCTCAGGAATAGCCCATCTGGCTGTCGAGATTAGCGACTTGGCCTCTTCTGCTTCACGTGTCCGACTGCTTGTGGACCTCGGCTCTCTGTGTTGATCTGAAAACTAAAGATGAACAAAGCCCAGAGCCGGCTGAAGCGCCACATTCTGCCCCCGGCCGACCGGCACCTGCCAGGCGGCCACAGCACTGGGCTGGGCCCTGTGGTCCCTCACCACCCAGTGCCAGCCTGGTCCTTCCTGACCCCAGGGCTAGGGTCAGCGAGCCAGGCCTGCTCTATATCCAGAGCCCTCTGGCTGGGCTCCCACGCCACGGGCTCACGTGCCCTCACATGGAGAGGAGTCTGGGAAGGGACTTGATGGGTTCACCCCTTCCCCTGGGGACCCACTCACTTCTCCCGAATCACATTGACCCCAGATGCTCCCAGGAAAATACACTGGGCCTGCTGGGATGTCAGTGATGGAGACACTGGTCCTGACTGGTCCTGACCAGATGCCCATAGGTGTGTCCTGGATGAGGGCAGTTCTCCCGGAATACACCTGTGCACACTCCCTCACGTGGACCGCCCACGTGCATGCATGCGTGCATGCTCATGCAGCCCTCATGTGTACGCGCTCAGGCACGCTCAGCCTGCTCACGGTGGACAGCAGTGAGGACAGTGTAAACCAAATAGCAGCTGGAACGCAGGGTCCTGGGAGACAGTCCTGTGAGGAGGGGAGGGCGGGGGGAGGGCTGGGGGGAGGGCGGGGGAGGGCTGAGGGGAGGGCTGGGGGAGAGCTGGGGGGAGGGCTGAGGGGAGAGCTGGGGGGAGAGCTGGGGGGGAGGGCTGAGGGGAGAGCTGGGGGGAGGAGAGCTGGGGGGGAGGGCTGAGGGGAGGGCTGAGGGGGGGGGGCGGGGGGAGGGCTGAGGGGAGGGCGGGGGGGAGGGCGATGAGGGGGGAGGGCGGGGGGAGGGCTGGGGGAGGGCTGGGGGAGAGCTGGGGGGAGGGCTGAGGGAGAGCTGGGGGGGGGCTGAGGGGAGGGCGGGAGGAGGGCTGAGGGGAGAGCTGGGGGGAGGGGGGGGAGGAGGGCTGAGGGGAGGGCTGAGGGGGAGAGCTGAGGGGAGGCTGGGGGGAGGGCTGAGGGGAGAGCTGGGGGAGGGCTGAGGGAGGCTGAGGGGAGAGCTGGGGGGAGGGCTGAGGGGAGAGCTGGGGGGGAGGGCTGTAGGCTGGGAAGGTTCAGGGGGAGGGCAGAGAGGGAGGGTTCAGGGGGAAAGCTGGGGGGAGGGAGGCGTGGGGGGCTGGATGGGGAGAGGACTAGGTGGGACGGGGAGAGCTGGCTTCAAGTTAGCTTCAGTATGACAGAGCACACTGACCTTTGACCTCAGGGTGTCCTCAGGGTGGAGGAAGGCCCTGTCCTCTGAGTCCAGTGAGTGGCCTCAGGATGGGGTCCCTTCACACAGCCCGGTGACCCCAATCGTGACTGGGGACCCTGGCCCTTCCCAGAGCCGGCGGGAGAGGGGAGACTAAACAACCGCGTCCACTTCTCGTTTCCCGAAACACCCTTTGGCAAAATAAACAGCCATCCGTCAGCTGCCGGCCTGCTGTGGACGCCCAGTCTCCAGGGTGCAGCCAGCCGGCTGAGGCTCTGGGGACGCTGATCCCGGGGCCCTGGGAAGCCTGTGCAGCTGCAAACGGTTCCTCCTGGGCGCTGCAGCGGGGCGAGGGGCACCGCCCAGGGGGCTGCCCCTGAGGCTGCAGGCCCACAGAAGCCCAAGCCAAGGGAGGCCTCGGCCCCTCTCATTGGCCCTTGAGAGACTCACTTTCCATCTTCCAGAGATCGGAGAAGACCTGGGCCGCTAGGGCGGGCCGAGGGCTGGGGCTCTGTGCCGCAGACCAGGGTCGCGGCCCCGAGACCGGGGCTCCCCAGGACCGGTGGAGCACAGAACACATGCGACTCTCTAGTCGAGTGAATTCTGAACCCGTTTGTTGAAACTTTCGTGACAGCTCTATACAGAAAATTTTGGGGGTAAAGATGTTGCACCTACAATAGACATACAATTTTCTAGTCAGCAAAAATCACCTTCAGGGTGGACATTTTTTCAAGAACCTAACCCATTGCTTGAGGGTAAAGGCACTTAACAGAAACATTCTCCCAGTATTTCCAAACCTAGCTAATCTATAATGCTTCACTGGATAGCCATGGGGCTGAGCCTACATAGCTGACATTTTTAACGGAGACTGCTTTTTTAAAATACACAGAGGAGGAATGAGCTCCTTTTGATTTCAACACTTAACTATAGGAGTCCCCAACACCCCATAAGTCCCAGCGTGAGCTTTTTGCTGTTGTCCTCTCCAGGTCCGATCCTCTCAGTCAGGCAGGCCAACATGGGCACCAGGCATGGCAGCAGGTTCTAGCTTGGGAATTTGCATGCAGCTCATGCAGTCTCTGCAATCCAAGCTTAAACCACATCTCTAGGGGGCCTTGACTTGGATACTCAAGGGGCCATATAGCATGATTTTGTCATGGAACACTACTGAGATATGCACTGAAGAGAAACTTAAGCAATATAATTATTTAAAGATAACTTCTCCTATAATAGCATCCTCTATTCCTTTAATAGTAAGGTTGCTTATGTCTTCCTTTGAGGAATTCCAGAAGTGTATTGCCAGTTAGATGACCCATCTGTGAAACCATGCATTCTCCAAACCTGGGGTCCAGTCAGGCCCTATATGCCAAGGGTGTCTCTTTCGGGCGGAGGCGATCATTGGTGGGAATGCATTTGAATGGTCCATCTCTGTGATTTCTCATAAGAGTGCCTGTTGGGGGTAGGAAAGACACGGCCCCCTTTGCTTCTGACATGGATTCTCCCAGTTTGGATTGCAAATACCATCTCCAGGGGCAGTCTTGGCATCTAGGACTTTCTGGCATGATGGTCTCTTCCTTGGCCTTCAGCCAGGGTTAAGAGGGTATCACAGTTTCTTTTAAGTTTCTAGTGAACTGATAGCATAATCTTATACTTCTGGAATTTCTGAGTTAGTACATAGGTGGGAATTTTACCCACCTATGTTTTAAGACTCTAGAAGTTATCTCTAATTTCTTTAAATCAGTGCACACATTCTGGCTAACAAGCCTACTTATTGTAAGTGGCTAGACATGAAATCTCTGTTTAGAACTTGACTTAGAGTTAAAAAGCAGGCTTCTTCTCCAGGTCCGCGAGCAGGAAGCTATCCCCAACTTTTCCAAACTGAGACATATTCTACCAGATGGTTGGATAAGGACGCGGCAGCTCTGGCCCATGGGTCCAACCCAGTCAGGAACTGTGCCCACCTTGGCGCAGGGGATCGGGCCCCTCTCTGCTCCTGCTCGAGCCCCCGCATGTGACTGCCAGGCAGGTGCTGAGGAGAAGGCAGTGTCCAGGGAAGGGCCGGCACGTGACCGGAACACTCAGAACACACGTTCGTTCCCGGGGCCTGCTCCGCACACGCAGGACAGTGCTTGGCAAGTTGGGGGTGTGGGGGATCCACGGGAGGAAGGCCAAGTGCTTAGAGCCAGTGTCATCCGGTTCTGACTGCGGCGAGGCTCCGTGAAGGGTATGTGCGTGTGAGCTGGGTTCACACGCCCACCCGGCGGGGGCCACGATCCTGTGAACCAGCTGGACATTGTTGCCAGCTACGCCAGGACAGCGGGTTACGCGTCCCCCACACCCACGGGCCTCACTCGGCCCTGAGGACCAGGCAGCGTGGCCGCTTCAGTGAATGCAGCTGGACGGGCCACCCCACAATGTGCAAGCACCCCACAGCCTTCCAGACTCACAGGGGGGCTGACTCCCCGGGTTTGGTGTGAACACTTTTTTCTGGGGAGACGCCACTCCAGATGGGAGCTGGATGACAGATGACACCAAGGTCCAACCTGACAACCGAGCTAGTTCACGGGGTCACTTACGGGAGTGGGGGTGAGGGTCACTCGCAGGGCCAAGGATGAATTCAGAGCTACAGCTCCAGAAAGCCCTCACCGAGATGGCTGACGGCTTCCACGCGCCATGAGTGGCTTCCCTAGCGAGGCTTCCTCGGCCCACACATCCTGGGGCCCCTCCCAAGCCTCCAGGCCCGCGGGTGCGCGAGCGGGGCGAGGGCCTGCGCGCTCTCGTGCCTCCAACCCTCTGTCTGTGAGGGACTGTCAGGAGCGACTGTGCTTTTTGCCTGTGTGCTAGTGTGTACCTGTGTGTAGAGGGGATGGTGTGTGTGTATGTGTGTGTGTGTGCATGTGTGTGCGTGTGTGTATGTGTGTGTGTGTGTGTGTATATGTGTGTGTATGTACCTGTGCATAGAGGGGATGGTGTGTGTGTATGTGTGTGTGTGTGTGCTAGTGTGTACCTGTGTGTAGAGGGGATGGTGTGTGTGTGTGTGTGTGTGTATGTGTGTGTGTGCTAGTGTGTACCTGTGTGTAGAGGGGATGGTGTGTGTGTGTGTGTGTGTGTATGTGTGTGTGTGCTAGTGTGTACCTGTGTGTAGAGGGGATGGTGTGCGTGTGTGTATGTGTGTGCTAGTGTGTACCTGTGTGTAGAGGGGATGGTGTGTGTGTATGTGTGTGTGTGTGTGTGTGCGTGTGTGTATGTGTGTGTGTGTGTGTATGTGTGTGTATGTACCTGTGTGTAGAGGGGATGGTGTGTGTATGTGTGTGTGTGTGTGCTAGTGTGTACCTGTGTGTAGAGGGGATGGTGGGTATGTGTGTGTATGTGTGTGTGTGTGTGTGCTAGTGTGTACCTGTGTGTAGAGGGGATGGTGTGTGTGTGCGTGTGTGTATGTGTGTGCTAGTGTGTACCTGTGTGTAGAGGGGATGGTGGGTGTGTGTATGTGTGGGTGTGTGCTAGTGTGTACCTGTGTGTAGAAGGGATGGTGTGTGTGTATGTGTGTATGTGTGTGTGCTAGTGTGTACCTGTGCGTAGAGGGGATGGTGTGTGTGTATGTGTGTGCTAGTGTGTACCTGTGTGTAGAGGGGATGATATGTGTGTATGTGTGTGTGTGTGTGCGCTAGTGTGTACCTGTGTGTAGAGGGGATGGTGTGCGTGTGTGTATGTGCGTGTGTGTATGTGTGTGTGTAGAGGGGATAGTGTGTGTGTGTGTGTGTGTGTGCTAGTGTGTACCTGTGTGTAGAGGGGATGGTGTGTATGTGTGTGTGTGTGTGTGTGCTAGTGTGTACCTTTGTGTGTAGAGGGGATGGTGTATGTGTGTGAGTGTGTACCTGTGTGTGTAGAGGGGATGGTGTGCGTGTGTGTATGTGTGTGTGAGTATGTACCTGTGTGTGTAGAGGGGATGGTGTGTGTGTATGTGTGTGTGTGTGTGTGTATGTGTGTGTATGTACCTGTGTGTAGAGGGGATGGTATGTGTGTATGTGTGTGTGTGTGTGCTAGTGTGTACCTGTGTGTAGAGGGGATGGTGTGTGTGTATGTGTGTGCGAGTGTGTACCTGTGTGTAGAGGGGATGGTATGTGTGTATGTGTGTGTGTGTGTGCTAGTGTGTACCTGTGTGTAGAGGGGATGGTGTGTGTGTATGTGTGTGCGAGTGTGTACCTGTGTGTAGAGGGGATGGTGCGTGTGTGTATGTGTGTGTGAGTGTGTACCTGTGTGTGTAGAGGGGATGCTGTGCGTGTGTGTATGTGTGTGCTAGTGTGTACCTGTGTGTAGAGGGGATGGTGGGTATGTGTGTGTATGTGTGTGTATGTGTGTGCGAATGTGTACCTGTGTGTAGAGGGGATGCTGTGCGCGTGTGTATGTGTGTGCTAGTGTGTACCTGTGTGTAGAGGGGATGGTGTGTGTGTGTGTGTGTGTGCTAGTGTGTACCTGTGTGTAGAGGGGATGCTGTGCGCGTGTGTATGTGTGTGCTAGTGTGTACCTGTGTGTAGAGGGGATGGTGTGTGTGTGTGTGTGCTAGTGTGTACCTGTGTGTGGAGGGGATGCTGTGCGCGTGTGTGTGTGTGTGCTAGTGTGTACCTGTGTGTAGAGGGGATGGTGTGCGTGTGTGTATGTGTGTGTGAGTGTGTACCTGTGTGTGTAGAGGGGATGGTGTGCGCGTGTGTATGTGTGTGTGAGTGTGTACCTGTGTGTAGAGGGGATGCTGTGCGCGTGTGTATGTGTGTGCTAGTGTGTACCTGTGTGTGTAGAGGGGATGGTGTGCGTGTGTGTATGTGTGTGTGAGTGTGTACCTGTGTGTGTAGAGGGGATGGTGTGCGTGTGTGTATGTGTGTGTGAGTGTGTACCTGTGTGTAGAGGGGATGGTGCGCGTGTGTGTATGTGTGTGTGAGTGTGTACCTGTGTGTAGAGGGGATGGTGTGTGTGTGTGTGTGCTAGTGTGTACCTGTGTGTAGAGGGGATGGTGTGTGTATGTGTGTGTGCTAGTGTGTACCTGTGTGTAGAGGGGATGCTGTGCGTGTGTGTGTGTGTGCTAGTGTGTACCTGTGTGTGTAGAGGGGATGCTGTGCGTGTGTGTATGTGTGTGTGAGTGTGTACCTGTGTGTAGAGGGGATGGTGTGTGTGTGTGGCAAAGGGCGGCACCGTGTGTTCCTGTGGAGGTCAAAGGTGACTTTGGGAAGCACTCTGATTGCCTTATTGTTTCTCTCTGGGGCTTCCCAAGCTCCGCCTCCCAGGGCTAAAAATGCAGGCCGTCACCAATTTGACATGGGACGTGAGATCTGCACTCAGGTCCTTCTACTTGCAAGGAAGAGGCTTAACCCCTGAGCCATCTCTCCAGCCCCAACAGACACAATCTTGATTGTCTGGGACAAGCTGGCAGCTGATGGTTGGGAGCAGGCTGCCAGCCAGACCAACTACACTGGCAAGGGCTGGGTTTGATTAGGTGAACACCCGATTGGAGAAGGCACCAGAGGCAGAAGACATCTCAGCGCAGCCCAGGGAGAAGGCTCCGTGTGAGGGTCGCCAGGGAAGTGGGACTTGGAGCCGTGCGCTGCTCCTGGTCGTTACAGCAGCTTGAGCAATGATGTCGCCAGGAGCCAGCGGCTGGGAGTGACAGGACTCTCCCTCTTCGCTGGGAAGGACAGTGCGGCCGCTTCTCACAGAGGCCCAGCAGATGACCCGCAGTCCCTCTCACAGGAGGGACCCGAAGGGTTGAGCAGTCGTTTCCACCAGGCCTCTGGGCAGACGTAGCTCTATGCGTAACTGAAATTGGGAGGAAGCGAGTTGTCCTGCAGTGGGTGAGGCCGGATAAACAGACAACAGTGGACCCCGACAACAGAGCACCCCACAACAGAGCACCCCACACAACAGAGCACCCCTGACAACAGAGCACCCCGACAACAGAGAACCCCACAACAGAGCACCCCCACAACAGAGCACCCCACAACAGAGCACCCTCACAACAGAGCACCCCGACAACAGAGAACCCCACAACAGAGCACCCTCACAACAGAGCACCCCCACAACAGAGCACCCCACAACAGAGCACCCCCACAACAGAGCACCCCACAATAGAGCACCCCCACAACAGAGCACCCCACAATAGAGCACCCCCACAACAGAGCACCCCACAACAGAGCACCCCCACAACAGAGCACCCCACAACAGAGCACCCCAACAGAGCACCCCACAACAGAACAGAGTCCGGCATTGGGAAGAAATGCGCCGCTGACTCACAAGAAGACGCGGGAGCCTCGGCTCGGCGGCGGGTGGACCGTCTGTACGGCTGCGGGCCGTGGTTCCCCCTGCGAAGCTGCACATGGAGACGGGAGATTCAGGCTGCTGAGTCCTGGGGGCGGGGGGAGTGCACGGATGCCACAGGGGTGTGGGGCAGGGGTCTCTGCGTCACAGACGCGGGTCGTTAGCACGTGTCCAGGCCCACAGAATGCACGACACGACACGACACGACGGTCGTCCTACTGCCTTTGGGCACTGTGAGGAACCGGCCCTGGTGCGTGGACGGAGCAGGCTCCGTGCCTGAGCCACTGCTGCTTGCGGCCCGCACAGCCCTCCCGGGGCCGGGTGCCCGGGTGCCTCGCAGCACAGCCCTCCCGGGGGCGGGTGCCCGGGTGCCTCGCAGCACAGCCCTCCCGGGTGCCCAGCTCCTCCTGGACGCTAGAGAGCCGAGTGTGTCCTGCTTGCAGCCTGGCCACTTTCAGAATGCAGACGCCCCCGCCCAGAACGGGGGCCGAGGTGCTCTCAAAGGCCACGTGCTCAGACGTGCAGGAGGATCGGGGCAGGCCACAGGTGCCAGGGCAAATCCGTGTGCCAGGGCCCGGGATGGGCTTCGCTGCGGCACCACCCTTGACCCCTACGTCTGGGGTCAGGCCTGAGACAACCCCTGCCCTCCGCTCCGGGGGCCTCACCTGGTGGCCGTGTGGTGCCTCGGCATGGCACTAAAGAGAGCTGCACAGAGAGCGCCCCGTGTGCCCGGGGCGGGTGCAGGCAGAGGGCAGAGCCAGGCGCTGCACTTGCTTTGCTGGTCCCTCCCTTGGGCAGGGGAGGATGTGACATTCAAGGGCGGCCTGCCGAGGGATTCAGGACAAGGAGGCCCAGCGTCAGCGGCAGCCGGCGTCGCCGCAGCCTTCAAGGAGCCCCGCCCCACTAGGATGCCACAGGTGCTTGCTGGAGCTTGAGGGACTTGAAGCCCCCCGAGCAGCGCCCTGGGACCCACCTGCCATCCCTCGTTAAACTGCAGCCTCCTCGGCTGGCAAAAGCAGCCTCCCTTGGGGCTTCAGGACCCCTGGGAGCCACTCTGCCCCCACCTTCCCACCTCCAGGTCACCCTGCTTTGGGGGTGAATGTCTCCCCCAGCGGGTTGTCGCCCATGCCCAGGCCCTCTGAGGCCCGCGCGGGCAGTCCTGTCTATCACCCGGGGTGGGGGCTCTGAGAGCTGGCTCAGGCCCCGTCCCGAGCAAGCAGACCCCAGGGAGCAGAGGGCAAGGCTGGTCCTGCAGCCCGGCTCCCACCTCCCCACACCTCGCCTGTTGATCTAGTTCTGCTCTGGACCCTGGCGGGCTGCACTTGCCCCTTGGCCATCTGGGCGGGCCGCAAGATCACACCTGGAGATGGAGCAGCTGACCCCTGTTCCCCAAGGCCACTTTGCTGAGAGGCGGCCAGAAATCCCACAGATTCCAGAGAGCAGACTTTCCCGTGAGTCATTTCTGGTCAGTCAAGGTCAAAGGGCACCAGGCGCTTGCCCTGTGGAGCAGAGGGACAGGAAGGAGCCTGCGTGAGTGGGAGGGGCCACATCAGAGGGGAGCTGGGAATGGGAATGTGGGTGAGGGAGGGTGACCCCGAGGCCGGCAGGCACCCCGCGGTGTGCACGGACCTTGGGGAACCACGCTGGGCGGTGGAAGGAAGGAAACGGTCTGGCCCCGGCTGGCAGTTCTGGCGCCGACTTGTCCCAAGTCCAGCCAAGGCTATTCTCGGCCCTGGGGCTGTGGCACCTTATAAGGCTGTGTCCAGCCTGGAGTGCCCACGGAGCACCAGACCTGGCTTGCCCTCTGCCACCAAGACCCATGTCTCCACTCGGCCTCCAGGAAGGAACCTTGGACTTCAGCGAAGTTGAGGAAACTCGGGCCTCCAGAGCACGGGGCTCCGGCGTCCGGGTTCGGGAGCAGGCGCAGAGCTCAGAGGGGCCCCTTGTGGAAGTGCAGCCAGGTTGGGGGCTCCCAGGAGCAGCTGTGTGGGTTGTTTGTGGACTCCCCTCTCTTAACACCTGGGATGGGCCCAAATGATACACGGGCCTCAGTGGTTCAAAAATCAAATCTTTGGGACCGAGGAGATGGCTTGGCTGGTGACGTCATGCTGTCCAAGTGTGAGGTCATGAGTTTAGAACAGGGGGAGCCGCAGCTCCACCTGCAACCCCAGCCCTGCGAGTGGGCGACAGCAGGAGCCCTGGAGCCCGATGGCCAGTGTCTGTCATCCCCCTGCTGATTCTGACTCTGGCCTTTGCCAAATGGACATTTGGACCCTCAGGCACTGCGCAGTGGCGTGATCACATGAGCAGACATCTCAAACCCATGCCGGAGCAGCCGCGGCTCTCGGCTGTCCACGCCCTTCGTGGACAGGTGCAGCCGCGCGCAGCCTGCCTGCCTCGGGCATCACAGCCATAGGCCGTGTGCATCCCGGTGTCTCGGGCTGGAACCCTCCGGAAGGTTCTTCACACAGTCCTGTGGCTGCACTTCCCTGTGCTGAGACCCGCCCTGCAGTCTGACGAGGCCCTGGATGTGGCTGAGACGCCACGCCTATTGCGAGGCGAAACTCTTGGCTCGACAAAGGCCACGTGGGAAGACATCACACAAAAGACCCACGAAGTCATGCATCCCCTTCTGGGGGTCTTGGAGGACCCTCCTGACCCCAAGGGGGCCCTGCAGGAGCACAGCCGCCTGCTTGCTGAGCACACATACCTCCCCATGGCCGCCCACCTGCCCCTCATTCTCTGACGGCAAGAGTCCTGGGGTCACTGGGTCCTGAGCCACTCTTCACCTCCTTTCTGCCAGAACATTCCGCACATTCTCTCAGAACCAAGGTGAGCACCATCTCAGGCTGGACGTCTTCTTTCTGGTACGTATGTATGTATGTATTTATGTATGTGTTGATGTATTTATGTATGTACATATGAATGTATTTATGTGTATGTATGTATTTATGTGTATGTATGTATTGATGTACATATGTATGTATTTATGTGTATGTATGTATGTGTTTATGTATGTATTGATGTACATATGTATATATTTATGTGTATGTATGTATTGATGTACATATGTATGTATTTATGTGTGTATGTATGTATTTATGTGTGTGTATTTATTTATGTACATATGTATGTATTTATGTGTATGTATGTATTTATATACATATGTATGTATTTATGTATGTACATATGAATGTATTTATGGTGTATGTATGTATGTATTGATGTACATATGTATGTATTTATGTGTGTATGTATTTATGTACGTATGTATGTGTGTGTATGTATTTATTTATGTACATATGTATGTATTTATGTGTATGTATGTATTTATATACATATGTATGTATTTATGTATGTACATATGAATGTATTTATGGTGTATGTATGTATGTATTGATGTACATATGTATGTATTTATGTGTGTATGTATTTATGTACGTATGTATGTGTGTGTATTTATTTATGTACATATGTATGTATTTATGTGTATGTATGTATTTATGTATGTATTTATGTACATATGTATGTATTTATGTATGTACATATGAATGTATTTATGGTGTATGTATGTATGTATTGATGTACATATGTATGTATTTATGTGTGTATGTATTTATGTACGTATGTATGTGTGTGTATGTATTTATTTATGTACATATGTATGTATTTATGTGTATGTATGTATTTATGTATGTATTGATGTACATATGTATGTATTATGTATGTATTTATGTGTGTATGTATTTATTTATGTGCTATGTATGTGTGTGTATATATTTATTTATGTACATATGTATGTATTTATGTGTATGTATATATATGTGTGTATGTATGTACTGATGTATTTATTTATGTACATATGAATGTATTGATGTATGTACCTATGTCTACATGTATTTATGTGTGCGTATGTATGTATTTGAGAGAGAAACAGAGGCAGAGAAGGAACGCGTGCATCATGGCACCGGGCAGAGATCAGAACCAGTTCTTCCTTCCAGCACGTGGGCTTGAACTCAGGGCACCGAGTCTGCAACAGGCGCCCGACCCACTGAGCCACCTCGCCGGCCGAGACGTGTTTCTATCTTGCTTTCCTTTCCTCTCTGCCCGGAGGTAGGCCCGGGGCTGGGCCATCTTCCCGTCCTCCAGCAGCATCCCTAAACATGCGCCAGCCCACCCTGCTCCTTCAGTCAATGCTGTCCAGCAGCCACGGTCACCTCTGCCGGCTGGGGTGACGGCAGGACCAGGGAACGGGCTGTGGAAGAGCATGCCCTGGAGCCGGGCGGCATCCACCCGTGGGAGGACATGGACAGGATGCACCCTCCCCGAGAGGCCAGCGTGGCCTCCGTAGCCCCATGTCAGCACCTCCTTTCTGCTCCAGTGGTCCCCAGGTCATCTGCCCCAAGCTTTTCTCCTAAACATGACTGGCTTTTCCAGGGTCACGTGACCACCTGGGCACAGCACTTACCCCGCCCAGCTGGCTCAGCTGGGGTGTCACTGGCCTGGAAATGAGGAGAGGGGATGGGAGGGTGGACCGGGCCCTGCCCTCTCCCACCAGAAAAAGGGCACCTACTGGGATCCCCCACAACCCACAGAAAGGGCACATCTTGGAGAGGAGCGTCTGTGTCCTCTACCCCCTCAGTGTCTTACACCTGTGATGGCAACTAGTGGATCCAGGAGCAGACACTGGGCTGACCCTGAAGGGGGTGACTTGGGCTTGTGGGCATCCAGCACCCCAGGGTGAGAGAGGGACGATGCACTGCCAGTCCCACCTGGTTCTGCTTGGCTGCAGAGCACCACCTTTTTCCATAGGATGTGCTCCTGTGAGCTGTGCTCCTGTGTGCTGTGCTCCTGTGAGCTGTGCTCCTGTGTGCTGTGATCCTGTGCTGTGATCCTGTGAGCTGTGATCCTGTGTGCTGTGATCCTGTGTGCTGTGATCCTGTGTGCTGTGCTCCGTTGAGCTGTGGTCCTGTGTGCTGTGATCCTGTGGTGTGATCCTGTGTGCTGTGATCCTGTGTGCTGTGTGCTCCTGTGCTGTGCTCCTGTGAGCTGTGCTCCTGTGTGCTGTGCTCCTGTGAGCTGTGCTCCTGTGTGCTGTGCTCCTGTGTGCTGTGCTCCTGTGAGCTGTGCTCCTGTGTGCTGTGCTCCTGTGCCGTGATCCTGTGCCGTGATCCTGTGTGCCGTGATCCTGTGTGCCGTGATCCTGTGTGCCGTGATCCTGTGTGCCGAGATCCTGTGAGCCGTGATCCTGTGTGCCGTGATCCTGTGTGCCGTGATCCTGTATGCCGTGATCCTGTGTGCCGAGATCCTGTGAGCCGTGATCCTGTGTGCCGTGCTCCTGTGTGCCGTGCTCCTGTGTGCCGTGCTCCTGTGAGCCGTGCTCCTGTGTGCTGTGATCCTGTGCTGTGATCCTGTGCTGTGATCCCGTGAGCTGTGATCCCGTGAGCTGTGATCCCGTGAGCTGTGATCCCGTGTGCTGTGCTCCCATGTGCTGTGCTCCCGTGAGCTGTGATCCCGTGTGCTGTGCTCCCGTGTGCTGTGCTCCCGTGTGCTGTGCTCCCGTGAGCTGTGCTCCCGTGAGCTGTGATCCTGTGTGCTGTGATCCAGTGAGCTGTGATCCAGTGAGCTGTGATCCTGTGTGCTGTGATCCTGTGAGCTGTGCTCCTGTGTGCTGTGATCCTGTGGTGTGATCCTGTGGTGTGATCCTGTGGTGTGATCCTGTGTGCTGAGATCGTGTGTGCTGTGCTCCCTGTGGGCTGTGACCTTGTCCTCTGTGTTCCCTTGTGCTGTGGTCTCCATGGGCTGTGATCCTATGGCCTATGGTGTCCGTGGGCAGCATTCTCTGTGGACTGTGATCTTGTGCTCTGGGACCCGCGCACCATCGTCCCCATGGGCTGTGGTCTCTCTGGACTCTGCTCCCTGCGGGCTGTGGTCTTGTGCTCTGGGGTCCTGGGCATCATAGTCCTCTTGGGTTGCTGTCCTGTGGCCTCTGGACCTTGCAGCTGTGCTGTGGCCTCATCATCTGCTCCCAGGACTGTGGCTGTATCTTGCCTCCCACAGTCTTTTTGGCCCTGAGCTCACCGATGTCTCAGCCCAGGCTGTAGCTCAGCCCTGCTTGGGACACTGAGTCACCGGCACCGTCTCTCATCCCGGGAGTCTTACAAGCTCCCTTGGACTCTGGATCACTCTTTGTGGGGTCAGCCGGGAGCAGGTCAGGCTGGCCGAAGCAGCCGCATGTGCCCATCTCGTCAGCGCCCAGTGCGGCATCTGCCTCGCTGGCTATTTTGAAGCATCCGCTTGCGTCAGTGGCATTGGGATACCCTCGGAGCCCGAGGCCACAGCAGCCTTGGCTTGGTGGAGCTGACCGCCTTTGAAAGGGGCTCTGTCCTCCACCGAGACCTCTCCCTGGACAGACACACAGAGTCTTTGTTCTTCCCTTCAGGCTCCGAAGGCCGTCCTCAGCTGTGACCCCAGGGGATGTCTGGTTGGCGCTTTGTGAGATTCCTCTCTCCAGACGGCAGAACTGCCGACCTCAGTGTGTGCTCCCACCTCCTCGTCCTCTCTGCTGGAGCCTGACCTGCGTCTGCCCAGCAGGCCCAGCCCGCGACATTCAAGGCCAGCTGCCCCTAAGCTAAGGCCCACAACACCGTGGGACCGCGTGTTAGAGCCTCTGGATGCATGGGAGAAAGCTCCAGAACTTTGTGGAATCTCTTGCCTCCTTGGACTTCGTCTGGCCTTTGTGCCCGCTAGTTGGTACTTTAATTTTCCTCAAGAGACACATGTGTTTCATGATGAATTTGGTCCTAAACATTAGAATGTGTGGCTGGCACCTTGCAGCTTGGACCTGAAGCCGGGCACCTGCTGCCCAGTCCCTCCAGCCCGTTAGTGCGCCTCAGAGATGGTCTTCCACGTATTCTGTTCAGTGTCTGGACCTTCTGACCCTGACTCCCAGCCCCACCATGACATTACTTAGACCTCTTCCCGAGCCATGCCTCAGATCTCTGGAGACGCCCAGTGCTGAGTACGGTTCCGTACCTAGAGCTGGCCCCTCTCAGCGCAGCTGTCTGCTTTGTGCCGTCCAGCTGAGATGGCTGTGGGGACACCCACAGACCTCTGTCCCCAGCTGCCTGTGGTCTTCCCTGCGTAGACGGATCAGCCTTCAAAGTCTGTCACCAAGTCACTTCTTCCAGAAGCATCTCTGTGCTCTGGGGACAGCGGATGCCCTGCAGTGCAGTGTCCGGCGTGGTGGGAAGGTGGTGGGCTCGGGAGTCATCTGTCTGCTCCACAGTGCCATGCGTGTCTGAGTCGGGGGACACGTTCACTGATGGCCCTGCAGCTGCTGCCCAGGGCAGGTGAGCTGTGGTGGGATGAACGGGCCAGAGAGGGACTTGGCAGGTCAGCCTGAGGTGAAGGGGACAAGGCTGGCAAAGGGGCAGGAGGTGGCGGAAGGAGGAGCCAGCAGGGCAGAGCGAGCTGTAAGGACAGATGAGACCAGCAGGGAACCAAGCCGAGAATGGCAGAGGGCGCCGCGCCCAGAGCATCTCAGGGCTGCGCGGCGGTGCTAGGGGCACACGGGCAGCAGCGTCCAGTGGGGGCTGATGCCGATGCCCCGAGCAGAGGGCCAGATACTGGTGGGCATGACACCTGGCAGTCGAGTCAGAGTTTGGGAAGCAGACACTGGGGACATGGGGGTCCCTGGGGCTCCAGCGTGCCTGTTCTGCCTTCGAGGAACACTCACTCACTGCTCCGGGGGGCAGGAAGTTTTTTCAGGTACAACAGGCAGATTATGGCTTGCGGCGCCTGGAATTTCAAAATGGCCTTGTTTGTTCTGTCGCCCTGTTCACACAAGCATACGCGTCACCTTTCCATCGCCACCCCACTTTGCCCCCTTTAGCCCAGCAGTGTCCCTGACCACATGTTGTCTAGGAGACGTTCAAACCTCTCACTTGACATATGGCGACTGAGGGAAGAACTGTGAAGACAGCGGCTTCTGTGTAACCGCAGGACATCTGACCACCAGGAAGTTATGGCCGGACGTCACCCACTCGTCACCCTAGATGCCTGTTCCACAGACGCCTCTCCTGCTCAGGGTCGCCCCGTGTCCACTAGGACCTGTTCCCATCTCCTTTCTCCCCGACCCACACCCTTGAGGAGATCTGGGGAGACTGCATGTCCTCAGGGTGGGCTGGCTGACGCCTGTGAGCCTGGGGGTCTGCGCTCTGGGGTCCTCAGGGTGGGCTGGCTGACGCCTGTGAGCCTGGGGGTCTGCGCTCTGGGGTCCCAGGGTGGGCTGGCTGACGCCTGTGAGCCTGGGGGTCTGCGCTCTGGGGTCCTCAGGGTGGGCTGGCTGACGCCTGTGAGCCTGGGGGTCTGCGCTCTGGGGTCCTCAGGGTGGGCTGGCTGACGCCTGTGAGCCTGGGGGTCTGTGCTCTGGGGTCCCAGGGTGGGCTGGCTGACGCCTGTGAGCCTGGGGGTCTGCGCTCTGGGGTCACAGTGCCTCTCCTGCCCCAGGGGACCTTGATCATCATGCTGGACAAGGGGGGTTCTGCCCAGCTTCAAGGCATCTTGGGTCCCCATCTCGGCTCTTGGCTCGAGCGAGGTGCACAGCGGGCGGCGTGGGGGGCAGCCAGCTCTAGCTGAGGGCAGAGCATAGAAGGGTCAGCTGCCCCCGGAGCGAGACCTTCAAGGCTGTGTGTGTGTCCCATGCTGAGGCTCCGCGGCTCCACCCGGCTCCTTGTCCCTGAGCCCCGTGGGGGAAGGAGTCGTGTCCTTCCTCCCTTGTCTACGTCATGGTTGTTTCGTGACAGGCACTTGTGGGATTGACTTTACCCCCATTAGTTTGTTTGTTTTACTTGGAGTGCTGTGTCCTTTTTCTTATGGGGCAGCAGTACCGGCTGGAACACACAGGCCGATCTATATCTGCTGTGTGCAGGGCAGCCTGGTGCTGGAAGACGCCCGCTCCATGTCAGCTTCTCCCTCCATGTCAGCTTCTCCCTCCATGTCAGCTTCTCCCTCCATGTCGGCTTCTCCCCCCTCCATGTCGGCTTCTCCCTCCATGTCGGCTTCTCCCCCCTCCATGTCAGCTTCTCCCTCCATGTCAGCTTCTCCCTCCATGTCAGCTTCTCCCTCCATGTCAGCTTCTCCCTCCATGTCGGCTTCTCCCTCCATGTCGGCTTCTCCCCCCTCCATGTCGGCTTCTCTCCCCTCCATGTCGGCTTCTCCCCCCATGTCGGCTTCTCCCTCCATGTCATCTTCTCCCCCCTCCATGTCAGCTTCTCCCCCTCCATGTCAGCTTCTCCCCCTCCATGTCAGCTTCTCCCCCTCCATGTCAGCTTCTCCCTCCATGTCATCTTCTCCCCCCTCCATGTCAGCTTCTCCCCCCTCCATGTCAGCTTCTCCCTCCATGTCAGCTTCTCCCTCCATGTCATCTTCTCCCCCTCCATGTCAGCTTCTCCTTCCATGTCAGCTTCTCCCTCCATGTCAGCTTCTCCCTCCATGTCAGCTTCTCCCCTCCCTCCATGTCAGCTTCTCCCCTCCCTCCATGTCAGCTTCTCCCCTCCCTCCATGTCAGCTTCTCTCCCCCCTCCATTTCCCCTTCCTCTTTATCCCTTGTGTCAACTAATCTGTTCTCATCCTTGCACCTCTCTTTTCTAGATCATTCTGCAACTGGAACCTGCCATGGAAACAGTTGCTCCAGGAGCCTCTGGTCTGCAGGGCCTCACCCCCCCCTCTGTGTTTGAGGCCACACAAAACCCCGTCACCCCTTCTGTGTCCGAGGCCCCTGGAGGCACCACCACCTCCTCTGTGTCCGAGGCCCAGCCACCCCCTCTGTGGCTGGCTTGTGGTCCCCACGGGCAGATGGCAGCCGCTGCTGCTGCGTGCGCCTTGGTCTGCGTCTCCCCAGGATGAGCCCTCACGTGACACAGGCTGCACGTCTCCTTCCACCTCTCCTAGGAGCGACCACTTGGGAAGAAAGAAGCTTCCACGTGCTTGGAGGGCCTACCCTGTGGGCATCTCCGAGGTCATGTTACCTAGGGGACACCCCCCAGGTCAGCTCCTGCAGCCATCTGGCATCCAGGTGTCAGCCAGCCCCATAGGCCCGGCCCTTCCCCAGGGACAGCATCTTTCTAGGGTCCCCTATGGACACAAGCCTGGGCCCCAGAGAGCCCGCCGTCCTGAGCCAGGAGGGCTAACAAGGGCAGACCTGTGGCTGAAGCGTGGACAGGAAGTTTGAACTTCAGGCTTTAAAATAAATAGGCGTTTATTTCCATGTTAACCTCACATGTGTGCAGAATATTTGAGAACGTCAGAAACTAATGAAATCAAGTCAAAATAGAATAAAACTCTCACCATAATGCCCACCTCTAAGGTACAGGTTGAAGCAAAGACTAAGGAAATGTCTTGACACCAAGTCTGAATCACAAACCCAAGGCAGAGAGGGTTGAAGATAGATGCCTTATGTAAACTGCTTCGTAGCAGTGGGCGGGGAAATGTCCACACGGAGAATTGCCAGAAACCCAGCCTTCCACAGACTGTATGTGAAAAACTCCTAGTTTTCCATATCATTATCTTTATTAGGGAACAATCTATTAAAGAAGATGGCTGTGGTTGAGTTCTTTTAAAAAAATTAAGCAGGAGCATTTCCAAGTATCTAGAAGCTGCGAGTGCAGAACTGTCTTCCCACGCGCCGCCCAGCGTTCCCTGCGCCCGTGTGCCCAGCAATGCAGCGTGTCACGCTGAGCAAACGCTGATACCCGCTTATCACTGGCTGCTGACGGCCTCGTTCTTCGTGCCGACACTTTGGGTCTCGACAAACGCACAGTGACGTATGTCCGTTAGCTCGCTCCACGAAGCAGGGTACAAGTCAGCCGGTCCTTGTGGAGCTTTAAATGTGGTAAAGATTAAGGGTGTTGCATTTCCTCCTGACAACCTTAGCCCGGGGCGTGGGGGACAAGTAGCTAGTGTTCTGTGCTTTGAGCATCTGTCGACACGCAGGTCCTTATCATCCCGCTCAGACACGCAGCTCAGAGCTGGGCTCTCACTTCTGGGTGTAAGTTTACACCCACATAGAATCTTTGACTCAGACACCATGAATTCCATTTGGACACGTCGTTGTTCCGGGCTGGAATGTGCACAAGAAAGCAAGGAGCTTGTCAATGCTCTTGCTTCGCACGGTCCCTGTCTGCTGCTGCCTGCTCATTCCTTTCTCAGGGAGCGGTGGCCCTTCACACGGCGGCTTTGGCGTCCTCTGTCCCACTCCCGTGACATCCAAGGAAGCAGGACAGAGGAAACAGAGAGGGGAAAGAGGAGGGGAGCGCCAAGCGGAAGGGCTTTGCTCTCTGGAGGCTGGCTTCATTGCCACTGTCAGAGCGTGACTAGTGTGGAAGGCTGTCCAGCAGGCTGACACGCTGGGTGCTGTCCGGCAGGCTGGGCACGGAGATGACCTCCCAGAATCCTTGGGGGTGGAGACAGGCTCAGAGGATCAAGGTCCTCGTCAGGTACATAGTGAGTTCGAGCTAGCCTGGGCTACAACGAGGCAGAGAAATGACATTTTGCTCTGTGGGTGTCGTCTAAACCACCAGTACACAGGCTGCTCTAAAGTAAACAACGTAAGATGCAAGACAAGCAAGACACGAGATGAAACACGGGCGCCTACGTCCAGGGACAGCAGAGCCACACAGGACGCGCTGTCTGCACTGATGTCAAGCAGAACTCAGTTGTACATCCCGCGAGAACGTAGAACACCACCAGGAACACGCGCCCCACCCACCCGGAGTCCCAAGGAAGACTAGCCGTCAACGAGGAAAGCTTCTGGCGCCAATGTGGGGGTACACGCTCATCTGACACACTCATGCTGCGTGATGGAGCGCATTGGCAACCTTCAGAGATCCGTGAACTGCTCTTCCAACTTCCTTCCTTCCTTGCTTCCTTCATTCCTTGCTTCCTTCCTTCCTTCCTTCCTTCCTTCCTTCTTTTTTTTAAAGACAGGGTCAATTAAACCCAGAGGTCACCAACAGGACTAATCTATCTGCTCACTCCAGGGATTCCCAGTCTCCGCCTTCTGAGGCTGGGATTACAGGTGGCTGCCATACCTACCCAGCGCCTTACGTGGGATCTGAGGATCCCAGCGGCAGCCCTTGCTGCGGCCTGTGCTTGAACTGCTGAGCTATCTCCCCGCAGCACTGTGAGTGTCGCCCATCCTTCTGGGAAACTGTTGTGTGGTCCCGGGAAGGAATCGTGAGCTGGCTTCCGTATGAACGCCTGGTGAGATCGACCTCACGGGCAAAGGCTCTTCCTGGAGATCTGCAGCCGTGGACACTGAGGGAGGGATGGAATCAGACTCAGGGCTGCAAGCTCGAGGTACAGAAGCGGGCTGCGCCGTGGCCCGTGGCCCGTGGCAAGGTATATGTACCACAGCTGGCCGCACAGATCCAGCCAGATGCCCGGAAGCGGGGCAGCAGGTGTCACAGAAGCCATTGGACCTGTGTGCCCGGGCGGGCTGCCCGTGCTGACCAGCCAGGAAGTCGATGACAGGCCAGGTAGAAGCAGCGACGCACACATCACCAGCCCTGACCCTATGGAACATTGCAGATAACGCAGCAAAGAGAATCCCAGAAAGTGGGCGGGGCTTTCAGTTAAGAGATTCAGCCGTCCTTCGACGCTGCAGGGGAACTTGTTCGGATCCTGATCCAGGAAAAGAGCTGTGGAGGTCACTGAAATGGTCAGCAGAGTGGACCTCGGGCCGCGTCCCAGTGACACGAAAGGACAGCTTCCATCCGGGGAGGCGCATCACGATCCAGACGTCACACCTCAGCACAGGCTCATTCCCAGAAAACCACCCCAGCTTGCAAGTATCTTAAGTCCAAAATGCATTTAGTGTCCTGGACCCACGGCTCCCAGCACAGCCTCGCACCTCGTCACCCACACAAGCCCACGGGGGTCAGGAGCTTGATGCTTCATGCGAATCATCAGACACCTCCCCAGATGCAGAGCGCGCGTTCATGAAGCCGGGAACCACGGGGTGAGGTACCCCTAGTCTCCTCTTATTTCTTTCAGCGGCAGATGCTGCCGTCTGATTCACACGCTCGGGTCTGAGAGCCTGGGCATGTGGGCCGTGACTGGCGTCTGCTGCTCACGCACGTGTTCGTGAGCCACACTCACAGCCTAAGCACATGCCCGGGGTGAAGAGGAGAGAGCAACATGTGTAGAAACACTCGTCAGGACCTTGTCTCTGCTGCACAGGCTGTCGGTCGCCTGACTGACGCACGTGGGTAGAGAGGCTGAGCAGAGGGTGCTGGGAGCCCAGATTCCATTGGCCGAGCCCCTGCTGCAGAGCAGCAGCCTTGGAGTGCTGGGCCCCCCCTGCCCCCACGCAGCCCAGCTACAGGGTCCTGGGGGCCAGAGGAGCAGGACGGGGCATCCAGACAACATAGGTCCTGTGTCCTCCAGGCTCCCAGAGCTCAGGCACAGCGGGGCGGGGTGTCATGATGACCTCAGAACTGTCTCTCTAGAAGTTTGAGGAGCAAGCGGGGTGCCCCAGTGGTGCTGCCATTCGGCACACTCACCGCCAGAACTGAACCTTTTGAGCAGCCGAGCTACGGGCTCAGGGCCTCGGGCCCTGAGAACAGACCATCCGGGCCACCAGTCGGTGCCCCACGGGCAATCCTCCCCAGGCTCTCGAAATCCCCTCTGACCAGATCCGGTGCTGTGCGCGGCAGGGCGGTCACTGTCCTTTGACCTCTGCAGCGGGTCCTCCTGGCCCAACTCCCTGACGGAACCCAGGGCGCGTCTGACCACAGCCTCAGCCCTGCGGAGCAGCACCCGCCGCTCACCGGCCCGGCTCTCCAAGCCTGTCCGTTCACCGCCCAGTCATTCCCGACGCTCCAGGGGGCAGCCGTCCCAGGAAGCCCCACATCACTGCCAGGAACACACGGCGCCTGTGCTCACGTGGCCCAGAGGCCTTGGGAGCCAAGATCCATCCATCTTCTCTAATGAGCCTCTTGGGAGTCCAGGGTCCTGCAGAGAAGAGACACAGCTGACTGCTTTGCTTTCTCATCCCTCCAATACTTCGGGCGGCCACCATGCGGACAGATCCAGAACCGCACCTGCCTGTTTCTGCACCACTCAGGCACGTGGCTACTGAATTCGAAGATATCCATGTCCATACGCACATGCATGCACGCAGACACACATCAATATGTGCAGACATATGCCCACACCGCATTTCATACACATACAGCATGCCTCAGTGCCTACACATGCATTGCAGCACATGCATATCCACACACGAGCAAGGGTAGCGTATGCGTGTCCACGCGCCTGCATTCACGAGCATGCGTCTGGTCCAGGCCTTCTCTGAGCAGCAGTCCATTGGTCAGCCGGGCGTTCTGCATGCCGTCTCCTCAGCACTTCCAGACGTACTAACTACGACTGGCCCACCCTCAGGCCAGCACGGAGCCCAGCTGTGAAGCAACCTGGGTCGCCTCCGAGAAGCAATGTTGAGCACCTGCTGTATTCACAGGATTGAGGTAGATGCCAGCCTGTGGCTCCCTGTGCCCAGGCCTCGGAGAGTGAGGAAGCCCCACCCAAACCTCCCTCGGGGCTCAGTGAAGCCAAACATGTTTGTTACTCAGCCGCGTGACCAACTAGGTGCCTCGCCCGGCTATGAATACACAGGTAAACCTAGAAGTGTGGGACTTGAGGGCCAGCTCTCCCCTGAGGTGGACAGCGACTGGTGGAGGTTCAGGCCCTCGGAGCCCAGAGTGTTGATCAGGGCATCAACTGGGCAGGGAGAGGGGCGCCCTCCTTTGGCGTCCCCACATGGCAGTGGAGGGCTGGAGCCACCTCGGGGCAAAGCATAGATGAGGGGCTTATTATTGGGCCTGGGGATGGCACTCCACCCCGAGGCCCGTCCTCTGTCCCCAATGCCCACTGCGACCCGACTCGCAGGCTGCAGCAGGTTCAGAGCTCAAGGCTACAAGCTCAGGATGCCACAGAGACCCAGAGAAGCCACAAAGGGCTGCAGGACCCTGGTCTAATGGCCAAGGCACCGTGGCAGCTGGCCAGGACCCAGCAGTGCCGGGCAGAGCTGGCCAGTGCGGTCAGAGAAGGCGTATCAGGTGTGAGCAGCGAGGGAGGGGCCAGCTTCGAGAAGGAAGGAGCAGCAAACTCCCCTGGGAACCGACAAAGAGCCCAACCAGGGCCCTGCGGCTGGGGCGCGGGCCGCCCCACTGGGCATCTTGAGCTGCAGACAAGGCCAGGTTTTGCACTGCCCGCCTGCCCTCATGGCTGGACAGTGGGGAGTCTGAGTGGGCCCCTTTGCTTCCTTCTTGGAGACCCTGAGTGAGAGGCTCTTGCTTTGGGGTTTGGGTGTTGCCCTGACAAATGGGTCTCACCCTGCACGTGACCCACAGCAGTTAACCCAGGCCCACAGATCTGGGGAAAGAGGGCCCAGGCAGAGCAGGCACGGCCCTCCCTTCCTGTGGGGGCTGGTGGGCTTGTCAGCCCCTCCCAGGACCACTTCCTTTCTCCCACACAGATAAAGGGGGGCCCAACCCTGGAAAGTTTGACGGCCTGGCCCGAGCTCTTTCCATACATTGGGAGGCTATGGCCCCCTGAGTCCCCGCACCTGGGATGGCTTCCTGTGGGGGGCTGGCCGCCTGCCTGGGCCAGCCTGAGGCCAGCAGCTTTCACTAAGACCACGTTCAGAGCCCATTCTTCCGCTTGGCCCCAGCTGCCAAGCAACTGCGGGCCTGGAGGTCGAGGTGTAGGCTTGGCGAGAGAGGGGGTGCTTCAGAAAGGGAAGCCAGAGATCTGCCCCACAGGGGTCTCGTGGGAGAAGCCAGCACATGGTCTGCTGAGCTGGGAACTGATCGACCCCAGGTCCCACGGTGCTCACTGCCACGAGACCCTCTGTCAAGGCCGGTGGGCTGTCGGCAGCTCTGTGTCCAGTCTGCGAAGTCCTTGCTCTCTTCTCTCGCTCCTAGCAGTCAGCGGCCACGCTCAGCCCATCGGTCACTTCTGCCCCAACTCACATGACCCTCTTCCTCGTCTCCTTACCCAGTAGCCCGAGGACTTCAGCAGGTGGCCTTTGCCTCAGAGACCTCATGTGTAAGTCATTCCTAGAAGGGACGTGACCGCCCGTCCTGGTCGCTGAAGGTCCTGCTCCTGTGCGGGCCAAGTTTCCCCTCCTGTCAACGGGGCAGGATCCACTGGTGCCCATTACACTAAGCAGTGAGCTCACACATGGTACACACTGCAGGCATGTGGCACACACAAGACACGACATACAAATGTGCCGTGCATGTGACGCATGTATGGCATACGTTACACATGACATGCACACATATGGCATACATGTGGCATACACATGGCACAATATGCATGCATGACACACATGGTGCATACACACATGGCACACATGTGGCACAATATGCATACATGGCGCACATGGTGCATACACGCGTGGCACACACGTGGCATACACGTGGCACACTATGCATACATGACACACATGGTGCATACACACGTGGCACACACGTGGCACACACGTGGCACAATATGCATACATGACACGTGGTGCCTACACACATGGCACACACCTATGTATATGCATACTCTGCATATACATGGCACACACATATGTGATATATGCACACACGTGACACACATTACACATACAGCACATATGTACACACATGTGGCAGACATGCACCCATGTGGCATGCACAGATAGCATGCACATGCATGCTATGCATATATGACACGCAATACACCTCATGCACACATGTAGTGTCACCATTTGAACGTGACGGCCTCCCTAGGCTCATGGGTTTGGATCCATGTTTTCCAGCTACGGTGCTGCCTGGGAAAATAACGGGACTTTCGGAAATGGAAGAAGCTCGTCACATGGGGCGGATTTGAAGTGTGGTAGCCTGTTCACATCCTCCTTCCTCCGTGGCGCCTGCCTCTGCTAGCTACTGAGATGTGAAGCAGCTCCTCTTAGGGGTGTGCCTTCCGCTGAGCACACCCTATTGTGATGAACACTGTCTCTCCTGGGATCATAAGGCAAATAATAAACAACTTCTCCCTTTCTTTGGTCAGAGTAACTGTAGCAGAATTCTAGGAGAGGGGTGTTGCCGTGAGACTGGGAGAATCTAGTATAGAGACATATGAGCATTGCCGTGATGTGACTTTCATGGTTTTGGAACTGTTTTGTGGGATGAAAGTGGAGGACTTTGAGACATTGGGCTAGGAAAGTCACTGAGTCTTGGAGACAGAGCTTAATGAGCCATTCTAGTGAGAACTTGGGACACAGTAATGCTGTGAGACATGAGGATAGTGGAAGCCCAGCTCATGAGGTTTCAGAGGGGAACAAAGACTATATTGGGAACTGGACCAGGGCAAAGATGTTTTATTTCATTTTTTACCTATTTGTTAGAGAAAGAGAGAGGAGAGGGGAGAGAGGAGAGAGAGGCGAGAGGAGAGACAGTGACAGAGAGAGAGAGACAGAGAGAGAGAGAGGGAGGGAACATGTATACGATAGGGGCATGCATCTGAGGACAACTTTTAGAACTCAGTATCTTCTTCCACCACGTGGAACTCAGGTCACCAGGTTTGTGATCGGGTACCTTGTACATGGCGGTATCTTGCCTGTCTACAAAGATGTTTTAGCAAGTGATTGGCTGCATTTTGCCCGTGTTCTGAAAGTTCGCTTGAAGTTGAATTGAGTGTAATGGACTGACATCTTTGGCAAGACAACCTAGCATTGAGTCTGTGGCATGGCTGCTTGTTAGTGTTCTTATTCAGGCCTACAGTGAAAAAGAGCAATCAGTCAGGCAGAATACAATGAACACTGTGAGGTTTGATGAGGAAAGATGTAACCAATGCTTTGAACCAGGAGAGCACGGGGAGCAAAGTGGCAGTTACTACTAAAGACATTGGTGCCACTGAAGAGCCAAAGCCTACTCTTCGCTGGAACAGGGCCTGGAGGGCAAGGCCCCCCTGCCAAAGGCCCCAGTCCATGAGAGTATTAAGTGCTTTTGCAAGGATGGAGCCCAAGGTTGGAGATGCCTGTTCCTGAAAGCAGTGCCTGGGGAGATCCTCCCAGTGTCAGCACAGAGAGGCTGGCCCCGCTGAAGTCAGGGGCAGCTGCATCTTGAAGCGTGGCAGAACTTGGCAACATTATCTGTGTGGTAGTGGTCTGGGAGGCAGGAAATGTGCAAGACTGAGGAGGTCCTGAACCACTCGTGGTTTCAGGGAGCTGCTCATGTTGGCAGTTGTCAGGGTCAGTGTGCCAGCGAGAAGGCCCTGAGAGGCCATCATGTAAAGCGGCAGAGTTGAAACCTGGTTGACATTGAGACACCAAGGTGTCGAGATGCCAGATCCAGGGGACAATTGCCAAGGAGGTTTCATGCTGAAAGAGGAGCCAGGGCAACAGGATGCCTGCTATGGCAGCAGAGTTGGAGGGACGATGATACCTGAACTCCTGGAACTGAGCAGCTGCAGCAGGAGACTGATTTGCTAGACAAAGCTGCAGGATTGGTTTTCAGTCATGTTTTGGTCTGATTTTTTCTTGGCTCTGCTTCCATTCCTCCATTTTGGAATGGGAGTGCGTATTCTATGCCGCTATATGCTATTTTCAATTTTGCAGGAGGTCAGAGGTAAGAGGTTGCCTTGAGTATCAGAAAAGACTTCGGGTTTTTTCAACAGTGTTGAGACTACTATAGACTCCGAGGACTTCTGTTTTAGGGCTAAATAGGGTTTTATCACGAGGTGGCCATGAGCTTATAGGGGCAAAGGAGTTGCATGTTGTGGTTTGAATATAAATTGTTGCTGAGAAAAATGGCATTCAGCAGCATGCAGCACACATGACATGCACACACATGAACACATACTTGCGCATACGTTCACAGAGGTAACCATGGACATATGCATATGGGTTACACAGTGTCCTATACTAGATTCATGATCCCTGGACCGAAGATGGGGTCTTTGCACAGGTAGTTAACTTCCAGGGAGGTCTTCAGGGGGAGTCCGTGCGCACGACCACACCCTATGTAAAGGGAGAATGGACGCACACGTTGACAAAGATGGAAGCAGACCAGGTGACATGTGCTCAAGCTGTGGAGCATGAGGACTGTGAGCGGCTGGGGGCAGGCAGCGTCCAGCCCGCATCCTCCTTCGCAGAGCAGAAGGCTGCCTCCTCCTCGTGACCTCAGACCTGCGAGGCTGAGACTTGGGAGCCCTAAGAGGTGAACCTATTCGTGGTGCTTCAAAGCTACGGTGAGATTTCACGAGCAGGTACTGAACGCTTCCCTCCCCCGCTGCGGATGAAGTGGCCACTCGCACTCAGCACTGTACTGGAAACAACGCTTCGGAAGATCGATGCCGGTGTCACCTTGGCATTGGAAGGCGTTGGCTTTGGGCACATTCATAAAGAATAGTAGGGTTAAGCCCCAGCAAGCCTGCAGGAGATTGACTGATGGGCAGGCCCCGCCCACGGTGGTGGACAGGTGAGTGAGACACAGGAAGCTGACTCGGTGAGCTGGCGTCCTTTGGCAGTCTTGGACAGACACGCTATCTGGAAAGCAGGTTTGCCCTGTCTCAGCAGTCCTGTGGCGTGGCGTGGCCAGTTCCCTCTGTCCCCGGTGCTGGTGGCTCTGCCGCCGAGCTTGAGATCCGTCACTTGACAACCGCGAGCTGGAACAGAGCGTCCTTGTCTCAGGAGTGGTTAGGTGGTGCGTTTATCAGCAACGTGCAGAGTAACGGGACAGTCGTTAGCAAAACGTGGCGGGACAAAGACACAAGCAGATGGCGACAAGGTGCTTGCTACCCAGGTCCCGACTTTCACTGCAAACTCCCCTACCTGCTAGCACGGTGGCTGCGGAGCCGCACACCCGTCTGTCGTGCCGGGACAAGCCGGCAAGGCTGCACTTCAGAGGAAACACCACGGCGGCCGCGTTTCCCGAGGAGCCCCGGGTGCCCGGAGCGGCGCCCAGACCCCGGGACCCCTGAAGCAGCCGAGGGCATTGCGTGGGGCACACTGCAGAACCCGGAGACAGATGGGCACGTGACTGCCCTCACACGCCTGTCCTTTGGGTCTCAGACCCTCTGGGGAGAGGGAAAGGAGGCGTGACGAAGGAAATGGGGCCAAACAGAATCAGCAGGTCAGACTGAGGGTGATCCGAAATGTCCCCCCTCCCTTTGTTGCAACTAGTTTTCTTTTAAGTGATTTCAAAATAAAGTCGGGGTGGGGAGGAAGCAGCTAGGCGGAAGAGAAGCGGCCGTGTGCTCATAATCACAAGCCGCCCAGGCCAAGTCGCGGCCCCAGCTGTCCTGGTGCTGAGGCTGCGCATTTCAAAGCTGACCTTCGCGCCTGGTGCGGATGGCGCTTTTCCAAACAGACGTTCTTCACCAAGAAGAACATTCGGTTCTTTTGCTTGGGGCTCTTTGTTAATGGTCTTTTTCCGGATGACCACATGTGTGCCTCGAAGCAAGCGTCCCCCATCTCTTTCTTCTTAAAAAACACCAAGTCCTGTGTCGCCAAAGTGTCTCCTGAGCCGTTTGTCACACTGAACTGGGCTCTGGGACGCGGGGACCCACAAGGGGCTCGACCTGAGCGCCTCGGTCTGATTCCCCATCCAGCTGCTCTCCACACCGGGAAGGTGCACACGGACCTCTGTGGGTGCTTTGGTTTTCAAACCTTCAATCCAGGTGTCAGCACTGGCTCCACACAGGGCACTCGGGTAGGACGTGTGAGGGAGATGGACATGCAAGGGAGACGGGACGTGTGAGGGAGACCTGCTCCCTCTGACAGAGGCGCCAGCCTGGGGCCTTGATTTCTTTCTACCCTCTCCTGAGCACCTAACTTCCAAACAGAACCAAAGAACACAGTTCCCACACCCCCACATCAACACAGGCACACGGTACCCCAACCCCCTCTAGCCCCACATCACAAGCACAAACCTCCATCAAAACCCCCACAACTCTAGATCAACACATGCACACATAACCCCAAGTCCCTACACCCCATCAACACAGGCACACAGAACCCCACACTCCCCTCAGCACAGCACACAGAACCCCACACTCCCCCCCCACCGCACACAGAACCCCACACTCTCTCTCACACGCACACAGCACCCCCACACTCCTCTCAACACAGGCACAACCCCCACACTTAACCCCCTCAGCACAGGCACACAGAACCCCACAACTCCTCTCAGCACAGCACACAGAACCCCACACTCCCCTCAGCACAGGCCACACAGAACCCCACACTCCCCTCAGCACACAGAACCCCCACACTCCCCTCAGCACAGGCACACAGAACCCCACACTCCCCTCAGCACACAGAACCCCACACTCCCCTCAGCACACAGACCCCACACTCCCTCAGCACAGCACACAGAACCCCACACTCCCCTCAGCACACAGAACCCCACACTCCCCTCAACACAGCACACAGAACCCCACACTCCCCTCAGCACACAGAACCCCACACTCCCCTCAGCACAGGCACACAGAACCCCACACTCCCCCCTCAGCACACAGAACCCCACCCTCCCCTCAGCACACAGAACCCCACACTCCCCTCAGCACAGCACACAGAACCCCACACTCCCCTCAGCACAGCACACAGAACCCCACACTCCCCCTCAGCACACAGAACCCCACACTCCCCTCAGCACAGCACACAGAACCCCACACTCCCCTCAGCACACAGAACCCCACACTCCCCTCAACACAGCACACGAACCCCACACTCCCTCAGCACACAGAACCCCACACTCCCCTCAGCACACGAACCCCACACTCCCCTCAACACAGCACACAGAAACCCACACTCCCTCAGCACACAGAACCCCACACTCCCCTCAACACAGCACACAGAACCCCACACTCCCCTCCGCACACAGAACCCCACACTCCACCTCAACACAGCACACAGAACCCCACACTCCCTCAGCACAGCACACAGAACCCACACACTCCCCCCTCAGCACACAGAACCCCCACACTCCCCTCAACACAGCACACAGAACCCCACACTCCCCTCAGCAAAGCACACAGAACCCCACACTCCCTCAGCACACAGAACCCCCACACTCCCCTCAACACAGCACACAGAACCCCACACTCCCCTCAACACAGCACACAGAACCCTACACTCCCCTCAACACAGCACACAGAACCCCACACTCCCCTCAACACAGGCACAGAACCCCACACTCCCCTCAGCACAGCACACAGAACCCCACACTCCCCTCAAACACAGCACACAGAACCCCACACTCCCCCCTCAACACAGCACACAGAACCCCCACACTCCCCTCAGCACACAGAACCCCACACTCCCCTCAGCACACAGAACCCCACACTCCCCCCCTCAGCACAGGCACACAGAACCCCACACTCCCGCGGTCAGCCCAGACACTCGCAGCCTGCGGTGGCAGCCAGAACCCCGCTGAGCCCTCGGCCTTCACCCCCAGCTCCCGTGCGTTGATCTGGTGACGGGCTCTCGTGACCCCTCCCTCCTCCCCTGGCGGATCTGGCCGGCTGGGCACTGCAGGGTCTGCCCAGTCTCCTCTGACCTGGGCACCTCTGCGTCATCCCGGAGGAACGCAGAGAACCTGGCTCTGAACCATTTCCAGGACAGAGACCTGCCAGGTCAGGCCCAACAAACACGGCCTCTCCACGCCACGTGTCCTCACCAAAGCTCGTCAAGGTGGGCGCCGCGGCGACCACAGCCCCCTGCCCGGGAAGTCTCAGCTCCTGTCGCAAGGCTGAGTCTGCTACTGTGGGACACTCCATCCTGTCTCCATGAACAGGTACCGAGGTACGGGGAGGGCGGGCCACACAGCCGGAGCTCGCAGTCAGAAACCGACCACAAGGCTGGAGGCCATCAGGGTTACTAGCTGCCCAGAAGGTCCACTGTAGTGGACGGGTCAGAGGAACGCGTTTGGGGTCAGGGCCCAAGGTGCAGAACCAGGCATCAGGCACAGCGTGAGCCAAGGTCCTGAGGCCAGCTCCACAGACCCAGGAGAGGACACAGAGAGAGCTTGGGGGCGGGGCGCATGCAGCCCCGAGCTGCCCGCGCCTCAAGGAAACGCGTCCTTTGGTCTCCTTTCCAAAGTTCTGTAGCTGAGTTCACACCTACTCCCTCCCTCACACTCGGGGCACAGACAGGGACCCCCACACTGTTCTGGACAGTTGCGCCCTAAACTTCAGGCGCTCGGGAGGAGACATAAGCACTCACAGTCCCTGCCCTGCGCACCTGAGCGCCTAGTGGACAGAGGACAGGCCCCGCCCCGACCTCCTAGGTCCCCTAGGTCCCGAGGGAGACCAGCAGTGGGACATGGAGATGCCCAGCTGCAGGAAGAGGGGACGGGTGGCGGGAGAGGAGGGTCTGGGGAGCCGGCGCCAAGGGACAATCAGACCAAATGTGGCTGAAATCCAGCACCCAGATGACCTGCGCACCACAGAGCACGGGGCGGGGGGGGGCACCAAGGACCGGCAGGGGGCAGTGGCATCCGAGAGGTCGCAGTGGCATCCGAGAGGTCGCAGTGGCATCCGAGAGGTCGCAGTGGCCAGGAGAAACTCACACCCAGTGACGGCAAGTAACCCGGGGGAATCGTAATAAGTCACAAGGGAAAATGCCACACGTGGGATTCTTGACCTCCACAGCAACGGCCTGGACAGAAGGGGAAAGGTCCACATCTGCCAGCACAGGGGCTGTAGCTGTGAACCTGGGAGCAGGGGCAGTGTATGGGTGTGTGTGGGGGGTACCATGTGGGGTGGGGGCCAGCATGACGTCAGAGCCACGACTTCCGGTAGTGTTAGGAGGAGGTCTCCCATGGGTCCTGGGAAGGGGTGAGGTTCGGGGTGCTGCGCCCGAGGATGATCACTGGCCACTGGCCAAGTGGTTTCTTTCTCGCAGTGGGGCCACGCAAGAACAATGCAGGACCCTTGGAAATCCAGGGTCTTGGCAGGCGGGGAGCCAGGCAAGGAGCCCCCTACTTACCCTCAGGGAGTGGGTGCTGCCCTTGTGGTGGGTTATACTGGGAACCCACAGGGCACTAGGCCCTTCCCCCGCGAGCCCCCACCCAGTTCCCTGCACTGGTTTTGAGTTAACAGAAGCTGTTTTCTTGGTAAAATTCCCTTGATACTCCTGAGGTAACTGGCTGCAGGGAGTCTGTCATAGTTGGTCACAGGTGTCAACTTGACTGTTGAGGGTTTGAGCTCTGGGCACATTTGTGGAGAATTAGTAGTTGAGTTAAGCCCAGGGCAAACCTGAAGGAGATCGTCTAGCTGATGGGGAAGACCCAGCCCATGGTGGGTGGGATTAGGCCCTGGATAAATCGCGGAGCGATGGTTGAGAGTCGGCATCCTTCTGTTCACTTGGCCAGACATGCTGGTCTGGCAAGTAAGGATCGTCCATCTCTCAGCCGTTATGTGGTGATGGTGTGGCCAGTTCCATCGGCCCTGGTGTAGGTGCTGCTCTCCCGTCAAGCTGGACTATGAACTGTAAGCAGATAATTGTAAGAGAAAATAAAGTCCTTGTTCCCGTAAGCCACATGATGGTCATTTATCAGCAACCACACAGGCGAACTGCAACAGAATCCGATACTCTACCTCCAGCCACACAGGTTTACGTTCCAAGCTCAGAAGCCCGAAGTGTTTGGTCGTAGAAATCACTCCAGTGGCCCAGGCCGGGTGGGCAGGGCTGACGAGATGCCCAGCGGCCAGGTCCATGGGCTGCTGGCCGGGAGGGAGGCGTGAGCGTCAGAAGCCCTCTGTTGCTGGGGGTGGGCTTGGAGATGGGGGCCACGGTGCAGAGAAGCTAACACTAGGAAGGGGCGGTATTAGGGCCTGGTCCCCGGGGAGCCATAGTTTGGCCTAAGGTTGGAGAGCATCTGAACAAAGGAGACGCTTAAGGTCAGCGAGGAGAAGAGCCGCCACGGCCGCCTGGCAGCAGGAAGGCCGAAGGATTCCCAGGTGGGGAAGCTTTAAAGCCTTTAAAGAGTGCTAGGAGCCAGGTGCTCCCCGAGTTGCTAGGAAAGGAGGGGGAGAGGGGAGTCATCCAAGGCATTTGGAGGGTGAGGTCTGCTTAAGGTTAAGGCGGCCTCACAGAATGGCGGGGCCTCGGCCAGCAATGGCAGCTGACCTGTCCGGGCTGCTTCACCAGCACCAGAGGCGCTTGGTTTTCGGGGTGGGGTCAGGCTTCCGCAGGACTAAGACGATGGGCCCCGTGGGCGGGACGGGCAGCTCTCATCTCCTCCGGCTGTGGCCATGCCCTGTGCCTGAGCCCTCCCCGGGCTGTGATGGGGAAACGGCTTTGCTGCTGTTGCTGTGGATCTGTTCCACAGAAGCCTCTCGGATCCTAAAGAGAAGGGGGGTTGCTGCTGGAAAAATGTGCTTGGCCTCCCCAGTCAGCTTGGGGTGAGCTCCAGCCGCTGGCCCTGCCTGACTCCCTGTGAGCTGCCACCCAAAGGAACATTTTCTCCCTCCTAAGATCCGGGTGGCTTCTCTCTTCCCTTCAGAATCTCTCTGTCCTTTCCAGGCACATGCGAACTTCTGCATCCAGTCCAGTCCAGCCCAGCCCTGCTCAGCCCAGTCCAGCCCAGCCCTGCGGGCCCAACCCTCAGAGCGTTTCCTGGAGGCCTTGGAAGGAGGCGAATGGACAAGGCCTGACTCAGCAAGCTGTGGGCCCTGAGTGCGGGTGACCTTGGCCCAGTCAGCCGTCCCGTGAGGCCTTTGACGGGCTCCTCTTTTCCTTGCCTCCTGAGGGTTGAGAGATTTAGTTCACACTTGTTTGAAGCACCGCAAGCCGTGGGAACGGAGTGGGTGAGGGGCCCCCACCCCCTTGGGCTGGGTGGTGGGCTGGGCATTGAGAATGGAACTGTCCCTGTTGCTCTCTGGAAACGTGAACAGCCCTGGCCAACCCCCCTTACTCCCAGGCTTACGCGTCGCTCAGGGAGGGACCCGTCCCCATCCCAGGAGGTGTTGGCTGTGTGTCCTGAGGCCATGCGTGCTGGAGCACCAGGCACCAGGGAGAACTGTGCTTCCTCCCTCCCGCCGCACTCTTCTTCAGGACAGGAGAGCATGGCCCACGCCTCTGTGCTGGCCCCGGTCAGCGTGCACACGCACATCAGCGTGCACACGCATATCAGCGTGCACGTACATCAGTGTCACACACATCAGCATGCACAGACATCAGCATGCACACGCATCAGCATGCACACGCATCAGCATGCACACGCATCAGCGTGCACACACATCAGCGTGCACACACATCAGCGTGCACACACATCAGCGTGCACACACATCAGCGTGCACACGCACATCAGCATGCACACGCATCAGTGTCACACGCATCAGTGTCACACACATCAGTGTCACACACATCAGTGTCACACACATCAGTGTCACACACATCAGCGTGCACACACATCAGTGTCACACGCATCAGTGTCACACACATCAGCATGCACACACATCAGTGTCACACGCATCAGTGTCACACGCATCAGTGTCACACACATCAGTGTCACACACATCAGTGTCACACACATCAGCATGTACACACATCAGTACACACACATCAGCGTGCACACACACACCAGTACACACACACCAGTACACACACACCAGTACACACACACCAGTACACACACACCAGTACACACACACCAATACACACACATCAGTACACACACATCAGTACACACACACATCAGTACACACACATCAGTACACACACATCAGTACACACACATCAGTACACACACACATCAGTACACACACATCAGTACACACACACACACCAGTACACACACATCAGTACACACACCAGTACACACACACCAGTACACACACAGCAGTACACACACATCAGTACACACACAGCAGTACACACACAGCAGTACACACACATCAGTACACACACATCAGTACACACACACCAGTACACACACACACCAGTACACACACACACCAGTACACACACATCAGTACACACACATCAGTACACACACACCAGTACACACACAGCAGTACACACACACCAGTACACACACAGCAGTACACACACAGCAGTACACACACAGCAGTACACACACAGCAGTACACACACATCAGTACACACACATCAGTACACACACACCAGTACAACACAGCAGTACACACACATCAGTACACACACATCAGTACAACCACATCAGTACACACACACATCAGTACACCACCAGTACACACACCAGTAACACACAGCAGTACACACACATCAGTACACACACACAGTACACACACAGCAGTACACACACACCAGTACACACACAGCAGTACACACACATCAGTACACACACACCAGTACACACACATCAGTACACACACATCAGTACACACACATCAGTGCACACACATCAGTACACACACACATCAGTACACACACCAGTACACACACACCAGTACACACACAGCAGTACACACACATCAGTACACACACACCAGTACACACACATCAGTACACACAGCAGTACACACATCAGTACACACACAGCAGTACACACACACCAGTACACACACATCAGTACACACACAGCAGTACACACACATCAGTACACACACATCAGTACACACACATCAGTACACACACACCAGTACATACGCACACATCAGTACACACACAGCAGTACACACACATCAGTACACACATCAGTACACACACAGCAGTACACACACATCAGTACACACACATCAGTACACACACATCAGTACACACACACCAGTACACACACAGCAGTACACACACACCAGTACACACACATCAGTACACACACAGCAGTACACACACATCAGTACACACACATCAGTACACACACATCAGTACACACACACACAGTACATACGCACACATCAGTACACACACAGCAGTACACACACATCAATACATACGCACACATCATACACACACATCAGTACACACACATCAGTACACACACATCAGTACACACACATCAGTACACACACATCAGTACACACACATCAGTACATACGCACACATCAGTACACACACACATCAGTACACACACACACACCAGTACACACACATCAGTACACACACACCAGTACACACACAGCAGTACACACACAGCAGTACACACACATCAATACATACGCACACATCAATACATACGCACACATCAGTACACACACATCAGTACACACACATCAGTACACACACACCAGTACACACACAGCAGTACACACACACAGCAGTACACACACACCAGTACACACACATCAGTACACACACATCAGTACACACACATCAGTACACACATCAGTACACACACATCAGTACACACACACCAGTACACACACAGCAGTACACACACATCAGTACACACACAGCAGTACACACACATCAGTGCACACACACACACCAGTACACACACACCAGTACATACGCACACATCAGTACACACACACATCAGTACACACACACACACCAGTACACACACATCAGTACACACACACATCAGTACACACACACCAGTACACACACATCAGTACACACACACATCAGTACACACACACACCAGTACACACACATCAGTACACACACATCAGTACACACACATCAGTACACACACATCAGTACACACACATCAGTACACACACACATCAGTACACACACACCAGTACACACACATCAGTACACACACATCAGTACACACACACCAGTACACACACATCAGTACACACACATCAGTACACACACATCAATACATACACACACATCAGTACACACACAGCAGTACACACACATCAGTACACACATCAGTACACACACAGCAGTACACACACATCAGTACACACACATCAGTACACACACATCAGTACACACACACCAGTACACACACAGCAGTACACACACACCAGTACACACACATCAGTACACACACAGCAGTACACACACATCAGTACACACACATCAGTACACACACATCAGTACACACACACCAGTACATACGCACACATCAGTACACACACAGCAGTACACACACATCAATACATACGCACACATCAGTACACACACATCAGTACACACACATCAGTACACACACATCAGTACACACACATCAGTACACACACATCAGTACACACACATCAGTACACACACACCAGTACACACACATCAGTACACACACATCAGTACACACACATCAGTACACACACATCAGTACACACACATCAGTGCACACACACACACCAGTACACACACACCAGTACATACGCACACATCAGTACACACACATCAGTACACACACATCAGTGCACACACACACACCAGTACACACACACCAGTACATACGCACACATCAGTACACACACACATCAGTACACACACACACACCAGTACACACACATCAGTACACACACACATCAGTACACACACATCAGTACACACACATCAATACATACACACACATCAGTACACACACACATCAGTACACACACATCAGTACACACACACACGCACGCACATACACATATCCACACGCACGCGTAGTTGGTCAGAGCTGACCGTGGGACCTTGGGGGTGCCCATCTGCCCTTCTCATCATTCGTGGTATAAGCTGGTCCTTTCCTGACGGCCATGGAGTCGCCGAGCAATTGTGAACTAGATCCAGAGACCCCTGGTCGCCTGCCCAGCCTCACGTGACGCAGCCAGGCAGGGTCTCCTGTCCTGAGCCTCTATGAAGGGCTATGCCTGGATCTACCCTGAGGTATCTCCCTAGAGACACCACCATGAGGACTCACCCCTAGGGCCCCTCCCTTCTTCAGGCCTTTGCCAAGACCCCAGGAGACCATCTCAGAAGTTCTGATGGCTCAGAAGTAATTTTCCTGGGGGACAGGCACAAGCAGCTGGCCTGGGAGTCAGCGGGGTGATGTCTTCACACACGTGTATATGGTCACATGCATGCGTATCTGCAATACGTCCACAGACACACATAGTCACACACGACGTACACATGCATGCACAGTGTGTGTCTGCGGTGAGTGTCAGGGGCAGGGTGCCGTGGGCCGGGGCGCAGGGTGAGCCCCCCAGTAGGCACCTTGTCTGCGCTCACCCGGAAGTAACGCTCAGAGCAGAGGTTCAGCAGATGTCTGGGTGGGCAGCGAGCCAGGCTGGTTCTCTCCCGGCTGCACAGTCAGAGGCGCCTCGCTTTGCCCCTCCCCTACCAGCTGGGGCTGAGTCACCCCAAGGGCCACTCTGTTCCCAGGCCCTTCGCCTGGCCTCAGCCTGGAGAGCTGCCAGCCGCCTCCAACCTTGCTCGCGGCTCTGCTCACCACACCGCTCCACCTCCCACGGGCCCCCCCGAGGGTCCGGCAAAGGTTAGAGGCACCCAGGGACCAGGAGGAGCGCGTCTGGCCTTTCTCCTCCTTTCCATTCCGTGTGAACTTACCCCACCCAAGGACCTGCAGGCTTCCGAGGCCCTCGAGTGGAGGAGTCGCCATAGGAGAGGGTCCCCAGGGGCCAGTCCTCACCCAGCACACATGGCCACGCCCCTTCCGTGGAAGCAGGGCCAGCCCCAGTTCTCAGCTGGCCCGGCCTTGAGCGTCCAGCCAGGAGGCTGACCTCGGCCCCAGGCACGCTTCCCTGGGGCGGCAGGAAGGAGCGGCAGAAGGACACACAAAGCCGGTGTTGTGCGGCTCCTGCCCACAGTCCGCTGAGTTCTTCTCTTAGCCACATCTCAGATAAGCAAACAGAACTCTGGTGTTTGCTGAAGATAAAACCCCACAGAACAAAAAGATACAAGCTGGCGGAATCAGGCCTCAGTGCGAAGTCACAGGCGCGTCCTGCTCCAGCCCGTTGCCTCAGCTCCGGAATCACCTTGAGATGAGGCATGGGGAAGAGTGGTCGTGTAGCTCCGTCCCCAAATGCACCAGCCACAGTTGCTAAGCACAGAACTTTCTCTCCTTCTACCCACCTCTTCACCCCGCCCAGGGCAAGCGAGTGCCTCCTGCATGAGAACTTGGTTATGTACATGTGTGCACATGCATGCGTACGTGTGCACATGTGCATATGTGGGTGTAAGGCCGTGTGCGCAGAGCTGTCATTCCTCGGGCACCTTCCATCCTTCTCTCTTTCCTCTGGCATCCAGCGAGTAGATAGCGGCTGGGACCGTGACCCCCGAGAGTCTCCTGTCAGTGCTGGGATCGCAAGCTCCCGCCCACCCCCAGGCCAGCTTTTCATGCCCGAGCCCCGGTTGGCTTTGCTGAGCTTGACAAAGCACCGAGGGAAAGGGCTGAGGGTGCGTCTGCTCAGGCCCCCCCAAGGGGCAGCCATCCTGGCGGGGAAGCCGAGGCAGCGGGAGCCTGGCCGGCTGGTCGCAGGCGGGAAAGAACAGCCTGGAGGCAGATGCTCAGCTCGCCTTCTCCTTCTCCAGCCCTGGATCTCGGGCCGAGCTGACACGGCGGACCTTCCCACGCCAGTTAACCAACGCAAGATCCTCCCTCCCGCACACTCTCGGAGGCCAATGCAATCTAGATAACCCTTCACACGCGTGCCTGGGGCTCTCCCGGGTGACTCTAGACCTCGCCACGGTGGCAGTTAACTATCACTGCATCAAATTCAGGGTACTGGCATTTCCATAGCGCAGTACTTTTGTGTAAGCACTAGAGAGTGTGAATTCTGGGGCACTGTCTTCAGCAATGTGGGATATAGTGGGGGGGCTGAGCTGGCTCTCCCTGGGGGTCCTGTGGCTGTTGATTTCTCCTCTGTGCAGGGTTACTGCTTCCAGCTGGGCGTGGGAACATGCATGTGAATCAGGGCTTGGGATCATGTGTGTGTGTGAGGGCATGGGATCATGTGTGTGTGTGAGGGCGTGGGATCATGTGTGTGTGTGAGGGCGTGGGAACATGCACGTGCGCCTGGGTGTAGGAACATGCATGTGAATCAGGGCGTGAGAACATGCACGTGCGCCTGGGCACCATTGAGTCTAGTGTGGCATGAGCTCCTCCACCACTCAGAGCCACAGGTCTTTGTCTTCAGAGCCTGAGGCCTCGGCTGCCCACATGGCCTGCAATGGCAGCTGGAGTTCACAGAAGAAAGGATGGGCGTGCTCTCTGCGCAGCCCCCACGCAGCCTCTCGGGAAGGGGCCACACCCTGTGTCTGCAGAGACCAGCGGCGGGTGCAGGCGGGAGTGAGGAGCAGGCGGGCGCGGGGTCCATGGGAACGCATTCTCAGCTCCCGGCTTTCCTCTCTTTCCCCTGGGGCTGGTGAAGCAGGAGCTGACATTGCTACCGGCATTTCCACAAGGACAAACAAACCTGACTGTCCAGTGGGGAGTGGCCATCGGTGCCGTGCCGGAGCTCCACGTGGCCAGTATCTGCGGCCGCAGCTGCTGGAGGCACGACGTGTCGCCACACAAACCCCAGGCTCTTTGGCCCTTGCAGGAGCGTCCAGATAGGAACCCCTGACTTGGGCCCCCACCTCCCCCCAAGTTATTTCCACTGCTGACTCTGACTTACTTCTCAACCAGCCTCAGAGCTGCATTCCAACCCCCAGACCTCCCATCAGCCCCTCCCTAGGCAGGGACGGGTCACCTTCCTGCCCCTTCACAGCCCACCGGTTCCAAGGACAGCCAGTTTGCGCGTCCTGGAGCAGATGCGGTGGCATGTCGAATGGATTAAGACACACATGGGCGGGTCATGTCAGCCCCTCCGGATGATCTGCGGACACCACAGTGTCCGGCTCAGCACGGGCGAAACAAAGCAGTAGACTGCTCAGCCCACCCCCAGGCTGCTGGGCTTCAGTTGCTTCCTCGCTGCTTGGAGAGAGAATTCGGAGTCCACCCACCCCCTCAGGGTTCAAATGGCAGCGTGAGTCATACCCCGACCACTTCCTTCTGGATACATTTCCCAAATATCCACAGTTTCACTCCCAGTAGCCAAGGAATTTCCATCTGTTCAGTACATACAATTAAAAATAAATCCAAGCCAGAGGAAGATATGACTCAGCGATGTCCCGGGCTCAGCTCAGCCTCGAGCAAGGTCCACACTGGCTCTGCATGTTTCCTTCGCTGCCGCTGGCCCAGGTCCCACTGCGCGTCAGGCTCTGCGGTGGCTTGTGATGTGATGGGAGGCCGGCACCTACTAGGCGCCGACTCCAGCAGCCCCACTGGGTGAGGCGGGGGCAGGGCCAGGACGGGGACCAGCGCCTGGTGGGAGACAAAGGGCTCGCCCCCTTTCCGGAGCCACCCCGTCATGCTTTGCGTGTCCCCCACAGGCTCATGGGGGGAGGGCTTGGCTCCCAGATGTGGCACCACCTTTGGAAGGCTCTGGACTTCAGGAGGAAGAAGGGGGAGGAAGGTCAAGACATCTGCAGTTGACCTCCGGCCAGCACCCCCCACTCCTCATGCTGACCTTGCTGCGAGGGGCCGTCGCGTGGTTTGGTTTGCACGTGTGACCGCATGGATGAGGGTGGGCTTCTCCGAGTGCCTGCGCTTTCTCTGGGCTCTGGTTGTCACTGAAGCTGCGTCCTGAACCACATCCTGCTGGCTTTCTCTGCAGGAAGCTGCTGCTGAGTGTGACCGGTGCGTGACGCAAGGTCTCTCTAGACTCACCCTTCGCCTCTTGACGGTGAAACCCTTACCTGGGCCTCGCCTGCGTCCAGCCCAGCGTCTCCCTTTCTGTGTTTCCTGGTAACTGTGGATCCAGGTCTGGTCTGGGGTCACTTTGTGCATTTCCTCTGTCACGTTTTGAACTCATTACTGTTTCACCCGTGGCCTTTAGAGCCCTGCCAGTCTGCAAGGGACAGGAGGCTAAGGCGGTGAGTGGCAGGCTCGATTCTCCCCGTGGATGCTCTGTGTGCTCAGCGTTGTGTGTCACAGAGCCACCCGACATCTTGGACAGGACTGTCTTCATGCCATGTGCGTGGTGTGAGTACATGTGCACATTCTGTGTGTGTGTGTGCATGTGTGCAGGTGCATGTGTGTGCGCACGCCTGTGCGGCCCACAGTTCATGTTGGAATCACCCTTGGTCACCTCCCCTTATTTTGTGAGAGAGGCGGAGAGCTCACTGATGCAGCCAGCTTGCTTCGGGGATCCCCACTCTCTGCCTTCCAAGTGTAATGACAGGTGGGTTGCCACGGCCGCCCGGCATTCACAGGGCAAGGGGATCCGAAGCCCGGCTCTCCTGCCTATACAGCAAGCACCTTTAACCCCGAGCCACATCCCACCCTCCGGGGGATGGTGTCCAGTGTCCTCCGGGGGATGGTGTCTAGTGTCCTCTGGGGATGGTGTCCAGTGTCCTCCAGGGGATGGTGTCCAGTGTCCTCTGGGGATGGTGTCCAGTGTCCTCCAGGGGATGGTGTCCAGTGTCCTCCAGGGGATGGTGTCCAGTGTCCTCTGGGGATGGTGTCCAGTGTCCTCCGGTGATGGTGTCCAGTGTCCTCCGGGGGATGGTGTCCAGTGTCCTCTGGGGATGGTGTCCAGTGTCCTCTGGGGATGGTGTCCAGTGTCCTCCGGGGGATGGTGTCCAGTGTCCTCCGGGGGATGGTGTCCAGTGTCCTCCGGGGGATGGTGTCCAGTGTCCTCCGGGGGATGGTGTCCAGTGTCCTCCGGGGGATGGTGTCCAGTGTCCTCCGGGGGATGGTGTCCAGTGTCCTCCGGGGGATGGTGTCCAGTGTCCTCTGGGGATGGTGTCCAGTGTCCTCTGGGGATGGTGTCCAGTGTCCTCTGGGGATGGTGTCCAGTGTCCTCTGGGGATGGTATCTAGTGTCCTCTGGGGGATGGTGTCCAGTGTCCTCTGGGGATGGTGTCCAGTGTCCTCTGGGGATGGTGTCTAGTGTCCTCTGGGGATGGTGTCTAGTGTCCTCTGGGGATGGTGTCTAGTGTCCTCTAGGGGATGGTATCTAGTGCCCTCTGGGGATGGTGTCCAGTGTCCTCCAGGGGATGGTGTCCAGTGTCCTCTGGGGATGGTGTCTAGTGTCCTCTAGGGGATGGTATCTAGTGTCCTCTGGGGATGGTGTCCAGTGTCCTCTGGGGATGGTGTCCAGTGTCCTCTGGGGATGGTGTCCAGTGTCCTCTGGGGATGGTATCTAGTGTCCTCTGGGGATGGTATCCAGTGTCCTCTGGGGATGGTGTCCAGTGTCCTCTGGGGATGGTGTCCATTGTCCTCCAGGTGATGGTGTCTAGTGTCCTCTGGGGATGGTATCTAGTGTCCTCTGGGGATGGTGTCCAGTGTCCTCTGGGGATGGTGTCCAGTGTCCTCTGGGGATGGTGTCCAGTGTCCTCTGGGGATGGTATCTAGTGTCCTCTGGGGGATGGTGTCCAGTGTCCTCTGGGGATGGTGTCCAGTGTCCTCTGGGGGATGGTGTCTAGTGTCCTCTGGGGATGGTGTCTAGTGTCCTCTGGGGATGGTGTCCAGTGTCCTCTGGGGATGGTGTCCAGTACCTTCCTTGCCTCCCTTCCATCTCCACTTCCTGAGTGTTTTTAGATGTTTCTCTTTCAAGAATGCTGTTCAGCTTTGTCTTCTCTGTCTTAAAATCCAGGCCGTCAATCTTGCCATGTGGGTGTATCCATCAGTCAGATGTCATAGCTGGTTGCTGGAGTTTCGTTGCGCCTTGTTCTCCTTTGCTTTTGTTTCCATTAAGCTATCTGTTCTCTCTTCTCTTGTTCCGTCAGCAGTGGCTTAGAATGACAGCGCACCCCTGAATTTTAGGAAGGTGCTAGAAGTCAGTGCTCTGTCCCTTCCTAGACATCGCCAGGAACTCTAAACTCTAACTCCATCTGTTCCCTGCGTTGAGTGGACACCCCCCCACCTCTCCTATTAGGAGACCCAGACCACATGGCAGGAACCAAAGAAAGAGATTGTTTGAGACTCTCCCAGGGCCTCCAGACCATACTTGAGCTGGCCAGAGATCTTGGGTCGCGGACTTAGCTACGCATGTGGGCATAGCTACCCATGTGGACTTGTCCTATAGAAACGTGACAGAAGAGTTTGACGTGTTGAGCCACTAAACGTGTTAACATGGAAACAGAATTCCAGGGAGGGCTGGAGAGATGATTCAGCAGTGAAAACACGTGTGGCTCAAAGAAAGGAACCATCCTGCATCTGGGATGCTCTACTCAGTAGAGCTTCTTCCAGCTCTCTCCACTCACCAGCAAATCTCATTAATTCATTTTTCTCGATAGCTGAACGGTATTCCAGGTGTAATTATCCATTCATCGACTCTTGGGCATTTAGGCTGATTCCATGATTTTGCTATTGTGAGCAGAGTTGTAATGAGCAAGGATGTGCACATGTCTCTGAGGCATTCCTGGTACTGTTCCTAAGAGTGGTATAGCTAGGCCTATGGCATTTTAATCTTTACCTATTTTAGGAATCGCTACACTGATTTTCAGAGTGATCGTACAAATTTGCATCCCACCAGCAAGACACAAGGGGCCCCCACTTCCCGCATTCTTCCAACCTCTGTTGTTTGTGTTTTAGATTTTAGCCATTCTGAATGGGGTTGGATGACATCTGCAGATGGTTTTGATTTACATTTCCCTGATGGCTAGAAAGGTGGAACATTTTTTAAGGTATTTGTTAGCACTTTAATTTCATCCTGGGAGAAGTTTCCCTGAGTTCCGAGACCATTTTTCCAATTGGACTGTTTGCGTCCTCAGCGTTGAGTTTCTTGTGTCTTTGTGTGCTGTGATAGACGTCCTCTGTCAGATGCGCGGTGAGTGAAGGTTTTCTCCCATCGTGGATTGTCTCTTTGCTTGTTAGCAACATCTTTCGCTCACCAGAAGCTCTTTCACTTCGTGAGATCCCACTCTCTGAGAGTTGGTTCTGTTTCCTGTGCATCTGGGCTCCTGCTTAGAAAATGTTTGGCCTAGGACGGTCAGTTCCAGGAAACTCTTAACTCTTTCTTCTAAGGTTATTATAGTCTCTGGCCTAATATTAAGGTTCTTGATCCACTTAGAGTTGGTTTTGTGCAGGGTGACAAGAAAGGGTCCAGTTTCAGTCTTCTGCATGTAGATTATCCATTTTTCCAGCACCATTTGTTAAAGATGATGAGATGATATCCTTTCTCCAATGGCTTTTCTGAGCACCTATGTCAAAAGTCGGTTGAATGTAGGTATATGAGCATATGTCTACGTCTCCAATTCCTACCCATCGCTCTATGCGTCTCCTCTGAGCTGAACCTCACCGTCTGTATCACTATGGATCTGGACTATAGATTAAGATCTGGTGTGACGATCCCTCCAGCAGAACTTTTATTATTCAAAATTGTTTTTGCTGTTTTTGAACTTTTTTTTATTCAATTGCGCGTGTGGCGTGTGTGTGTGTGTGTGTGTGTGTGTGTGTGTGTGTATGTGGGTGTGTGTAGAACCACGGGCGAATTCGGCAACCACCATGGATGCCTCCACCTCCTCCTTGTTTACTCTGCCCCGGGATTCACAGGCTCCGCCCTACCAGGACCAGAAGCGCAGGCCGCCCCCGCCTCTGCCTGGCATCTATATGTGGGGTCTAGGATCCGAACTCAGGACCTTCTGCCTGCAAGGTAGAGGCTTAACCCCTGAGCCACCTCTCCAGCCCCCTGTTTTTGTTATTTTTGGACCTTTTGTGCTTTCATATTAATTTTGAGATTGTTTTGTCAATTTCTGTGAAGAACTGCCTTAAAATTTGTCATTGCATTGAATCTGTATGTCGCTTTTTGTAGGACGGTCATTTTTATGATGTTAATTCTATTGATCTAGGAGCATGGGAGGTCTTTCCACCTTTTGGTGTCTTCTGAAATTTCTAATATTAAGCCCTCAAATTATATACTCGGGGGAACTTTCTATAATAACCACTATAACTTCAAACAAATATAACTTGGGGAGAAGGGGAAAGAAGACCCTAAGGAAGATGAGACAAAGGAACACAGATAAGAAAAACTGTCAGATCTCAATCAAATTGCAATGGAGAACTACTGAGGCAGAAAACGTCAGGCCAGAGTACGGGATAAAGGGGGGCGAGGTGCCCCACTAACACAATGCAGGCAAGGCAGGGCCGCTGCACCCAGGTCATGAGATGAGAACTTCTACTCCCAGAGCGACACAATGGCCGGCATATCGATGTCTCCCTGAGGACTAGCTGGGATCTTAGAAGATACAGGGGTTCTCAGAGCGTGTCAGGGGCAGGTTCTGACTGGGAAGAGGAGCCTCTCCATTACGACTTTACCTGCTGAAGAGCCACATAAAGTTCAACAGAAATCTGACTCCCCTACCAACACAGGCACCTCAAAAGAAGTCCTGAGGTACTCATAAGCAAAAAGATGGGGGGCCAGAACAGGATGGATGAAAGGGGGGAGAAGAAAGTGTGGATGGGGAGTTTGGGAAAGAAGGGAAGTTAGAGGGGAAGTCGGGTAAAAAAGGAACCAGAGTCAGACCAGCAGATCCCACGTAAAAGGCGGGTGGTGTGGCGGCCCGCCTGTGATTCCGGCTGAGAAGGTGGAGCTGGGAATCCCCAGCACAAGTTGGTTGGACAGACTAGTTGCTTCTAGAAGCATTGGGTCTGATGAGAGACCCTGCCTCAAAGGAACAAGGTGGAAGAACAAGAACGACTGAGGATGGTCCTCGATGTACTCCTTGGGCCTCCGCACACGCGAGAACACGTCAGTCTGGAATGTCCTGCACACCCTGTGCTGGCAGCGCACACTCGCCTCGCTCGCCACAGTCCTCCGGGCTTTCTTGGTACCTGACCCTTCTCCTCAGACCAACTCCTGCCTTTCCTGCTTTTGCTCATCTGCAAGCGTCTGTACTCGCTTTCCTTCGTTGGTGGTTCCTGAGCAATAGCCCACAGAGCGAAATGAATATCCCCAAGTTCACACTGGTTTCCATAATTGTTGAATTGACATAAGTGAAGAGGAAGGGGAAACTCTTAATGACAATAAATGTTGAATTAATAAGTTTAAAAGAAGTGAGGGCGGTAGAAAAAGACCGATCTGTGACTACAGTGATAGCGGTTAGTCAAGTCACACTGGTGGCTGCTCGTGTCAGCAGCAGAACCTTCAGGAAAGGCAGGATGCGGCGAGGTGTGCCGGTCCAGCAAGGACTCTGGGGTGGGCTAAGCGTTCCTCCCGCTGATGCGGATCGAGGGGAAGCAGTGACTTGCTGGGAAAACAAGGAGGGTGTCCGATGTGGCGAGAAAGATCCTCTGGGAGTTCCTACCCCAGTCTAGCCCCAGCGAGCAACCAGCCAGCCCAGCGGGGCGACTCGTGGAACCGCCTAGTGCCCTTCACAAAGTGTCAAGGTCGTGAAAGGCAGGAGAGGCTGAGTGGGGGTAGGCTGAGCGTCCTGGAGCAGCGGACGCTGGGAGGAGACGGGCAACTCTGCCAGCCTGTGTCCAGCAAAGTGCGGCAACCGGAGGTCTGAGGACGACCATGAAGGTCACGTGGGCACTCGGGTCAATCCGTCACTTTTCTCACGTAAATCTAAAGTTATGTCTGAGTTCAAAATTTAATTAAAACTTTAGAAAATTCTTGCTGGACCCTTTGGGGGGCACTTTCTTTTTTATTATTATTATTTATTCAATTGTGTGGGTGCGCACGCATGTGTGTATGTGTGTGTGCGTGTAGAACCACGGACGAATTCGAGAACCACCATGGACGCCTCCACCTCCTCCTTGTTTACTCTGCCCCGGGATTCGCAGGCTCCGCCCTACCAGGACCAGAAACGCAGGCCGCCCTCACTTCTGCCCGGCATCTATATGTGGGGTCTAGGATCCGAACTCAGGACCTTCTGCCTGCAAGAAAGAGACTTAACCCTTGAGCCACCTCTCCAGCCCCTTTGGGGGGCACTTTCTCAGATCTGTTTCCACCTTCCTTTGACTGCCATCATTCCGTTGGGAAAGGCAGGTAAGCCTGCTTTGGACACAATGGTGCATTTCTGCTGCGGGGACACTGTTGTCTGTCTGTCTGTCTGTCTGTCTGTCTGCATCAGCCAGCTCTGGGAGACGAGGTACGCCTTGGTTTGCTCTGCCTTGTCTGGGCGCGTTCTTTCCCCCTGGTGACTCACACATCTCTCTCTCTCTCATTCCTCAGACTAGCCTGGGCACAGTCTGATGGCGGTGGTAGGGGCACGTGAGGCAGTTTACCTGCTGGTCTTGCTCAAAGGCAACGCCGACAGGGGCTGGGTCAGAGTGAGCACAAGGGAGCCATGCCTTCCACAGAGGGGGTCTGGGCAGGGGCCACTGCCTCAGTGCCCCGCCCGCTGTCAGGAGGGGCCCTCTCTCGCTGCGTCGGCAGGAGGGGTGTCAGGGGGCCCAGGACCACTGCTGGCTCTGCTGGCCCTATCTCTGCGAGGTGATGGTCACGAGGCCAGTGATGGTCATGAGGGCAGTGATGGTCAGTGATGGTCAGTGATGGTCACGAGGGCAGTGATGGTCAGTGATGGTCACGAGGGCAGTGATGGTCAGTGAGGCCAGTGATGGTCAGTGATGGTCAGTGATGGTCACGAGGGCAGTGATGGTCACGAGGCCAGTGATGGGCAGTGATGCCAGTGATGGTCAGTGAGGCCAGTGATGGTCAGTGATGGTCAGTGAGGCCAGTGATGGTCAGTGATGGTCACGAGGCCAGTGATGGTCAGTGATGGTCAGTGAGGCCAGTGTTGGTCACGAGGCCAGTGATGGTCAGTGATGGTCAGCGAGGCCAGTGATGGTCATGAGGCCAGTGATGGTCAGTGATGGTCAGTGATGGTCACAAGGGCAGTGATGGTCAGTGAGGCCAGTGATGGTCAGTGATGGTCAGTGATGGTCACGAGGGCAGTGATGGTCAGTGATGGTCAGTGAGGCCAGTGTTGGTCACGAGGCCAGTGATGGTCAGTGATGGTCAGCGAGGCCAGTGATGGTCATGAGGCCAGTGATGGTCAGTGATAGTCAGTGATGGTCACGAGGGCAGTGATGGTCAGTGATGGTCAGTGAGGCCAGTGATGGTCACGAGGCCAGTGATGGCCAGTGATGGTCAGTGAAGCCAGTGATGGTCAGTGAGGCCAGTGATGGTCAGTGATGGTCAGTGAGGCCAGTGATGGTCAGTGATGGTCAGTGATTGTCACTAGGGCAGTGATGGTCAGCGAGGCCAGTGATGGTCAGTGATGGTCAGTGAGGCCAGTGATGGTCACGAGGCCAGTGATGGTCAGTGATGGTCAGTGAGGCCAGTGATGGTCAGTGATGGTCAGTGAGGCCAGTGATGGTCAGTGATGGTCACGAGGCCAGTGATGGTCAGTGAGGCCAGTGATGGTCACGAGGCCAGTGATGGGCAGCGAGGTGATGGGCAGCGAGGTGATGGGCAGCAAGCAGCCCACTTCAGGGGAAGCTGGACCACCATTGCCTTCAGCTGGCTGCTGGGTGGGTGTTCCATGCCTTACACACCCGTGAGGTCACAAGCAGGCCCACCGAGCAGAGTCGGTCCCCACCCCCAGGTCACGAGACCCCCTCACCCCCATTTCCACCATCCTTTCTCACCTTTAGCACAGCCTAGGTGGTCCCCACTACCACTGTCCATAAGGGTGGGGGTGTCTGTGATCTGGTCAGGGGCCAGGCCGCGGGGTTTGGAGAGAGACAGTGTCTGAAACTCTCCCAGAATTGTGTTTGTTGCTCACTGGCCTGTGTGGGTGCTGGTCAGAGTCCTCGGAGCCAGGTTTTGCTGCGGACACTCCCCATGGGAATGCATCCGCTGGGTGAAGGACTCAGAGAGAGCCCAGCTCCCAAGAGTGGCTGGACCCTCGCAGCAGGCCAGAGGGGCCTCAGCCAGGGGCACCCATCGAAGGCTCGAGGAACCTGGGCCCAGGGTCGAGGGTGCTCTCAGGCTCAGTCGGGCTCTCGTCCCTCCTGCAACGTCCCCTGGTCAGCGCCGAGGGCCCCTGGTCAGTCCCAAGGGCCCCTGGTCAGTCCCGAGGGCCCCTGGTCAGCCCCGAGGGCCCCTGGTCAGTCCCGAGGGCCCCTGGTCAGTCCCGAGGGCCCCTGGTCAGCGCCGAGGGCCCCTGGTCAGTCCCGAGGGCCCCTGGTCAGTCCCGAGGGCCCCTGGTCAGCCCCGAGGGCCCCTGGTCAGTCCCGAGGGCCCCTGGTCAGCGCCGAGGGCCCCTGGTCAGCGCCGAGGGCCCCTGGTCAGTCCCGAGGGCCCCTGGTCAGCGCCGAGGGCCCCTGGTCAGCGCCGAGGACCCCTGGTCAGTGCTGAGGGCCCCTGGTCAGTCCCGAGGGCCCCTGGTCAGCGCCGAGGGCCCCTGGTCAGCGCCGAGGGCCCCTGGTCAGCTTTCCTTTCGGAATGCACTGCAGGAGCATCAGGTCCATCAGCTGAGGTGCAAAGTGGTCTGGGGGGGAGGCTGCTCCTCATCCTAAGAGCTACTGTGTGTCTGTGGTCACTTCCGGGGTGGAAGGAATCCTTAGAGGTGGTGCTACCAAGAAGGACCGCCACTGCCCACCTTACGCGCTAAACGTGAAGAGCAGGAGGGGGGTCCATGCTTCTCCCCGTCAGCACGTGAGGAGCAGGGGGGTCCATGCTTCTCCCCGTCAGCACGTGAGGAGCAGGGGGGTCCATGCTTCTCCCCGTCAGCACGTGAGGAGCAGGGGGGTCCATGCTTCTCCCCCACCAGTGGCCTGCATCCCTTCCTCCTGTGTGTGCCCCCTCCTCTGCTTCGTGGAGCCCACGGGAGACGTCGAGCACCGGCCTTTCCCTCTCGTACTGTCCCGGATGCAAGGGGGAAGGAAGTCCCTTCAGGCGCTGCGCAGCGCAGGCGAGGGGGACAGGGAGCTGCAGCGAGGCTGGTGGGCTCGCTGTGCATTTCCTAGAGAACGGCCGGGCCGCGCGTGACCAGGAGCATGTGAAGGTGGAGTGGAAGGTGGCCTCTCACGGGGCGCGTGTGCGTGTTCAAGGTGTGTGAGGTAGGCCAATGGTGCGTGTGTGTGCGCATATGTGTGCGTGACATGTGTGAAACGTGCGTGAGGTGTGAGTGACATGTGTGAGGTGATCATGTAGGATGTGTTTATATGTGTGAGGTTAGTGCCCGTATGCAATCAGCGTGCATGTACATGAGGTGTGTGTGCGACATGTATGTGAGGTGAGTGTGTGTGTGACATGAGTGTATGAGTAAGTGTTTGTGAGGTGAGTATGTGCAGTGGGCGTGTGTGGGGTGGGCGTGTGTGGGGTGGGCGTGTGTAGGGTGGGCGTGTGTGGGGTGGGCGTGTGTGGGGTGGGTATGGGGGGGTGGGCGTGTGTGGGGTGGGCGTGTGGGGGTGGGCGTGTGTGTGTGGGCGTGTGTGGGGTGGGCGTGTGTGGGGTGGGCGTGTGTGGGGTGGGCGTGTGGGGGTGGGCGTGTGTGGGGTGCCCGTGTGTGGGGTGTGCCCGTGTGTCGGCTGTGCCCGTGTGTGGGCTGTGCCCGTGTGCGGCGCGTCCTGTTCACTTCTCTCCTGCGCAGGCTGTGCTAGGCTCCGGGTGTGCGCGTGGGCTCCCCGAGCTCTCTAGGGAGCAGAGGCCTCCACAGGCTGTTTCTTGTGAGGGGCATCTGTGTGAGTCCTGCTGGACTGGCGCCACTTGACTCCGCGTGACAGTTTCGTCACGTGTCCCATGGCTCTGGTCTTACACGTCTTAAACACGGGTGTGTGTCACGCGCTAGCACTGTGCACAGTCCCTCCTAGACCCTCCAGACCCCTGTTCTTCCCGTAGCCACACACGTAGAGGGCTCAGGCCGGGCCTCTGGGGACAGGGGAAAACTTGCCCCAGCACAGGAACTCGGCCTTGCGGGGGTCTGGCGAAGAAACCGACCTTCCTTGGGACCTGCTTTTGGGGAAAGACCTTTCCTTTCCCACGGGTCAAGGGTCATTTCCCTCCCCTGTTGGTCACGAGTGCATGAGTTTATTATTGTAGACTTTCCGAGACATATGTTGAAGCTGATATTTATTTGTTAAAGGAAAACAAACATTAAAAAATGTTTTGTTATCAAATAAAAGCCACATTTCAGAGAGGCCCCCAGGCCTGTACAGCATAAAGTCAACAGAAAGCTTCCTCCGACCCCCATGACACGGACCCAAGGAAGCCCTCAGGCTGTTACTCATCCTCTAGCTTTGCAAACAAACCAGACTCAAAAGCCAGGCTCCTGCTGTGAGGCTGACACAAAGCATCCCAAACACAGGCCGGGCTGGAGCCCAGGTTATCACGGGGCCGGGCTGGAGCCTAGGTTAACACGGGGCCAGGCCGGGGAGCCCAGGTTAACACGGGGCCAGGCCGGGGAGCCCAGGTTATCATGGGGCCGGGCTGGAGCCCAGGTTAACATGGGGCCGGGCCGGGGAGCCCAGGTTAACACGGGGCCGGGCTGGAGCCCAGGTTATCACGGGGCCGGGCTGGAGCCCAGGTTAAGGGGCCCTATCTGCCTGTGGCCATCCTTGTCCTCACCTGGCCTGGAGGAGGAGCCAAGACCTCTGCCCTTTACTTAGTGACGGATAGATAGGAAGACTCCTGAGTCCCTGTCACCTCCTCAGCCGCCTGCACATCTCTGCAGGATGAAGGTCCCACCCGACTGATGTGGTCTGCTGCCCCTGGGACCCAAGGTAAAGCACCCAAACAAGCCAGGGGTAGTTTGTCCTTCCTTGCCTGCCTCCTCCTGGGCCCTCCTCTTTACTGCCCATGGCTTGGTGGGACGACGCCTAGATCCTCCCCAGGGTGCTCCCCGGGGTGCTCCCCAGGGTGCTCCCCGGGGTGCTCCCCAGGATGCTCCCCAGGGTGCTCCCCAGAGTGCTCCCCAGGGTGCTCCCCAGGGTGCTCCCCAGAGTGCTCCCCAGGGTGCTCCCCAGAGTGCTCCCCAGGGTTCCCCCCACAGTGCTCCCCCGGGTGCTCCCCAGAGTGCTCCCCAGGGTGCTCCCCAGGGTGCTCCCCAGGGTGCTGTCCTTACCTCGGGTTTGTCGCCCCTCCGGCCCCACAGCTCCGCATGCCCCCCCGGGCTCCTGCAACAGCCGCGGATGTGATTTCTCCCAGCAGGACGCTCACCTCCAGCCACCCTAGCTGGGTCTGGAGGTCTGTCTCTGGGACCCGCGGGTTCCCACACCCTGCGACTCCATGGGAAGGAGGAAACTGCAGCCCGGGGACCCGACTGGGTGCGTAGCTGTGTGTGAACACCGTGGCTTCAGCCAGAGCTGTTTCTCCGCGTTCAGTGCAGGGGGCACAGGCTGAGCCTCGACAGCGCCCCGCATGCTTGCGCCCTTCTGTCTTCCTCGCTTCACCCGTCGGATAGTTCACGTGAGTGCCCAGTGCTCCGCCTGTCTCAGCCCGTCCATCACGGTCTGTCTGTCCATCTATCCGTGTCTATCTCCCTCTCCCCCCACACCCCGCAAATGCATGCACAAGTTCTCCTTCTGTGGCTGCTGCGTCACCACCTGAAAAGTACCAGACAATTCTCAGAACATAGTCGTAAACCTACTTAAAATATTGTGTGAGACGTGGAGAGAGGCTATGATTTATTTTGTAATTTGATTATCTGATTCTCAAATGTAAATTTCTTAGGGAAAATGTTGCACGCAGCCATGTCCAAGGTCAGACCCACCTATGAGCACACGGTGGGCACTTGTGGCAGGAAGAGGCACCGGGCTGAGAGGGGCCCGGTGGGTCTCTGTTTATGTGTCTTCAGCAGTGTCTGATGCCCGCGGCCCACGAGCGCCAGCATCCCACTGCTCTCCTGCCATAGGTCACGTGGTCCAAGCCCTCCTCTGCCCCCAGCCCAGAGCTCCAGGTGAGGCGGGTGGGCTCCTTTGCCATGCAATCCAGAGCAGAGACGGAGGAAATGAACGGGCCGGGAGAGGAACCAGGTGATGTGGCAACAGCCGAGGATTGGGGGGCACTGCTGGGGTCCCTTCCAGCTCCCTCCTCCAAGGTTTGGGCCCCCCGGGAGGCAGATCCCACCCACTGCTGCCTCAGCAGGACAGCTGCAGGACAGCTGCAGGAACTGCAGGAGCTGTAGGACAGCTGCAGGACAGCTGCAGGAACTGCAGGAACTGTAGGACAGCTGCAGGTCAGCTGCAGGACAGCTGCAGGACAGCTGCAAGAGCTGCAGGACAGCTGCAGGAGCTGCAGGACATCTGCAGGAGCTGCAGGACATCTGCAGGAGCTGCAGGACAGCTGCAGGTCAGCTGTAGGACAGCTGCAGGACAGCTGCAGGAGCTGCAGGTCAGTTGCAGGACAGCTGCAGGAGCTGCAGGACAGCTGCAGGACAGCTGCAGGAACTGCTGGAGCTGTAGGGCAGCTGCAGGAGCTGCAGGTCAGCTGCAGGACAGCTGCAGGAACTGCAGGAGCTGCAGGACAGCTGCAGGTCAGCTGCAGGTCAGTTGCAGGAACTGCAGGACAGCTGCAGGACAGCTGCAGGACAGCTGCAGGAGCTGCAGGACAGTTGCAGGACAGCTGCAGGAGCTGCAGGACAGCTGCAGGACAGCTGCAGGTGCTGCAGGTCAGCTGCAGGAACTGCAGGAGCTGTAGGACAGCTGCAGGACAGCTGCAGGAACTGCAGGACAGCTGCAGGAGCTGCAGGACAGCTGCAGGTCAGCTGTAGGACAGCTGCAGGACAGCTGCAGGAGCTGCAGGTCAGTTGCAGGACAGCTGCAGGAGCTGCAGGACAGCTGCAGGAACTGCTGGAGCTGTAGGGCAGCTGCAGGACAGCTGCAGGAACTGCAGGACAGCTGCAGGAGCTGTAAGACAGCTGCAGGAGCTGCAGGACAGCTGCAGGAGCTGCAGGACAGCTGCAGGTCAGCTGCAGGACAGCTGCCAGCCTCTGTGAGTGGTGCCGACACACACAGCATCTGATGCCACCACAGGCTCGTCCAACACAAACCACAGAAACCGACGAACTCAACTCAGAGACACCGTCCAGCCGTCCCCTGCCCTTCCAGCAAAGTCAGGGCGGGGAGCCTCACGGCGCAGGCCTGTGAGCTCAGCGTCTGGGGTCCAAGGTAGATCGGGGGGCAGCCTGGACAGCAGTGACCCCACCTCAACAATGGAAGGAGCCTGGGATGGGGCGGCTGTTGCAGAGTCCTTCTCATGCTTCTGTGGAAGGTGGTCCCTGGGGGGACAGGGCACAAGGCTGGCACCCTGTTGCAGCCAGCGTGGCTGACGGAGACTCTGCAGGAAGCGGGCACAGGAGCGCCTGGGTTAGAAAGCTGACCAACCGCCAGTCCGCAGCCCTGCCGCCATAGTCCTCCAAGGAGGGCCGTGGAGAGCCCCTCACTGGTTGCAGCAGTCCCGTCCCCTCTGGACCAAGCCTGCCGTGCAGGGCCTGGGCCCCACGTCCCTGTCGGTGAAGGAACTCTGTCCCTCTCGTACCCCACTCACCCCAGCCTGGCAGGGCTATGTCCCTCTCGTACCCTACTCACCCCAGCCTGGCAGGGCTATGTCCCTCTCGTACCCCACTCACCCCAGCCTGGCAGGGCTATGTCCCTCTCGTACCCCACTCACCCCAGCCTGGCAGGGCTATGTCCCTCTCGTACCCCACTCACCCCAGCCTGGCAGGGCTATGTTCCTCTCGTACCACACTCACCCCAGCCTGGCAGGGCTATGTCCCTCCTGTGGGTGTTCAAGGGTGAAACACCCCAGTCCCTCTCGTACCCCACTCACCCCAGCCTGGAGGTTGCCAGTCACTCCCTAGAGGATATGGGACACCCCTCGGATGGCCCTATGGACAGCCCAAAAACTGAGCCCCCAGTCTTCACAGGATTGAGTACTGAGACCTTCAGCTTTCTGGCCACTTCTGAGGGACAGTCTCGAACCCCTGGAGGCGAGAGGGGCGGGGCACATGCCTGCGGCTTCATCAGCTCGCCTGGTCCTTGACCTGCCTTGGCCGGACAGTGACTGCAGGAGCTTGTCACTGACCGTCCCAAAGACAGTCCCTGTAGGAGATGGGACTCAGTACCCACTGTGCTGTAGGCTGAGATGGCCACGTGGCTCTTGGCTTTAAGCACAGGAAACCAGCCAGCGAGCCAAAGCCCCACAGAGCAGTCAGAAGCCCCGTCCGGCTGTCTCCATTGCCTGGGGACCACCACCTCCCTCTCTCCCCCATTCTCATGTTAGTCTGTGAAAGACACGTGCCCAAAGCTCTGGAAACTCAGGCTGGAGCAGGACGGAAAGAAAGGGAAGTCATGGGGCATCAGAAGGAAAAGGAGCTCCTGGCTCTGGAGAGAACCAAGAACATAGCACATGCTGTGAAGGCTGCAGACCTGAGGTGAGGCTCCCCTGAGAGAGACAGTGTGTTACACAGACTTGCATGTGCATGGCCCTGGGTAGCGCCTCATTGCTCCCCACTTTGAGGGACTTGCGAACAAGACTATTAACTGTGCTTGTAGTAAAACGCCTACCTTCCTGTAGCCCTGGGATCTAGACTTTCACCTTATCTATACAGTCCTGCCGGGCCCTGTGAGTCACCTGTGATTTCTATTTAAATTCCTTAGCAGCCCCTTGCGGTGGTAACTTTAAAATCCCCACAGGCCTGAAAGGATGCTGGACGCTGAGCCTGGACATAAAGCGCGTCCGATCCCTATAGAAGGACAGGCGGGCGGCCGGCTGTGGGGAGGCTGAGGCAGCTTGACCGCCAGGTTCACGGGCAGTCAGTCTAGCCGACGTCTCACTGAGAGGCTCTGTCTCAGGAAAACAGCCTGGACGGCAGAGATGCCCACACCCACGTTCTGGGCGCGTATTACTTTCTTCACAAGCACCTCTTACTCTCTTAACAAATACTGCAATGTTGTCCAGGCAGGGAGATGGCTCAGTTGATGAAGGGCTTAGAGAGTGGGCACAAGAACTTGAGTTCCACTCGGACGTGGTGGTGCCGCCATTATCCCCGAGCTGGAGAGGCGGAGGTGAAATTCCTGGGGCTGGTGGGCCCGTCAGTCTAGTAACGTGCGCTCCGCGAGAGACACGTCCCCAGACAGAAGGTGGAGAGTGTCGCCCTCCGGCCCCCACAAGCACGAGCCCCCCGTGCACAGGAGTGTGCGATGCTGCTCGTGCACACTCAGATGCACACACAGGAATCAACAATTGCACAAATATTCTTGTAAGGAACACAACTCTGCTTCATCTTGCCTTGTCTTGAAATTCTTTCTGGTCGAAGCCTAAAATCCTGCATTTGCCTGAGCAGAGACGTCCGGAAAGGGCTCTTCAGGCTGTGGGTGCAGCCGGAGCCGGGCGAGTAGCTCACATGCTGTGTGCAAGGAGTTCTGGGTCTGGGGCAGCTGTTTCATGCCCAAGAGGCAAATTTTTTAGTGAAAGAAAAAAGTCAAGTAGAGATGAGGAATGGAGTTGTCTGACTCCCGCCGCTGGGTGGGAATAATGTTGGTAGCGTGGGTGGGATGCGGCCTCCAGGGCAGCACGGGAAGGACGTCGCTGCGGGCCGGCACGGCAGGGACGCGGCCTCCAGGCCATCAGACAGGCCAAAGCAGACTCATGTTGCTGTGGGGACACAGGCCACCTCAGTGGCCACTGAAATGAACGGCAGCTGCTGGTGCATGTGGGGGACTCCCAGGAACCCCATGACAGACTTGTGAGATTTTCCTTGCTATCCACCCGTTGCCCTTGGTTAACTGGATTCTCTGGTTTCATTTGCCCACTTGCAAATGTGCTCTCTTGGTAATGAGGAATAGACCCAGGTTCTGAGGCCTAGCTGTCCCCAAGAACATCCTGCCCCTGTTTCCCAGGGTCCTGGAGCTGCCTGGAGCTTTGGCTTCTATGGGCAGCTGTGGGCTCTGTGGGCAGCCGTGGGCTCTGTGGGCAGCTGTGGGCTCTGTGGGCAGCCGTGGGTTCTGCGGGCAGCCGTGGGCTCTGCGGGCAGCCGTGGGCTCTGCGGCCAGCCCCGTCCTCCGCAGCCAGCCCCGTCCTCTGCGGCCAGCCGTGGGCTCTGTGGGCAGCCGTGGGCTCTGTGAGCAGCCGTGGGCTCTGTGGGCAGCCGTGGGCTCTGCGGGCAGCCCCGTCCTCTGTGAGCGGCCCTGTCCTCTGTGGGCAGCCCCTGCAGGACTCTCACTCAGGTCCCAGCTGCCCCCACTAGGTCTGCCCCTCACCAGAAGCAACCAGAGCACAGCATAGAGTCTGGGAGCCCAGAGGGTGTGTCTGCCAAAGTCTGACAAATGGTGGTGGGAGAACCACAGGTCCGTGTGCCCTGACTGATTATTGCAGACCGGTTCTATGACCCCCAGTGCCTGAGTCCTCTATACCTCTGAGGCCACTCGGTATCTGGGAAAGAGAGAGAGATGGAGCTAGGGTTGGGTACCGGTGGAGATGGGGTGTGTTAAGATGGGGTGTGTAAGATGGGGTGTGTAAGATGGGATCTGGGGGAGCTGAACTATTTGAGAATAAGACAGGTTGAGACAGAGACATACAGAGGGTCAGTGGGGCCAGAGCCTGGAGCAGATCCTTCTGAAGGAGCTTGTCTCTGCACAGTGGGATGTGCAACCCCAAGGAGGGAAAGCCCAGGACAGAAAGACCTGCCTGGTGCTAACCCTAACCTTTCTACTCCTGCTGCAGTCAGGGGCTCTGGGAGGCAGAGGTCAGAGGAAAAGGAGCAGGGGGCTCAGCCCCTCACCAGTCCTCTAAGACCACTTCAAAGCCCTCGAGGATCCAGTGCCACTCAGACTCACTCTTGGAAGAATCGGGCAGAGTCCGCAGCAGCCAGGCAGGCAGTGTGCCTTACCACAGAGGGTGAGTCATGCTGTTGGATGCAGCAGGCGTGAGCCAAGGGCCTTCTGGCCCATCCACTCTGTGTCAGCCGCAGACCAACGCCACTTACTGCGGCACCCCCACCTCCATCTCCCCACCTCTCCTCAGATGCTATGAACTGTGTCAGCCACACTAGGCTTCAGGGGCTTGGCCAAAGGCAGAAGAGTGTAACCCAGGGCTGGGTTCTGAGAAGCCACATTCCAAGTGTCCAGGCACCAGCCACCCCCACCCCCACCTGGGTTCCCAGCTATGTGAGGAATCTGGCCCTTGTGCAGACCACCAGCATGGGGTGGCTGCCATGGCAACGGGCATGCAGGGTCAGGCACATCCCTCCAGTGTGAATTCCCCAGCCAGCAAGCCAGGACCGGACAGGGCTGCTCAAGTGTCCAGGTGGGTGGGTGGTTCTTGGCGGCTGCCCCCCCAGAAGGGGTTCTGTGCTGTGAATACACCTGGTCTGTGCTTACCAGAGCCTGCAGGGGAGAAAGCACTCCAGCTGCACTGCTCAGAACTGACTTCAGAGCTGCAGTGTGGAATGCACTCCGCGATGACACTAGCTGCAGCAGAGATGATACTAGCTGCAGCAGAGATGATACTAGCTGCAGCAGAGATGATACTAGCTGCAGCAGAGATGATACTAGCTGCAGCAGAGATGATACTAGCTGCATCAGAGATGATACTAACTGCAGCACAGATGATGCAAGCTGCAGCAGAGTTGATACTAGCTGCAGCAGAGATGATACTAGCTGCAGCACAGATGATGAAAGCTGCAGCACAGATGATGCAAGCTGCAGCACAGATGATACTAGCTGCAGCACAGATGATACTAGCTCAGCAGAGATGATGCTAGCTGCAGCAGAGATGATACTAGCTGCAGCAGAGATGATACTTGCTGCAGCAGAGATGAGCAATACAGATGATGCAAGCTGCAGCAGAGATGATACTAGCTGCAGCAGAGATGATACTAGCTCAGCAGAGATGATACTAGCTGCAGCAGAGACGATACTAACTGCAGCAGAGTTGATACTAGCTGCAGCAGAGATGATACTAGCTGCAGCAGAGATGATACTAACTGCAGCAGAGTTGATACTAGCTGCAGCAGAGATGATACTAGCTGCAGCAGAGATGATACTAGCTGCAGCAGAGACGAGCAGCACAGATGATGCTAGCTGCAGCAGAGATGATACTAGCTGCAGCAGAGATGATACTAACTGCAGCAGAGTTGATACTAGCTGCAGCAGAGATGATACTAGCTGCAGCAGAGATGATACTAACTGCAGCAGAGTTGATACTAGCTGCAGCAGAGATGATACTAGCTGCAGCAGAGATGATACTAGCTGCAGCAGAGACGAGCAGCACAGATGATGCTAGCTGCAGCAGAGATGATACTAGCTGCAGCAGAGATGATACTAACTGCAGCAGAGTTGATACTAGCTGCAGCAGAGATGATACTAGCTGCAGCAGAGATGATACTAACTGCAGCAGAGTTGATACTAGCTGCAGCAGAGATGATACTAGCTCAGCAGAGATGATACTAGCTGCAGCAGAGACGATACTAACTGCAGCAGAGTTGATACTAGCTGCAGCAGAGATGATACTAGCTGCAGCAGAGATGATACTAACTGCAGCAGAGTTGATACTAGCTGCAGCAGAGATGATACTAGCTGCAGCAGAGATGATACTAGCTGCAGCAGAGACGAGCAGCACAGATGATGCTAGCTGCAGCAGAGATGATACTAGCTGCAGCAGAGATGATACTAACTGCAGCAGAGTTGATACTAGCTGCAGCAGAGATGATACTAGCTGCAGCAGAGATGATACTAACTGCAGCAGAGTTGATACTAGCTGCAGTAGAGAGGATACTAACTGCAGCACAGATGATGCAAGCTGCAGCACAGATGATGCAAGCTGCAGCACAGATGATACTAGCTGCAGCACAGATGATACTAGCTCAGCAGAGATGATGCTAGCTGCAGCAGAGATGATACTAGCTGCAGCAGAGATGATACTAGCTGCAGCAGAGATGAGCAATACAGATGATGCAAGCTGCAGCAGAGATGATACTAGCTGCAGCAGAGATGATACTAGCTCAGCAGAGATGATACTAGCTGCAGCAGAGATGATACTAGCTCAGCAGAGATGATACTAGCTCAGCAGAGATGATACTAGCTGCAGCAGAGATGATGCTAGCTGCAGCAGAGATGATACTAGCTCAGCAGAGATGATACTAGCTGCAGCAGAGATGATGCTAGCTGCAGCAGAGATGATACTAGCTCAGCAGAGATGATACTAGCTGCAGCAGAGATGATACTAGCTGCAGCATAGCAACATGCTGAAGCAGGGCAGCCGGGCCTCTGCTGGGTGAGGTACCACACTTGTTTCTCTCGGATCCAACTTTGTACTGACAACCCAGGAGAGTCGCTCCAAACCTGTAGAAACCCTGGCTTCTTAAAATCGAGTTGTCCCAGGGGAACACATGATTCCCTGTAGGACAACTCTCGCCCTTGTGTCTCTTTTAAACCCAGCACGCTTGGGGTAGGGGGAGGCTGTTTTGCTGGAGTCCAGCCACATTGACTCAGGCTGGATGAGAACATTTACCTGCTTGCATAACACGCCTGTCTGTAAGACTCAGGAGCTCCCTGCTGGTCCCTGCACAGGGCGGCTCAGCACTGACCCAGATTCCTAGAGCTCGTGACCGGAGGTCTCTGATGCTCTTGTGCAGCGCAGCCTGGCAGTGCCCCAGGACAGCGTGAGCTTAGCACTGCCCCCCCAGCCTGCCATGTAGGAGCCTGGAGACCCTCACTGCTTCCTCACAATGCTGTCTGCGCAAGTCTAGTCTCTGCATTCTCCTCCAGGCGAAATGCAGCCAGTCTCGGTGATCGCGTTTGCAATTCTACATTTGCAAATTCACACCCTGGATAAAATTTATTTGCAGCTTCAAAATCAATCCTCTTAGCATTGTCATGTTACCCAAAGACGAAGGTCACAGACCTGGAAAAATGTGGACACTGTGCTCCTAGCCGGAGGCAGCAATGGGATCTGCTTTCCCATGTGCATGTGACAGTTTATGAGCGTGGCAAGATGGTGTGTGTGTGAGCGTGCGCCTGCGCGTGAGCGCCTGTGAGCATGCGCCTGCGTGTTCATGGATGTACAAATGTGGCTTCTGTGCCACCACCTTGAATCCCCTCCCCACACAGTAGCAAGGCTGGAACTTCAACCCTCACGGCAAATGTGGGCGCATGAGGGCTTCTGTTTGTTTAGTAGGTTCCACGGTAAGGACCCTGCTCTGCTCGCCAGACTCCAGCGAGCATGAAGAAACGAGGTAGCACAGCTCACCCGACAGAAAGCACTCACACCTGAGAGGTGGGTCTGCAGGGCCGGGCGTTTCTAAACCCTGACGGTCCCCGGCTCACATGCCCCAAATCAACAAGAGAGCAGCCTGCTAGTGCCTGGCCACGCCCTGGCCACCACCCCTGTCCACCGCCTGGACATGGGAGCAGTCAATGACTTGACACCACACTCGTCTTCCTGCCCAGCTGCCGGCACTAGGAAGGGTCCCGGGAGAAGGCCGGTCCCCGGCTCAGTACAGAAGCAGCAGCTGGCGCCTGAGTGCATTGAACCTCCCCCTCTGAGAATGACTCCTGGTCCCAGGGGTGCTATCTTAAAAGGAGTGACCCCCAGACCTTTATCCTGGGAATCCCAGGCTGGGTGTGGAAGGGGGAGCTTTGCTCAGAGACATCTGTCTGGTCCCCACAGATCTTGTGGTCTAAGGTCCCAGCTTCCTCCAGCTCTGAGGAATTCTGAAGCTATTTTAGACAGTATGGCTTTCCCAGGGTGGTCCAGCAGGATTGCTCCTGTGGGAATATGCCGGATCCACAGGGAAATGAAGGGGGATGGAGCCCAGGATCTCCTGGACAGGAAGTGTCCCTTCTCTTCCTCCTCCCTCAGGCCTCGGCCCGCAGGGCTGGCCTGCCCTGGCTTTGAGGTGCTCTGCCTGCGTCTAAGGTTCAGGGTGTGTTGTTCGAAGTGCCCAAGGCACAGTGAGAGCCTGGCCTTGACCTTCAGCTGCCTGTGGGTCCTTCCACATGCTGCCTCACACCAGGACGCCCTAGGCTGTGCCCACCTCCCCTCCTGGCACCAGGATACCCTAGGCTGTGCCCACCTCCCCTCCTGGCACCAGGGCACCCTAGGCTGTGCCCACCTCCCCTCCTGGCACCAGGACACCCTAGGCTGTGCCCACCTCCCCTCCTGGCACCAGGACACCCTAGGCTGTGCCCACCTCCCCTCCTGGCACCAGGACACCCTAGGCTGTGCCCACCTCCCCTCCTGGCACCAGGACATCATAGGCTGTGCCCACCTCCCCTCCTGCTTCCCTTTTTGACTGACCACCCCGTGCTTGCATTTTTCTGTTCAGCCATGTGGAAGCCATCACAATGCGCCGCCAGAGAGGGAAGCATCTGTAGGATTAGCCCAGGGCTCAGATTTAGAAGATGTGACTATGCTAATTCACACAGTGCAGGGACTTGGGAGTTCTGGCCGAAACAGTTCTGGGTAGTGTCAGATACACGCTGTTCTCAGTGGCTGAAGCGCCGTGGGAGCCCTGTGGCTGGGCCTCTCTCATCCCTCCTGTGGCCTACCTCATCCCTCCTGTGGCCTCTCTCATCCTCCTGTGGCCTCCCTCATCCTCCCGTGGCCTCTCTCATCCCTCCTGTGGCCTCTCTCATCCCTCCCGTGGCCTCCCTCATCCTCCTGTGGCCTCTCTCATCCCCCCCGTGGCCTCCCTCATCCCTCTCGTGGCCTCCCTCATCCCTCCTGTAGCCTCCCTCACCCTCCTGTGGCCTCCCTCATCTCCTGTGGCCTCTCTCATCCCTCCCGTGGCCTCTCTCATTCCTCCCGTGGCCTCCCTCATCCTCCTGTGGCCTCCCTCATCCTCCTGTGGCCTCCCTCATCCTTCCTGTGGCCTCTCTCATCCCTCCCGTGGCCGGCCTCCCTCATTCTCCCGTGGCCTCCCTCATCCTCCCGTGGCCTCCCTCATCTCCTGTGGCCTCTCTCATCCCTCCCATGGCCGGCCTCCCTCATCCTCCTGTGGCCTCTCTCATCCCTCCCGTGGCCGGCCTCCCTCATTCTCCCGTGGCCTCCCTCATCCTCCCGTGGCCTCCCTCATCCTCCCGTGGCCTCCCTCATCCTCCCGTGGCCTCCCTCATCCCTCCCGTGGCCTCCCTCATCCCTCCTGTGGCCTCCCTCATCCCTCCTGTGGCCTCTCTCATCCCTCCTGTGGCCTCCCTCATCCTCCTGTGGCTTCCCTCATTCCTCCTGTGGCCTCTCTCCTCCCTCCTGTGGCCTCCCTCATCCTCCTGTGGCCTCCCTCATCCTCCTGTGGCCTCCTTCATCCTCCTGTGGCCTCCCTCATCCTCCTGTGGCCTCTCTCATCCTCCAGTGGCCGGCCTCCCTCATCCATCCTGTGACCGGGCTGCAACCTCCCCTTGCTATGGTGCGAGTCTCTCGGTCCCCTTCCACGGTGCCAGCCTGCTTTTCTGAGATGCACGTTAGTTTCCTGCCCAGTGCAGAGCTGTCCACGGACCCTCGACCTGGCCCTCCTTGGCCGCTCTGGACAGCTTCTCCATGTTGACAAACATCCTTCGCGGAACACTGTCTTCCCCCGCGCCTCTGGCCCGCCTTGCCCTTGGCCTCCATTGGGATTCACTGCAGGGAACCCTTGCAGGAAGGCAGAACCCCGGACAGCGTGAGGTGGGGTGCAGACCTCCACTTCACAGAAGCTTGCAGGGTTCTGACCGTCAGGAGCTCCAGCAAGCGGTGCGCCCTCCCGGGGCTCTTTCACACTGTCTCCTTGCCAACATTTCCACAAGACTTGCTTTCCAGTGCACCCTGCATTTCTTGCAGGGACCCTGGTCTGAACTCTGTGTGCCAGTTGACCTTTGGTCAATTCCAACCTCTGAAAGAGGGTCGCTTACATTTTCAACTTAGAATTTATCCTTTGGTGCTTGCCATTTAAGTCCTTGGCTCTTTGGGGATGGCTCTCAGCTGATGTCGTATCTGTGGAACAACCTTTTTCCTCCTAGCGCCTTGTCGTACTTCTCTTTTTCCAAGGTCTCCACACGGCCTGTTCTACCCACGCGTATGCTTCTTTCTGATTCTCTTCCCCATCCAAGCAGTCATTTGAGTAACGATAACCTCACATCAACCCAACTTCACACACAGCTTCCTTCTGAGATAGTGTCTAAAGGAAAGAAAAAGGAAAAAGCAGAAAGGGAAGAGGAAGAGGAAGGGAAGGAAAGGGAGAGGAGGGGAGGGAAAGGAGGGGAGGGAAGAAATAATGATCCCATGTGTGTATTTGTTGCTTTTTTTATTGCTGTGACGAGACACTGACACAAGAAACTTAAGGAAGGAAATTAGGAGGGAGGGAGGAAGGAAGGAGGGAGGAGGGAGGGAGGGAGGAGGGAGAGAAGGAGAGAAGGTGGGAGGGGGAGGGAGAGGAAAGGAGGGAGGAGGGAGGGAAGGAGAGAAGGAGGGAGAGGGGATGGGAGGGAGGACAGGGAAGGGAAGAGGGGGAAGGGGGAGGGAGGAGGGATGGGGGAGGGAGGAGGGATGGGGTGAGGAAGGGAGGGTAGGAGGGAGAGGGAGGGAGGGAGGACAGGGAAGGCAAGAGGGGGAAGGGGAGGGAGGGAGGAGGGATGGGGGAGGGAGGGGGCAGGAGGGAGGGGCAGGAGGGAGAGGGGAGGGAGGGAGGATAGGGAAGGCAAGAGGGGGAAGGGGGGGGAGGGAGGGAGGAGGGATGGGGGAGGGAGGGGAGGGATGGGGGAGGGAGGGAGGGAGGGTTTTATTTGGCTGGTTTGAGGCACCTCTATTGCGGCCAGCAGCGAGAGGCAGCTTTTCACAGGCGCGGGTCAGGAAGCAGAAGGGATGATGCGGCGCTCAGCTCACTTTCTCCTCCCTATGTCAGCCGAAGACCTTAAGCCGCTGGGACGCGCCACCATCTTCCTCTGTCAACTGCCCTAATCTAGACAGCCGCCTCGGCATGCTCAGAGGCTTATTCCTAGGAAGCACGTCACTTTTAAGATATAACCTTCTACGTTGGTCCACCCAGATTTGTAGCCATCTCAACGTAAAATGGACAGTCCGACTCTGAAAGTCCCCAGAATCTGTTGAGCTCTTTCTAGGAATCATTTTAGCTGCAAAGCGCTCAGGTAACCCCGCCTCTCCAGCTCAGCCACCGGCAGCACGTGGCTTCTCTTGGGCTGGTCCACTTCCTACCCGCAGCTTCCCTGGAGCGCATTCCTGGCTCCTGGTGTCCGACATCCCGACATCCTTCCATCTCCACTGTGATTCCTTTCATTTTCATTGTTTCACACAAGGGTCTCGCGGGGCCTTGTGTGACTATGGCCCTGCCACATAGCGTCCAGCCTCAGAGACTCTTTGGAATAGTGGCGTGAGACTTTACGATGCCCTCGATTTTGCATCTTTCATGCCCACCAGAGTACTGCCTGATGGACAGTGATGACAAGCTTCTGCTGCCAGCTCACCTTACAGCGCGAGTGCACAGGCCACCATCACCGCCGCCACCATCACCGTTGACTGCATCAACCTTCATGCACTGACCTGGGCAGACACTTCACTAAGCAGCTCAGTAAACCACCCCGAGGCGAGTGAGGTGGCTCTTTCCCAGCAGTCTTTCACTTTCACGCGCTGGAGTCTTCAGTGGGAGACGCTTTTCTCAGGGCACCTTCCTGATGCCCGAGAGCCCGCACCAGCTTCTCTTCAATGCCACTAATTTCTTCAACAATTGCAGATGTTGTCTTTTGTCCAAAACTTTCAACGTGCTCACACATCATGCCTTTCTTTGCCAGCATCATGTTTTTCTTATCACTCCGTCCCACTCTTTGTTCTCTCACGGCATCGGGATGATAAAAGTGAGCAGATACTGTGGCGCGTGCCCAGCGCTGTCCCACCTTGAAATTCCTTGCACCGGGCACTGAAACCATCACCTATAAATCCAGCTTCACTCAGGCTCTCAGGACACAGGTGCAATGGGGCCAGATTATTTGCTAGAGCACCATGAATGGCTGGGCACCGAGTTCCCGATAGAGCCCTCGCTCCCGTCTAAAACCTCATGCCCAGGCTCTGCGGTGCCCCTTTCCCTTAGCATCTTGTTTCCCCAGTTCCTACACTGTGCTTGTAGTTCTGACCCTTGTAGCCCAAAGTTCCAGTTCTTCCATATCCCTCTTGCAACTATTTCCTCAGGCTTAAAACGTGTGTGGTCAGGGTTGTCACAGCAACAGACCTGCTTCTCAGTAATGATTTTCTGTCTTGATTACTTTCCCCATGGCTATTTCAAATCTGCTGACCCAGGCGACTTCAGGACAGAGGTTTATTCTGGCGCACAGTTTCACGCAAGGTTTGTTCTGGGCCACAGTTCTGGGCCGTGGCCCACCACGCAGGGTTTATTGTGGCCCACCACGCAGGGTTTATCGTGGCCCACCACGCAGGGGTTTAATCGTGGCTCACAGTTCTGGGCCGAGGTCCACCACGCAGGGTTTATCGTGACTCACAGTTCTGGGCCGTGGCCCACCACGCAGGGAAGTCCCGCTGCAGGAGCTTGAGATGGTTGGTCCCATTGCACGGTAAAGTGGAGGAGAGTGATTGATGCTTGTGCCTAGAGAGCTTTTGCCTTTTCATGAAACCCAGGAACCTGCCCCACGACGGGCGCCACTCACACTTCGGGTCTTCCCACCTGAATCAGTGCACTATTAATCCCTCGCAGGCCTGCAGACGCTCCTCTTCCAGCTGGCTTCAGATCCCGTCAAGTTGACCGCTGGGCTAACCATCACAGTCAGGGTAAAACTCAGTGGTGGACCACTTAACTCGCATGTGTGGCCTAGTGCCACCCCCAACCCAGTGAAAATTAACAAATTGCTGCAGTTACTCTCTTCTGTTGCTGTGAGACAACACTCGTGCACACGTAAGGGAGAAAGGGAGGTTTGTTTGGCTTTAGCATTCCAGAAGGGGGCATAGCCCATTATGGGGGCATCACAAGGCAGGTCCATGCCACCACAGCAGCCAGGAAGCAAAGGGGACAAACAGGGCTGAGCCCCAAACCTCCAGACCCCCGCGACATGCCTCCCTGCAGCCAGGTTCCATCTCCAGTTGCTGCCACCTTTCATTACCAGCAGACCTTCAGCTCGCACTCAAACCACACCACAAATAAAATAATCACCAGGAGCAAAGCACAGCGACAGGACGGCATGAGCGCAAGCCGTGCCCGTGCCGTCCTCGGGCAGCCCGGGGCGGCCAGTCCACCCTGTCACCTCCTCTAAGTGTCTCCAGCTGCCACCACTGACCCCGAGGGCGTCTCTCCTGCATGGAAGCCACCTGTCGATTCTGCCTTCAGAACCCGCCAGTAGGCCCACCAGCCAAATGATGTACCGGTTATGCTAACTGCTTCTGGGACAGAGCATCAAAGCCAAATGACCTAAGGGAGAAAGCGAGTATTCAGCTTACATTCCTCGGGGAGAAGCAGACGTTCATGGTGGAGGTGACATGGCTGGTGGCTGAAGCTGGCAGGCTGAGTGCGCCCCTCCGGGATGGCTGAAGGCTGGAGGATTCCTGGAAAGTCTCTCTGCTTCTTCCCTTCTGCTCTGTGGTCCTTTTATCTGGTCCACTACTAAGGGGTTCCAATGAGATCTAGGGAGGTTCCGATTGGATCTAGGGCTGGTCTTTGTATTGTGCAGCTGATCTCTTCAGGTGGTCTCAGCTGGTCTTAGTTAATGCCAGGTGAGTCAAGTTGACCCCCAGGATCAATTGTCACAAACGGAGACTTCTTGACAGTGACTGCTAGATCCCAGACCCAACTTCTGTGTCGCTGTGCAGCCCGGTATCAGACCTGCCCACGCACCTCTGGGCCTGGCCTGGCCCTTGTCATCTCTAGTCCCACACACTCATGTGCGTGACACGTGGAGCCACGTGAGAGCTCTCGGAGGTCGTATTGGATGGTTCGTCCCACTCGTGCTGGTTGCTGGACCCCAGTAACCTCAGCCTTGGCCCAGCAGCCACTGTAGGACACCCCAGCCCTGTTCCTCCACCCAGACAGATTTCTCCCGTGGGCCCAACACCACCCTGCCTAGATGCCAAGGTCTCCTGGGACCGTATCACATGTTTCTATGGTGCAACATCACATGTTTCTAGGTGCCCGCCTCACTCCCAAGTGTGTCCATTTATGATAAACTACTTCCCGTGTCATCGTGACGTTCTACCCACTGTCCTTCCGCTGGGAGCTTCCTGTGTCTGGATCACTGAGAAGACGTGGAGACAACTATCCTGAGATGGCCCCTCATCGTGGCCTCTCTGAGACGAGCCTTGCAGGTGGTTCTGCAGGCGCTGACCTGCCCTCTGCTCACGTGTCACCTCAGGAGACCCACAGTAGCACGGTCATCTCATTCCTGCTCAGGCTTTTGTCCAGGGTTCAGCCCCGCCCCCACCCGGCAGCCCCGCCCCCACCCGACAGCCCCGCCTCCACCCGTCAGCCCCGCCCCCACCCGGCAGCCCCGCCCCCGGCACGGGCCCGCCAGCCCCGCCCCCACCCGCCAGCCCCGCCCCCACCGTCAGCCCCGCCCCCACCCGCCAGCCCCGCCCCCACCCGGCAGCCCCGCCTCCACCCGGCAGCCCCGCCCCCACCGTCAGCCCCGCCCCTACCCGTCAGCCCCGCCCCCACCCGTCATCCCCGCCCCCGGCACTGGACCCGTCAGCCCCGCCTCCACCCGTCAGCCCCGCCCCCGGCACGGGGCCCATCAGCCCAGCCCCCACCCGTCAGTCCCGCCCCCGGCACAGCGCCTATCAGCCCCGCCCCCACCATCAGCCCCGCCCCCGGCACGGGCCCGTCAGCCCCGCCTCCACTCGTCAGCCCCGCCCCCGGCACGGGCCCATCAGCCCCGCCCCCACCCGTCAGCCCCGCCCCCGGCACAGCGCCCGTCAGCCCCGCCCCCGGCACGGGCCCATCAGCCCCGCCCCCACCCGTCAGCCCCGCCCCCGGCACGGGGAGGGGGGGGGTCCATGCCCCAGTATTGCACAGTGAGGAAGGCAGACCTGCAGTGCAGGCCGCCCAATACCACCTGGCCAGAGTCTCCTAGGTGGGCCCCACAGCTGTGCCACATGCGGTCTGTAGTCCATGGCATGTCACGGGGCTGGTAGCTTAGGGTGTGTGTTGCAGTCAGCCTGCATGGTTGCTGAGAAATGACCATCAAATGGTTTAGGGAACAAGGAGTTTATTTTCTTACTGATAGCCTGGTTACAGTTCTCAGGCCCAGCTTGACGGGAGAGCACGCACCAACACCAGGCCAAGGGAATTGGCCACACCATTTCTACATAGTGGCTGAGAGAGGGACGATCCTTACTTGCCACACCAGCACGTCTGGTTAAGTATACAAAAGGATGCCAACTCTCTCAACCAGATGTCTATATTTTATTCCAGGGCCTAGTCCCACCCACCACAGGCTGGGCCTTCCCCGTCAGCTAGACAATCTCCTGCAGGTTTGCTCTGGGCTTAACCCAACCACTAATTCTCTACAAATGTGCCCAGAGCTCAAACCTTCAACTGTCAAGTTGTCACATATGCCCAACTATGACAATGTGTTTCCTCGTCCTTCCGCACTTGAAGCTGCCCGAGTCCCAATTTGTCTACTGCGTCCCCAAGCTGCCGCTGGATGCAGTGGCTGGTATTGAACCCCAAGGCACAGCAAGGGGAACAGGCTCCGAAGAATCCTAGAGGCCCGAGCGAGGGAGCCGGCTGTGTCGGCTGGAGGGGTCGCCTAGAGGCCTGAGCGAGGGAGCCGGCCGTGTCGGCTGGAGGGGTCGCCTAGAGGCCTGAGCGAGGGAGCCGGCCGTGTCGGCTGGAGGGGGTCGCCTAGAGGCCTGAGCGAGGGAGCCGGCCGTGTCGGCTGGAGGGGTCGCCCGGTTAACTGTCTTGCACGCCTTGGCAACGGCTGTAAGGCTGTCCAGGCCGCTCTGTGGCCAGGCCGCCCCACGGGAGGCCTTGTGCTGCCTTTTCCTTTCTTCATCAACAGAAACCCCTGGAGGGAGGTGGGGTGGGGGCTAGACAGAAAACAGGAAGCAGGGAAGCAGATGGGGAGCAGGACAGAGCCGGAGGAAAGAGCAGACAATGGAGAGGGTGGGGAGGAAGAGGATGAGGGGCCGACGCAGGGGCAGCCTCTGGGCACAGTCAGCTGCATGATGATGTAGCTGCGGTCTGTCTAGGGCCCCTGGGCCAGCCACCCCCAGGCTCAGCTCCCCCAAATCTGGATTACTTGGTTCCTTGTTTCTCTCACCCTGCAGCTTCCTCTCCACTCCCAGGTTACCTCCTGGAGAGGCCAGAAGTGCTTCCATGTCCCCACTAGGTCGTCCTGGTCATCGCAGGAACTTGGTCTACATAGCTGCCCCCCTCCCTTCAGAACTTTGCTAGCATTCAGTGGGGAAAATCCACTCCTCTGTTTCCTGGTCATAAGGGTTTTCAAGCTCTCTTTCTTTTTATGAAGTTCTCCATGCATACAGAAGTGTGCTTTCCATGAGCCACGCAGTTTAAATAATAGTAGCCCTAAAATCACCAGCAAACACTTGCAGCCTGTGTTTGGGCTGCTCCCAGTACCCAGTGAGACGAGGCTTCCTGAATAGGACGTGTTCCTGGGGACATGGACAGGGTGCTGGAGAGAATAAGAAAGAGAAGGAACCGCTGCGGTTCATGCTATAGATACAGCTGCTCTGGCCCGTATCTGGCCCCTGACACTTAATCCTGGACACAGCTCCAGACATCTGGTGGACCACACTGGGGACATTTGTAGACTAGGCTGTAAACACTTAAAAGACCATCTATAGACATCCGTAGACTGGGTAGAAACAGCATGCTGGAAACATCTGGTAGACCACTCTGGAAAGATTTGGTAGACCAATGGAGACATCTGTATGCTAGGATGGAAACACCTGGGATACCTCTCTAGAGACATTTGGTAGATTACTTGGGAACTATCTGTGAACTACTCTGGAGACATCTGGTAGACCATGCCGGACAGATTCAATACATGATACTGGAGACACCTGTACGCTAGGTTGGAAACATCTGGTGGATCTCTCCGAACACTTCTGGTAGATCACACGGGAAAGATTTGATTGGTGACAATGGAGATATCTGTACTCTAGGCCAGAAACACCTGGTGTACCTCTCCAGAACCATCTGGTAGACCATGCTAGAGGCATCTGGTAGACCATGCTAGAGGCATCTGGTAGACCATGCTAGGGACATCTGGTAGACCATGCTAGGGACATCTGGTAGACCATGCTAGGGACATCTGATAGACCATGCTAGGGACATCTGGTAGACCATGCTAGGGATATCTGGTAGATCACAGGGCAACCACTCTGGAGACATCTTGGTAGGCTATTCTGGTAGATATGCTGAATTGAGTAAACTATGTTTTAGAGTCATCCTGCCTGGGACTAGGGACTCTTGCTTGCTGGCCAGTCCCCAAGAGAGAGTAGATGTTTGGAGTGAATCTCATGGGATTTGCCCCGAGACAGTAAGATTGTGGGGAACTAGGTGGACTCCACATGCTCCACACATCACTCATGTTGAGAAGTGTAACTTTCTTTTAAGTGTCTCTGTGCTGCTTGTGACCCAGTCCCCCCGCAGGCATGGATGCTCTTGTTTGGCTTTTGGAGCCACGGGAAAGGACTGTGCTGTGTGTATTGCAATCACATTCCCAAAATATTGTATTTCTGATTCTATTCACATGTATGTGTGTCCTTCTTCTTTTGTGTCCATGTGTTGTATATGTACATACTGTCATGTGCGTGGTCACACACGTGTGCAGGTACCTCTGCATGTATCTTACCTGCAGTGGAGACTTGAACTTGACATTGGCTGTCTTCTTTGAACTCTGTCCACTTTCATCACTAAGGTGCAGTCTCTCAGTTGCACCTGTCCACACGTATACAGGATCTCGGTGTAGAGCCCAGACTGGCTCCCTGACGGGTCCTGCCGCAGCCTCCCGAGGGCTGCAGTCAGCGACTCGCTTTTGAATGCTTCTTGGTGGCAGCACGCAGGCTACAGGGTGGACATTTCTTCCCCATCATAATCAATTACTGTTGATTTATAAGGAAACTATTAGCTTATTCTTACATTTACCTGCCCTGTCCATAGTCTCGGCTTTTGCTCATCCTGCTGCATTTGTAGTGTTAACTGATTTCTCTGAGGATTCTTTTCACCGCAAATATGCCCTTAAAATATGCATTCTTTTTTATTTATTTAGTGTGTGTGTGTGTGTGTGTGTGTGTGTGTGTGTGTGTGTGTGTGTATGTCAGAGGGTACATGTGTCCCTGTGGAGAAACAAGGGTGACTTTGGGAATCATCCTGGATTGCTTCTACCTTCTTGCTTTACTCTGGGATTTCCCAGGCTCTGCCCACCAGGGCCAGAAATGCAGGCTTCTGCCATTTCTGCCTAGGTGGGTCTGGGATCTGAACTCAGGACCTCCTGCTTTCAAGACAGAGTCTTAACCCCTGACCCATCTCTCCAGTCCTAAAATATGTATTCTTTAATTCCTTCCTTGCCCTACCACATTATCTAAGATCTCAAGAACCATCAGATACTCGTTCTTGTAAAATATTTTTTTTTTAAATTTTTTTTATTATTTATTATTTATTCAATTGTGGGTTTATGCATGTGTGCGTGTGTAGAACCACGGATGAATTCGGGAACCACCATGGATCACCTCCACCTCCTCCTTGTTTACTCTGCTCTGGGATTCACAGGCTCCGCCCTACCAGGGCCAGAAGGGCAGCCCGCCCCCGCTTCTGCCTGGCATCTATACGTGGGGTCGAGGATCTGAACTCAGGACCTTCCGCCTGCAAGGCAGAGGCTTAACCCCTGAGCCACCTCTCCAGCCCCACGTTCTTGTAAAATATTTATCACTTTATTTTCAATGATTTTTTGTGTATGTATGTATATGTATGTATATACATATATATAGAGGTGTGTGTGTGTGTGTGTGTGTGTGTGTGTGTGTGTTGAGGCTAGAAGCAACCTCGAGTGTAATCCCTTAATCGACAACAACACTTTTTTTTCTTTTTAGGAAAAGCCAGGCCTTCACTGGCCGAAGCCTGGGCAGTGGCTGGGCCGCCTGGCTGGCGAGTCCTCACACTCCCCATCTATAGCACCCCACTGGTGGGGTTGCAAGCGTGTATCATACTGCTGGCTCTAAAAAAATGGGTTCCGGGGATTAAACTCAGGTCTTTTACCAACTAAACTATCTCCCCAGATTTTCTTTTGATGATTTAAAAGTGAACACGTAACATTTCACAGTTAATTGTCAATATCAGGAAGAAGCCTTCTATCAAGCTGAGTAGCCTTGTGAGGCGCGGTGGCACGTTGTACTCCTAGTGCTTGGAAGGCAGAGGCAGGAGAATCAGAGATTCAAAGCCAAACTCATACAGCAAGTTCAAGGCCCCTGTGTCCAAGAGAACGAGAGAAAAGGAAACCAAGCATGTTTTGCCCCACGGTGGAAGAGTTTTTGCTTGTAGTGATGAATGTCCTGAGGCTGACTTGTCCTTCCGTTCCTGAATGAACCGAAGGTGGTTTCTAGTCAGTGGGACTCGGCACAGATCTCTCCAGGTCTCCGCTGCTCAGCCCCTCTTCCCTTTCAAGGTGGACGCATCCTCGTGTGCACTATGACATGCTGCTCCCGGGATAACTAAGAGACGTGTCGTCTTTGCTTCGTGGAAAAGCAAAGATGTGGAAAAAAATCTTTTCTTTGTGGAAAAAAATCTTTTCTTTTTTTTTTTATTATTATTATTAATTCAACTGTGTGCATATGCGTGTGTATGTGCGCGCGCGCATGTGTGTGTGTCTGTGTATGTGTAGAACCACGGACGAATTCGCGAACCACCATGGATTCACAGGCTCCGCCCTACCAGGACCAGAAGCGCAGGCCACCCCCGCTTCCGCCTGGCGTCTATACGTGGGATCTGGGATCCGAACTCAGGACCTTCCGCCTGCAAGGCGGAGGCTTAACCCCTGAGCCACCTCTCCAGCCCCCGAAAAAAATCTTTTCCGCCTCGCTATAAATTACTGCAAGCTGACCTAAGTTGAGCTGAGAGCTTAAGGATTAGAAATCTGCTGTCCTTCCTTGAGAGCACGAATCTGGGGTTGGTTTAACTCTTAAGTTTCTGATTCAAGGTCGTTGAAAGGAGGCTCAGGTGGAACAGGGCTTCTGAGATCTGCCGCTGCTCTGCAAGATCTTTCAGACACAGTCCATGTTGGCAGTTTGCTCTCTGCCACCTTGAGTCTGGTAATCAGCTGGATACTGGGGGCCAGGTCCCTTCTCCGCCCAACTTTAGACTAGGTGATTGGGGTGCACACCAGCCGGCACGTGGCTGGAACCTCCACACTGGCTGATCTTGGATGCTAAACCCGCTGTGTTCTGGGCGCGCTGTCCTGGGTTTTATTTGCTGCCTATGCTTTAGGACGTTTGCATGTGTCTGTACAGGAGACGTCGCCACATGACTGGGTCTAGAGTTGCAGACTCATGAAACGAGTCTTTCTGCTGCGAGATCTCGGAGACGAGCAGTCGTTCCTTCCCTGAGGTAACTGTGAAGCCCACCCCACGGGGTCATTCTTTCCCTGCGTGAGGTCATGTTCACCAGGCAGGCTCCTGGACTAAGTTCCTTTCTTGGGATTATTTTAATGGTAAGTTTATTTTCTTCAACAGACAGAGCGATTTGGTCTTCTTGATTTCTTCTTGTACCAGCACAGACAGTATACGCTTGCAAAGAATTTGCACATTTCCTCTAAACTGTAGATTAGATGAGCAGAAAGTAATTTTTCAGGGCACTGTTTGGCAGCTGAGAATCTGCAGTGAAGCCACATTCTCAGGATTGGCAGAGCAACCCTCACTTACTGTATGTGTGTGTGCGTGTGCGCGCGCATACGTGCATGTACACATGTGTACACATACGTGGAGGCCAGAGGTCCACGCCGGGTGCTCGGATGCTCTCCACCTTATCGTTTTGAGACAGGCTCTGCACCCAGAACCCTCCAGTTCAGCTGCACTGGCCTCCAGCGAGCCGGTGGATGGGCCTCTGTCTGCTCCTCGCTGGACTGCAGCCTGGTGCCTGCAGGAGTGCTCGGGGCCTCAGCAAGCGGCCAGCACTTTACGCACCGGTCAGCTCCTTGTCACTTATTTTCTTGATCAGCATGGACAGAGTTCCTACCTTCCCTCCCCCTCCTCAAATCAGATCAAACCCCAGTGGGCTCTGAGCTTAAACGTCGGCTCCTGCTGCGCTCCGTCCTCTTCTTCCTTGGTGAGTTCTGACTTTTCTCACTTTCGGATTTGAAGCTAAGGCCTTCTTTGCACGATTACCCTTCTTTCCTAGTGCTGGGCTCTGGTGCCTTTGGGTTTCCTGTAAGCAACGGCTTGAGCTTTCCCCACAGATCTGGATATGTTGTATTTCAACTTTCGAGTAATTCCAAGTCTTTTCCCTGAGACTTTTCACTGGTTTACTGATGCATTGCATAATATTCCCACATATTTCAGGACTTTGCAGATTTCAGGTCCCATGCGCTCCTTAATTCTGTTATGCCTGAGAGCATATTCCAGGAGTGTGACGTCCTGTGATACGTGCAGGCGTGTCCTAAGGCCCAACAGTCTGTCCAGGGAGATGGCTGCGTCTTGTGATGATGCTGGCACTGGCGCCGCAGGGCTGGAGGCTGGGCACAGCCGGCGTTACTGCTCACGGGTCTTTCTGTCTGCCTCGCCATCACAGGTCGGCGACCATGTGCTTTTTCAAAACAACCAGCAGGCTTTCGCATCCTGTGCGCCGGCAGTTGCTGCCGGCCCAGGCGCATTTGCGGCTCCTGCTCCTTGGTCCACCTCGTCGGCACGCATGGGCCTGTACACGCGCAGGCCTCCCTGTGCGGGCCTCCTTCTGAAGTGAGTCCCTGCCAACAGGGCCTCCGGCTTTCTTGCCGCTTGGATGGTGGCTTGCTTTTAAACCCTATTTTAGATGTGCATAGGTCCTTAAATGTGGATGGAGTGTTTCTTATTTCTTACGTCCAGTCTGCCAGCATCTTCAGAGCACCCCACAACATGGTTTCCCCCGTTCCTACTGACGCCTTTGCCGTACGTTACTTTTCACGTACCCTGCCCATGTCATGCAATGCCAGCGGGCGCCCTGGGGCTGCCAACAAAATAGCTGAGTCAGGTATCTTAGGAGGGCAAGTATTTCGTGGGCTCAATTCCAGGGTACGGTCCGTGGCTGTGGGGGGCTGATTCCAGGGCACGGTGAAGCCCACTCAATGGCAGATTCATGGCTCAGTCCCGCCTGCGTGCTGGCCCCTCCATCCTCATGCCCCATCGTCACGCCACCTCAGACCCCACAACAGGGGCGTCAAGGGCTGGGGCTTCCCATCAGCTCGCCACCCGAGACGACCCATCACAGTCTAGAGCACCTCCTCAGGTGGGCCCCAAGGGTCTGGTTGATGACACCACCCCAGCACGCCTTCGATGTATTCTACCTCACAAATGTCACGGGTTATTTCTGGTAGCATGTGTATGTCAGCGGTAAACTCCACGGTTCTTATTTGTTTTCAAGTTATCTTTGTCTCTAATATTCACTGGTAAACACGTTTAAATTAATGGCCTGGGCCTGACACTGGAGGCTGAGAAGTTCAAGGCCTGCCTGAGCTACGGAGCAAGTTCAAAACCGCCTGGGCAGCTGAATGAAGCCTTGTCTCAAATGAAAATACATGGTGGGCTGGGGCATGCAGTGTAGTTGGCAGAGGGTGCTGTGGGCATGTTCCAAGGTCCTGGGTTCAATCAGTGCAAGAAAGAAATGAAAGGAAGGAAGGAGGGGGAAGGAAAGGGGAAAGAAAAAAGAAACAAAGGAAGAAAGGAAAGAGGGAGGGAGGGAGGAAGAGGAGAGATGGAAGGAAGGGGGAAGAAAAGAGGGAGGGAGGGAGGAAGATAAGAAAGGAGAGAGAAGGAGGGAGGGAGGAAAGAAGAAAGGAAGGAAACAAGAAGAAAAGAAGGAAGGAAGAAGGGAAGGAGGAAAGGAAGGGTAGAGGGAGAGAAGGAGGGAATGAAAGAAAGATGAGGGAGTGAGAGAAGGAAGGATGAAGGGAGGAGAGGAAGGAAGGAGAAGGAAGGAGAAGGAAGGAGAAGGAAGGAGAAGGAAGGAAAGAAGGAAGGAAGGAAGGAAGGAAGGAAGGAAGGAAGGAAGGAAGGAAGGAGAAGGAAGGAAGGAAGGAAGGAAAGAAGGAAGGAAGGAAGGAAGGAGAAGGAGGAAAGTCGGAAATAGGTGATGCCCAGTCTAGTGGAAGGGCGCTTGTTTGGCTGAGTCCCCCGAGTTAAACACTGACAAAAGAAAGAGTTCTGGGCCGCACCATCGCTTTGGTCCCTCCGTGTCCTGTCCCGCACCGCTGAGCGAGCGGGCTGTCCTCATCTTCCATCTCCACCGATCCTCTCTACCGGGCTGTCCGCATCTTCCATCTCCACCGATCCTCTCTACCTGGCTGTCCGCATCTTCCATCTCCACCGATCCTCTCTACCTGGCTGTCCTCATCTTCCATCTCCACCGATCCTCTCTACCGGGCTGTCCTCATCTTCCATCTCCACCGATCCTCTCTACCGGGCTGTCCTCATCTTCCATCTCCACCGATCCTCTCTACCGGGCTGTCCTCATCTTCCATCTCCACCGACCCTCTCTACCTGGCCGCCTGCGGTGATCCGCTTCTGCATTGCCCGACTGCTCGAGAGCCTCCGGGATGATGAGCAAACTCTCTGTGTCTGTGAGGTGCTCCAAGGTGACTGGCATGGAGGGGGCCCCGGAGAAGACCTGTGCCAACAGGCGGGCTGGACCAGAGGCTGTGGACGCTGTTGGCGTGGGCAGCTCCTTTCTGCTGAGTGTGTGGCCAGTCACTGCTGCCGCGACCCTGGGCTCCTCTCTGCTTCCCGTGGGCTCCGAGCAAGGCCGTGGGGCTCCTGGGCCTCCGGCTGCATCACCAGACCCTCGTGTCCTGAGGGGTCGACGAGACGGCCCCACAGGTGAGGCGCCTGAGAGCAAACCTGGCCACCCGAGTTCAGTGCCCGGAAGTGGATGTGGTGGACGGAGAGAAGTGGTCTGTAAAAGCTCTCTGACATCCACGTGTGTTGTGGACATGGACCATTTTCTGATAAATAAATACTTAAAAAGTAATTGTGAGGAGAAACACCGGGCTGATCGGCGCCTCTGCAGAACGCTGACTCATTATCTTTTTCTCTCTGCAGCTCAGACACAACATGCGTGGGGTTCTCTTTGGTTTGGTTTGGTTTAGGTTTTTGGCATTTGTCCTGGGGAATATTTCCTGAGTTTCTTTGATTTATGGCTTTCTGTCTGTCATTAATTTTGAGATTTCTCAAGCACTGTTTCTTCAAATATTTCTTTTCCTCCCCTGGCCCGCCTCTGGGTCCAAAGACATGTGTGAAGCCTGTGCGATCTGTCCTGCCTCCAGGGAAGGGCGGCCATGTCCTCTGCTCCACGCTCTCTCGAGGGTCCCCGCAGAGCTGCGGCGCATCTGCTGCTCCACATAGCCTTCCCCCCGGGCCCCGTTATCCCCGGCCCTCCCCAGCTCCTGTCTCTTTCCAAGGTGTATTTTAAGCAAAGGGTGGAAAATACCCTTCAGTTCATTCTTGGTGGATTCACTGCATCAGGCGCACAGGTGCCGTGCCTGTCACCGAGCCCATGCGCACGTGCTGAGTCAGGCATGTGTGTGATCTATCCGTCACCGAGCACATGTGCTTGTGTTGAGTCAGGCCTGTGTGTCATTTCCGTTTCTGAGTACATGCATGTACTTGAGTTGGGCATGTGAATGTCATGCCAGTCATCAAGCACATGTGCATATGTCGAATCGGCATGTGTCATTTCAGCCACTCAGCATATGTACGTGCATCCAACTGTAAGGAACTAGAACACGTGGTGTGTGTGTGTGACTGGGAAGGTTTTGACACTGCCTGCGAGTCAGCAAAGCCTTCTGCTCTTGAGATATGTGGTTTGTCTGGTCTCAGCGTGTGCATGTGCTATGCAGTGTGGATGGTGTGTGTGCATGAGCGAATGGGTGAACTTGGGATAGTTCTGCACAGAGTAGCGCCCCAGTACAGGGCATGTCACCTGGGGCGAGGCCACACCACCTTATTAACTTGAGTGGTGGCCACGAGGTGAGTGTATGGGAAAGAGCCAGGTGCAGATTGGCCGGAGCAAGGCTGTGGTCACCAGCCACAGGTGAGGGGAGTGAGGGGCAAAGGCAGGCAGCCCCAGGGGTCCCAATGAGCCTCTCACAGACTGAGGTGCAGACACAGGAGCCACCCAATGGCCCAGAGCATGGCGCTGGGCGCCAGGAAGGGAATCGCTGCTGGCGGGCGTGGACAGAGCACAGTTCAGACCGAGCTCACCAGGACAGGCTCCCCGCCCCCCGACCGCCCGGGCTGGGGAACAGCGGAGGGGTGGTGGAGCAAAGGAGACAGGCACCCCAGGGTGCGGGGACGCTCTGCAGCTGGGAGGGCGCTGAGCCTGGGAGCCCCTGGGTGGGACCTGGCTGGGAGCACAGAGTGCTCAGGCCTGGAACTAAGGGCGGAGCCCGAGCAGGCCCGACTTCTGAAACTCATCTTCTTTCACAGCCGGCCAGAAGATGTGGCAGTTCTCCCTTCTGGGAAGCCGCTCTGGTCACCACTACAGTTTGGAACACGAATGTGTCCCAAGGGCCCCTGTTGAAGTCTTGGTCCTCAGCCGTGGAGTGGCTGGGATGCAGTGGAACTGTTGAGGGTGGGGCCTGGTGGCAGTGCCCTTGAGGGGGTAACAGAACCTGACTCTTCGGGGTGACCGCCTCTACCCAGGCCTCCCACCATGCTGCTCTGTGCCCGGCCTCAAGTCCCAACGTGACTCGGCTGACCCAGGACAGAACTCGAACTGTGAGCCTCAATTCATCTTTCTCACTTCTTGGGCATTTTGTCATAGCAACAGGAAGCAGTCACATGGTAGCCCACAGCCAGGCCAGCTCTGAGGTGCCTCGCTGGAGACAGAGAAGGGGCAGTGTCCGGCTGCTGCTGGTCAGCTAGCCATCACGCCCAAGACCGCCCTTCCAGTTGTGCCTGTTACCTGAGGGCTGAATACTGAGCCCAGCTCCCCAGAGCAGGGTCATATCACCATGGATGGACAGGGAAGTCACAGCAAAGTGTCCATTGACATTTGGAGTCTCATTTTCTGTTTCTTTTTCTTTTCCAGCAATCACTTATTTGTATATAGAAAGGAAAAATAAAGCTCTAATAGGAAAAAGATGTGACTGCCGTGGGAATGATGGAGACGGCAGTGGCTACAGAGCAGGATATTACGTAAAAAAAGTGCAGACGATGGGATTTCACCAGCAAGCACTGGGCAATCCCTCTCACGACAGAGTTTCCCGTGGCCCACAGCATTTCTTATCACTTAGAGCCTTTGGAGCATAATCTTTGTTGTTTTGGAAGAGATGGGCCTCCCATCTTCTGCTGCCCCCCGAGTTCCCCAAAGATGGATTCATCCCTGCTCTGGAGCCCCCATCAGGGAAAGGAGGTGGGTGGCCACCCCTGAGGCTCATGGTGAGCTGAGGCCAGCAGGTTCCCACCTGGTTCCAGTATTTCTCCCAGGAACAGCAGACAGGGGCTGGGGGCTGCATCCCTGTACCCCAGGAGGCCTGGGGGCTGCATCCCTGTCTGTACCCAAGGAGGCCCGGGGGCTGCATCCCTGTACCCCAGGAGGCCTGGGGACTGCATCCCTATACCCCAGGAGGCCTGGGGACTGCATCCCTATACCCCAGGAGGCCTGGGGGCTGCATCCCTGTACCCCAGGAGGCCTGGGGGCTGCATCCCTGTCTGTACCCAAGGAGGCCTGGGGGCTGCATGCCTGTACCCCAGGAGGCCCGGGGGCTGCATCCCTGTCTGTACCCCAGGAGGCCCGGGGGCTGCATCCCTGTACCCCAGGAGGCCTGGGGGCTGCATCCCTGTCTGTACCCCAGGAGGCCTGGGGGCTGCATCCCTGTCTGTACCCCAGGAGGCCTGGGGGCTGCATCCCTGTCTGTACCCAAGGGGGCCTGGGGGCTGCATCCCTGTACCCCAGGAGGCCTGGGGGGCTGCATCCCTGTACCCCAGGAGGCCTGGGGGCTGCATTCCTGTCTGTACCCCAGGAGGTCCGGGGGCTGCATCCCTGTCTGTACCCAAGGGGGCCTGGGGGCTGCATCCCTGTACCCCAGGAGGCCTGGGGGCTGCATGTCCGTACCCAAGGAAGCCTGCTTTCTGGGAGTTATGTTTGATCTAGTTTGATCAGGATGAAGATTGAAGATTTAACTTGGGTGGGATATAAGCAGAGGGACCTGACGAATAGGTGGAAGAAACAAGAAATCCCACTGCAGACTCCTCCCCTGCAGCCTGCTGCCAGGTGGACACATGCGCAGCAGACAGACAGGACATCAAGATCGGGGCATGCTGCCACACGTGGGTGAACGCCGCATACAATGCATAGCCACAGAAACACCCACACAAACACGGCATACCCAGAGACATGCAGGCATGCACACATGACGTGAGGTCATAGAAACGCACACTCAGACAGCCAGACACGGACACACGCGGGGCACGGACCCATCTTCTTCCCTGCTCCATAGCAAAGTTTTCTTTAGAGATCTAGATTGCAGCCCTCAGCACTGCCTTTCCCCGCGCCGTGCCCCCTCGGCGCTGCCTTTCCCCGCGCCGTGCCCCCTCGGCGCTGCCTTTCCCCGCGCCGTGCCCCGTCGTGCCCTTTTTCACCTGGCCGGGGACTGCAGGTTTTGAAGGCAGATGACTCGGGATGTGGGCCAGGTGGACAGGCGAGCCTGGGCAGGCCCTGGGTCTGGGGCAGGATCCGGCCTTTGAAGCCTGGAGCAGACTGGGATGATGTGAGCTGATCAGAATCCCAAGCAGGCCCCAGGCTGCAGCTGGAGAGCGACAGGCAGAGGGGCGTGCAAGGCAGAGCCAGGTTAGGTTGGGAGGCTCCACAGGCAGGCGCCGGGAGGCAGGCAAGGAGAGGCCTGGAAAGGGCCGGAATGGGAAGCCGTGAGAGGGGCCTCAGAGCTACAGGAGGGGTATAGGGTTGTGAAGCTTGGAGTTGTGTGAAGGAACTTGGTCTTTGGGTGTGAGTCACTTCAGCTGCTGCAGGCTGGGGGGGGGGGACCGAGGTCACACTGTACCTGAGGATATTGTCCTGTGGTCCAGGAGATGAATCTGGCCAGGAGACAGCAGGATAGGCAAGGATGTGGTTCAGAGAAGTCAAGGAAATGTGGCAAAGCCAGTGAGGAATGATATAGGGCCCCTGCTTTCTTGGGGGCACTCTGGCAGAGTTTCTGTCTGGGGAGGTGACAGCCAGGCCAGGAGGGTGGCACTGTCCAGTTGCTGCAGGAAGGACCCAGGGTTGAGTTAGGTAGGGACTCAGGAGAGCTGAATAAGTGGACTAGAAACAGGGTCCGACTGGCCCATGTGGGTGAAGGGGGGTGGACTGGAGTAACCCTTGCACCTGGTTGCAGCAGGAGCAAGGCAGGGACAGAAGCCTGACAGACAGACATCAATCACACTGCATGTGACATCTGCAGTGACATCTCCAGGAGGAGCCATGAGCCACATCATCACGGGGCACCCCAGCCACAGCCTTAGGCAGGGTCCAGTGCACCTGGTGAGGCTCCTGGACCCCTATAACCTGCTAACTGCCTGGAAAGTGAGGAAGGGGGAGGGGGGAAGAAAGAGGTGATCAGACGCTTCTCTCCATCCACTCTCTCTTGGTGGTGGACATCCTTATTCAACTCGCTGGCCTTCCCGCTGTCCACCTCATCATGGCCTGAAGACATTTCAAACCAGGGGACTCGCGCCTTCTGAATGAACGCGGAATGTTTGCTTGCGATTGTGCAGCCTCCATGAGGAGCAGCTATCATACACAGGAGGCAGCTAGCTCCGCGCAGGACGCGCGCGCTGGAACTATGAGGAAGGGGCACCCAGGCTGCCATACATGGGTAGGTAGGGGTCGGCCGACGTTAGGCCCGCTTGTCTCCTGGGTGCCCAAGTTCCGGGTGCGCCGGGTCCTTCACCTCACGCTCTCAGCCCATCCCAACTCCGATCGCCCCGCCCATCGCGCTGTCCCCGCCCCGCGTCCCGCCCTTCCCCGCCCCTGTCCTGCCTGGCCCGGCGGCTGCGGCCCGGAGCGCGGTGGGCAGGCGGCTCACCGCGGCGCAGGGAAGAAGCATCCGCAGCGCAGACGTCCGGGCCTGCGGAGATGGCGCCCAGGTTCGGGCCGCGGGCGGGCGCGGGGGACGGGGCGCGGGGACGGGGTGCGCCGGGGCGCGCTAACCCCTGGCTGTCTCACGCAGGTGGCCCTGGCCGGGGCGGCGCCTCCTGGATGTGCTCACCTCTTTCGTCTTGCTTCTCGGGGTTCGCGCGGCCTGGGCCCAGCAAGGTAAGCCCGGTTAAACGTGCCCGGTGTCCGCCGGCCTCCCGCGCCCTTCGTGCGGGTCTCCGGCCGGGATCCCTGGTTCCCCGCTCGCTGCAGGGACCCGGGAGGCAGCTGCGGCTCCGGCTCTGCCCACGCGCGCAGGTGGCCGGGTGGCGGCTGGAGGGCGCGGGGTCAAGCGGGGGTGGCAAGGTCCAGAGCGCGCCGCCCACGCCAGCCATTCATTCTCCGGGCGCCGCGCGACCGGGGATTCCGGGTGCGGCTGCACCCGGGCGGCACGAGCCGTCGGCGTGCGGAGCCCTTGGCCCGCGGCTAAACTTCAGCGGCTCTCAGAGAAGTCTGAGCGCTCCGCGGGCGCGCACGGGCGGGCGGCGGGCGAGGAGCCAGAGCAGCCGCCGGGGGCCATCGCGCCCGTGTCCCCTCCACCCCCTCCCCGCCCTCGTTCTTTTAAACGCCTGAGCGGTCGCTTCGGGTCGCGCCTGCGAGTCCTGGGGAGTGACCGTGGGCGTGGTCTATCACGGCCGAGGACGATCGTGCAGTGGTGGCGTCAACTTTGAGTTTCCAACCTGTTGAAGTAAACCGCGCGTTTCCCCGGGGCCGGCTCCCGGCCGGCCCGTCTTTGTGCGCCGCTCCAGCCGCCAGGCCTGGGTCCCCGCGCCCGCCGCGGTGTCGGGTTGCGCGCGGTCCCCTTTGATGCTGCTGAGCGCCCCGCGCTGCCTGCCCGGCCACAATGCCCCTAAGTCCGCGGTTTTATCGCCCTCGCTTGCCGCCCGGCAAGAACCTCAGCCTGCGCGCCAGGGACTTCCTTTGCCACCAGATCGAGCTGCTGACCGGCAGCGGGCAGCCCTCCTCCCGCCCAACACGCTTAACAAAGGCCGGGGTGGGGGCGGGGGCTTCCAGCCGCCCGGGGTGGAAAACCGCGCGCTTTATCCGAAGCGCCAGCGGGCGCCCTGCCTATGATGAAGGACCCAATAAGTGCTCTGTCCACTTTGGTGACCAGTAGGTGCCACCTGGGGTGGTCCAGGGAGCCACAGGCATCTTGCCACTGCGCCAGGGAAGGTGAAGGGAAGAGGGAGGAGGGGACTCACTCTGGGTGGGAGAAGTGATTTGCTTGGTTGGTGGCTTCACCGCCAGCCGCAGTAGCAGCACAGGCCCCTTTAGGTTGCAGATCTGGGAAACACCTGTTGGATGGGGAGCAGAGAAGTCCTCGTTTATTTGTGCTAGCGACAGTGGTCGACCCTTGCAACTGCTCGCGGGGCCTGTGCTTACCCAGGGCCTCACTTGGGATCATTAGCCCGTTAACGAGGGGCCAGTGCCAACTTGGTCCAGGGCAGGGCTGCAGCACTGAGATTCCGAAGCCTGGAGTTTCTTCTCAACCCACTGACTACAGAGGAAAAAGAGATGCTCAAGGGCCTACCCTGTCCCCTTGGCGAGACTTATTATTAAGGGGAGGAAAGGGTGGAGAGATAAACACGTAGTATCCGCAAGCTCTGGTGAGGTTCGCCGTGCACCCCGCAGGGACTGCTCAGGATGAGGTGTCTCCTGCCTCTGCCCTTCGCTCTGGCTGCTTCAGGAGCTTGCAGAAGCCACGGCTGGTGTCGTCCTGCTGTCGTCCCCCCCCTCGTGTCCAGGGACAAGGAATGTGGCTCTTCTGCGTCCTGGAGGTGGAGCCCGAAGCTGCTCAGCAGGGGCTTGTGCCTGCCCCTCCCCCGCGTGGCCTCTGTCCCGCTGGACCCTGTCCCTGAGCCTAGATAACAGTCGCCCTCCAGGTTGTCGATGAGAAGCCAGAGTGCATGAAGTCCTTCTGGCTTGGGTGCCCTAGAGACCACTTAGGCCTGGCTTCTTTCCTGATGCCTTCGTGCTGCCCTGCCCGAGAATCGGCCTTCGCGGTTGCGTCTGCAGATTGTTCTGTGGTTTGGATGTCCTGGAGTGACATCTCATGTCTCACCAAACAAGTCGGGGGCACCGCCTTTGGTGTCCAGCCGCCATCCCCTGTGACTCTTGCACTATCTGTGTGGGGCTGCTATTGGCCTAAAGTTTCTCATCCTGTGGACTCACAGGGGCCACCTGGGAGGGCTTGTGAGGAAAGAGAACGTGCGTGCGAGGGGCCTCTGCAGGTGCCACCACCACCCTGGAGCCTGGGTCCCTCTGTGCTTGGCGCCTGCATCACCGGGACTCCCGCTGTCTGGGGATCAGCACAGAGCAGGGTTCGTGAGATGAGGGGCGCAGGACTCCCGGTAACTTTAGATCCTGAGCTGGTGGGGAAGGGCCCCTACTCCTGGCTCGCCCGCCCGCTGGGGCGTCTTCAGGATTCAGATGCAGAGACCTCGAAGATAGTTTTGAATTTCTGCAAAACTTGTTTGACAGGGTGCTCTTCGAGGGAAGAGGACCAGAGAGGGACCTCGCAAGGAAACCTAGGAGGAGTGGCTCCCCAGGTTGAGGGCAGACAGTCTGGCAGAGCCCTGCTCCACACAGCACTGCTCCACTTTGAAAATGTGCCGCAAGAGCACCTGTAAACATAACGCATATGCGTGCACACAGAAACACATTTCCAAAGTCACGTATGCTGCCCACGTAAATTCACCGACATCTGTGCCCGTGTCCATACGTGCATAAACGTGTCTTCCTAGTCATGTACAAATGCATACTGAACTTGCACACACATAAATACATGTATGCATGTGAACACACAGATACATATGCATGTACACAGTACTTAGACGTCACAAAAGAAATGTCTCCACATTCACAAACACAGGTGCATGCACACACATGGGTACATACATTCTTTTTCCACCTGGAATGCTGGGTTCTGTTTCTCACTGGGGTGTTGGAATGTTGGGAAGGTTTGGTTTTCTGGGCACTGGGAGGCACAAGGGGTCTCATGCAGGGCGACCAGGCTTTGGACGTCATGGTGAGACGGGTGTCGTGAACTCCAAGAACAGACATATCCTGACCGTGGGACACAGACTCAGGACTTGGCCTTTGTCAGGGCAGCTAAGGGTGACTGCTGTCAGGGAGCAGGGGACACATCGAGCGATGTGGCAGTGCAGTGATGCTTTACATCGTTGGCAAGCAGGTGGCCACACGGACCTTGTAGAATCCCTACACTTGGTGCAGATGTGCATGTGTGTGTGTGTGTGCCCACGTGTGCGTGTGTGTGTTTGTATGTATGTGTGTTGTGTATGTGTGTATGTGTGTGTTATATGTGTGTTGTGTGTGTGCATGTGTTTGTATGTGTGTTGTGTGTGTTATGTGTGTGTTATATATGTTGTGTGTGTGCATGTGTATATGTGTTATGTGTGTTGTGTGTGTGCATGTGTGTGTTTGTATGTGTGTGTTATATGTATGTTGTGTGTGTTATATGTGTGTGTATATGTGTGTGTTATATGTATGTTGTGTGTGTGTGTTATGTGTGATACTGGGAAGATCGAGGACATGATTAGTGTGCTTATAAGATTTTAAAGTTTGGTTCATTTGGAAATGCAGTGGCCTGGCAAGGTGACAGGACAAGATAACAGGATGGGGACACCGTCCACATCCCATGGACCTAGTGGCTGTCTGCTGTCCGCTGTCCGTGTCACTTCTCTCGATCCAGCTCCCACTCTTTGGCCTGGAACCTGGGATCAGGCTTTGACCAGCCTCTTCCTACAATGATGGGGCCTCAGGTCTCGTGGAGCCGTCTCAGAGGGTCCCCAGCCCCCAGTGACCGTGTAGGCCTGGACCTTCGTGACGCAGCAGAGGGCTGCGTCCAGCTGTGTCCTGTGTGCCCAGCCGCGTGGCACTCACCCTCGAAGCACACTGTGCCCAGCCGCGTGGCACTCACCCTCGAAGCACACTGTGCCCAGCCGCGTGGCACTCACCCTCGAAGCACACTGTGCCCAGCTGTGTGGCACTCACCCTCGAAGCACACTGTGCCCAGCCGTGTGGCACTCACCCTCGAAGCACACTGTGCCCAGCCGCGTGGCACTCACCCTCGAAGCACACAGTGCCCAGCCGCGTGGCACTCACCCTCGAAGCACACTGTGCCCAGCCGCGTGGCACTCACCCTCGAAGCACACAGTGCCCAGCCGCGTGGCACTCACCCTCGAAGCACACTGTGCCCAGCCGTGTGGCACTCACCCTCGAAGCACACTGTGCCCAGCCGCGTGGCACTCACCCTCGAAGCACACTGTGCCCAGCTGTGTGGCACTCACCCTCGAAGCACACTGTGCCCAGCTGTGTGGCACTCACCCTCGAAGCACACAGTGCCCAGCCGTGTGGCACTCACCCTCGAAGCACACAGTGCCCAGCCGTGTGGCACTCACCCTCGAAGCACACTGGGCCCAGCCGTGTGGCACTCACCCTCGAAGCACACAGTTCCTAAGCCGGCCAGAGAGTCCTTGCTGGCGTTGTGGCACTGGGGCGCCTTGTGAAGGGTTCTGCAGACTCTGACTCTGCGTCATACAGAGCATCTCTTCACAGTAGGCTAAGCGTTCCTGACACACAATGTGTTCGCACATCTGCCCAGCCCAGGATGGTGCTTGGTCCGCAGCATGGCCCCCTCTGGCCGGAGCTTCAGCAGCCCGGTGTCTGGCTGAGAGATGCTGCCGTCTTGGCGGGTCCAGCCCATGTGGGGTCAGGAAACTTGTGTCACAGAGGGGCTGAGTCAGGTCAGCTGGAGGCTGCACGTCTGCTCCGCGCCTGGGCGAGCGCACCTCCACGCTGCTCCCCACGGCAAGCCCAAGCATGGCCGTCCTGGCTGCGCCGTCAGGGCCCAAGCGTGGAGATGCCGCTCGCAAGTCTGTACATCTTTCTGGAATTCCATGCTGGCAGATGAGGTCACTCCCAGGCACTTGCATGCACGGGGAGCCTTCTAATAAGCTAGGACAGGGCAGGGCGCCCAGCGCCAGGCGGGGGAGGCGATCGACGACTCCAATCTGCAGACCAGGGCTCTGGAGGACGTGGAAGAAGTGCTGGGTCCAACCGGTACAGGCCTTGGCCGTGGGTCAGGGTTGACTAGAGAGGACCCTAGAGCAGAGACTCAGAGAGGCATCTGCAAAAGATGGGAAGGGGCTGCACGTGGAGGGGCTCAGTGATTGTTTGGGAAGGTACAGCCTGAACTGGAGTTCTGCAGACCGCACAGCATCCTTCCTTCGCGTGTTCGTTTATTCATTCACGGATTCAGAGGCTGGCACTTTATTGAGCACATTCACAACCTGCAGCAGTAGCCAGGCCTCCTGTTTCAAGGCTGAGCTTACAAGTCTTGGAGAGTGTCAGGTTTCTGTGGCAGGTCCCCGGCTGGCAAAGAAGCCACCGGCACACACTTCTCTGTGAGCAGGGCATCGGCCTGAGCTGTGGGGGCAAAGCTGGAGAGAGCATGAAGCTGGTCTTGGTGGCAGCACTGACCTCGGCTCTGCTGTCCCCTGGAGTGCGCTGGGCTCAGAAGGGTCAGGCTGCTCTGCACGCGCCTCTGCAGAGCTGAATCCAGACGCCCCTCTGCCTTTCTTCCTTGGGCTCTGCATGTTGCTGATTCACAACCAGTTTAAAGGAACCAGGGATTTTATTCTTGCTTATGATTTTCAGTTACGAATTTTAGTCCAGCTTAGCAGAAGAGCTCATACCAACCTCAGGAGCCAAGGGAACTGGCCACCTATATCCACAGGGCTGCTGAGAGAGGGACAACTTCACCTGCCAGCACGCACGTCTGAAAACGTATGCAAAACGACTGAACCAGCTCTCTTCATCTGTTGATGTGCCTGGCGATGGTCCCACTGTTTGCCAGCTGGGTCCACCCTGTCAATTAGATGCTCTCCTGCGAGTGTGCTTAGGATAAGCCCCAACTCAGCCTTCAGCGGCCGGTTGATACCTGTATCTAACTAGTGCGCTTTAAATGTAGCCTTTGAAACCTTGTTGCCTGGTTGCTACATTCATCTTATCACTTTTAGAAGCTCTCAAAGCCCATGATTTAAAGTTCTCATAGTCCACTTTCAAATTTTTCATAGTTATAAATTAAGTTTAAAAGTCCATAGTCTCTTTAAAAGTAAAAAATCTTTTAAATGTGAAGTCCTGTCAAATCAAAACAAGTTAAATATGTCAGCAAAAACAAAACAAAACAAAACAAAACAAACACTAAAATGGAAACATCCAGACACAATAAGAAAATACGGAATTAAGACTAAAGTCTGGCAAGGTAAATACCACATCTTGTATGTATTCAGTGTCCATCTTCTGTTGCTTGTCGTGTAATCAAGTTGACTCAAAAATCCTGAGCAGTTCCCTTCTCTCCTTGCAACTCCAAGTTGCTCAAGCAGCTTTTCTCTGGATTGGGTCCAACTCGCACTGACAGCCATCCTTAGCACACACGTCATGTGGTTTTGCTACTGCAAACATTCTGGGTTCTCTATTGCAACTGTAAGCTTTACCTTCCTTTGAAGGGACGCTGATCCAGCCGCTTGGTGACGAGTGTCAGCTACTCTCCATGAACCTCTATCTTGCATCCAAACCAGTACCACCTGGACAATGTGCCAAGGTTTGCAGTGAGGGTGAGATGTAGCCTGGCCCACTTGAACCGACTTCATGCTGACCCTGCAAAAGCTCTTTTCTAGGCAGCCAAAACTTTCGAAGGGCAAGAAACTGCTAGAGCTGAGGCCTTCTTCCCCAAAAGGAGTCTGGATTTCACGACGTGTAATCTCCGCAGGGTGCTGATCGTGTCTCCTATAGTCCCATCCAAAGCACCAGGTTTTTCTTCCATTATGTTAATTTTTCTCCAGTAGCCACAACTGCTATGCTGTCTGCCCTTTCCTCATCCAAAACTTCAAGACTGCCAACATAGTTCTCCCCTACCAAGCAAATCAATTCATCGTATTTAAATTTAACTTCTCTAATGTCCTTGTTTCCTTCATCGTAAGGTAGATGAACAATTTGTAATTCTCTCTGTTGCTTTCCAAGTGTCTCAGCAAGCTCTGCTTGGTGGCCCATAGTCTCAAAAATCTTCCAACATTTTCCATATTTCAAAATCTATAAAGGCCACACGGCCAAATTCATCAGCAGCACCCTACACTTAGTACCAAATTCTGTCGCACTTACTCTGCATGTTATTAATTGACAACCAGTTTAGGAGAACAAGGGGATTTTATTCTTTTCTTTAAATTTTTTTATTATTTATTATTTATTCAATTGTGCATGTATGTGTGTGCGCATGTGTGTATGTATGTGTGTGTGTGCAGAACCACAGACGAATTCTAGAACCACCATGGACGCCTCCACCTCCTCCTTGTTCACTCTGCCCCAGGATTCACAAGCTCCGCCCTACCAGGACCGGAAACACAGGCCGCTCCCGCTTCCGCCTGGCGTCTATATGTGGGGTCTAGGATCTGAACTCAGGACCTTCTACCTGCAAGGCAGAGGCTTAACTCCTGAGCCACCTCTCCAGCCCCGGGATTTTATTCTTGCTTACAAGTTTTGGTTACAATCCTTAGTCCATCTTGGCAGAAGAGTTCCTGCCGACCTCAGGAGCTGAGGGAGCTGACCACACCATGTCCACAGGGATTGCTGAGAGGGGCAGACCTCCTCCGCCAGCCCACAACTCTGCTAAAGTATGCTGGAGTGTGCCAGGCTACGGAGCAGCTCCTTCCATCTCAGCCTCCGTGTCCAGGGAAGGCCCCCCCACCCCCCATGGCCCGGGTCTTCTGTGTCAGACACTCCTGCAGGTTTGCTTAGAGTTTATCTTAACTACAGATTCTTCTCAGATGTGCCCAGAGTCCACCCTCAATTGTCAAGTCGACACCTGTATATCTAACCAGCACTCACTCTGGCAGCTAGGGACTGTGGAAGAAATCGCCTGTATTTGCAGATGTGTGCTGCTTGCTCTGTGAGGGGAAAGCTTGCTGTCATGCGGTCAGCATGGATGGGGAAAGGGGAGGGACAGGGAGCATCCCAGGTCCTTGGAGGTATGCCAGCATAGTCTCAGCCCATCCAGCTGGCCCCGTGCAGGGTCGGGAGAAGGGGTCAATGGATGCGGCTCTGCCTTCGTGCAAGGTTCCTGCCCTGGGTAAGCAGGTGTACCCAGAGAGTGGCACCCTGACTCTTCCAAGCCAGTCTAAAGAGGACAGCCGGCAGACTGGGGCAGAGTCAGCAAAGACCTTCAGAGACCATTGCTGGCCTGGTTGTTCTGGGAGGTGACGGGCAGAGAGACTCCAGTGGTCACTGGGTGGCACCGCCTCGTGGAGAACCCCACCCTGTTCCCTTCCCACTCAGCCTCCGGCTTCTCTTCTGAACAACTTCTGTGTTCAGGGGTCGGTGGCACCTGCCCAGGAGGCGGAAGGTGGGCAGCCGCGTGTGTCCCGACGCCAGGGGTCTGGGTGTTGGGAGTGAGCGTGGGCCGGAGCAGGGCCTCCCCTTATCTCGGGGAGTCCGAGGCCAGCCTGGGCTCCGTCCAGCTCCGTATTCTCACGGTCCTTATCTTGGATGCTTCTAGCCAGCACGGGGCTGGGTGTGGGGGCTGTGGTTGGGCCTGCAGGAGGGGGAGGGCCCCTGCGGACGGGCAGCCCCTGCGGACCATCAGGGCCCCTACGGACGGGCAGCCCCTGCGGACCATCAGGGCCCCTGCGGACCATCAGGGCCTCTGCGGACGGGCAGCCCCTGCGGACCATCAGGGCCCCTGCGGATGGGCAGCCCCTGCGGACCATCAGGGCCCCTGCGGACGGGCAGCCCCTGCGGACCATCAGGGCCCCTGCGGACGGGCAGCCTCTGCGGACGGGCAGCCCCTGCAGACGGGCAGCCTCTGCGGACCATCAGGGCCCCTGCGGACGGGCAGCCCCTGCGGACGGGCAGCCCCTGCGGACGGGCAGCCCCTGCGGACAGGCAGCCCCTGCGGACGGGCAGCCCCTGCGGACAGGCAGCCTCTGCGGACGGGCAGCCCCTGCAGACGGGCAGCCCCTGCGGACCATCAGGGCCCCTGCGGACGGGCAGCCTCTGCGGACCATCAGGGCCCCTGCGGACGGGCAGCCTCTGTGGACCATCAGGGCCTCTGCGGACGGGCAGCCTCTGCGGACGGGCAGCCTCTGCGGACCATCAGGGCCCCTGCGGACGGGCAGCCTCTGCGGACCATCAGGGCCCCTGCGGACGGGCAGACCCTGCGGACGGGCAGCCTCTGCAGACGGGCAGCCTCTGCAGACGGGCAGCCTCTGCAGACGGGCAGCCTCTGCTCATGGAGCCTTACACTGTCCTTCAAACATCTCACTGACTCGATGAAGGCAGGTACACTTTTTGGAGTTCTGGTGGTGTGGGCGACTGACTGTTCCCTGGCCACCCTGCCGATCGGTCTTCCTCTCTGGGGAGTTTCCTTCCTTGCTGCTAATGTCGGCTGCAGTGCAGCTGTGCATGTCACGTTGAGTTTTGCCCTGGCTTGTGGTCCGGCTGTAACACAGCATTTTTCCCCTTCACTTTGTAGCCATTGCTCGACCCCTAGTGACAGGAGCCTGGAGCAGTGACTGTAGCTCAGCCCGGGCCCCCACACCTGGTGGTCATGGGGAGGCTGCCGGCATGGGGGAGTCCAGAGCTGTCACTCATACCCGTTGGAGGCCCCGTGGCAGATGATTCTGGAGTCGCCAGGTCTCGGGGGCTTCCAGCTGGCAGGAAGCCTGGCACCTGCTTTGCCCTCACAGGTGGAGGTGGTTGGTGCAGTGGCGAGCGCTCAGGCAGGCTCTGGGGTCAAAGGGGGCTTTGCTCTGCCCCCCTTGTTGTGCCTCCTGGAATGGCGCCCGGAGGCGAGATCTGCAGTGCAGCGAAGCAAGTGTAGCCGCCTGTGCCTCGGCTTCACCCTGGGTCCTGCTGGCCCAGGGCTGCTGCGAGGACCCGCAGTGCCTCTAGGGCTCTGTCTGCCGCCAGGCACCTCGGGAGCGCGGCGTGACCAGTGTCCGTGGGACCGTCTATTACCCCGTCCTGAGCTGTGTCTGTCGCCATGACGACTCTGCTAGGAAAGGAGGCCTCCCCCGCCGCCTCTCCCGCCGCCTCCCCCGCCGCCTCCCCCGCCGCCTCCCCCGCCGCCTCCCCCGCCGCCTCCCCCGCCGCCTCCCCCGCCGCTCGAGAGCTCTTCCCGGGCCGCTTTTCCCGGGCTGCTCTTCCCGGGCCGCGCGTGCCCAGAACGTGACGTGGACTTCCTGTGTTCCTCAGAGGGACCCCCAGGTTGTCTGCTGCCTCTGCTCACCACAGCATCTTCATGGGGTGTACTGTAAAGAAATCTGCCAAGACCCCCACGTGCCTGCAGGAGACCAAGAACAGGCATCTAACGGGGGAAGCTTTTCTATCTAGGAGTCCCATCCTGGACACGCGCCCCATCTGGGGGCACAGGAAAACCCTTCTCTTTCTTGTTACGGTCACCTCCACCTTCCAGCTGGAGAGCCAGAAGTCTCTGGATCAGTCTGCCTGCAGGCCGGGTCCTGCCCGCCATAGCCAGACTCTCCTGCCCTCGCCCCTCCCACTGCAGGAAAGTCCTGGCCCCCTGCTGCTTAGCCCTGCTCTGCAGAAGCCTCAGCACATGGCCTGAGGGTCTGGGAGACGCTTAAGGCGTCCTTAGGGTGGGACAGGTCCCGTGAGCAGAGAGGCCGTCCAGGCTGGGAGAGGCTTTTTCTGTTAGCTCAGCTTGTAGCCCCATCTCCCAAGAGTGCCCTCAGGACCTCCCCCAGTGCTCTCTGAGCCCCCGCGCTGCGAGCAGGAGGGCATCTCCATGTCCTCTGGCCTGAGCCCAGAGCCTCTGGCCTGCTTCTCCCTCTCACTGTCGCCCTCTCTGCATGGGCTTCTCCCGCCACGCAGTGGACCCACCTCTCGCCTGTGACGTCACACCACCTCTTACCTGTGAGATCACACCACCTCTCACCTGTGGCGTCACACCACCTCTCACCTGTAAGATCACACCACTTCTCACCTGTGACGTCACACCAACCACCTCTCGCCTGTGGCGTCACACCACCTCTCGCCTGTGGCGTCACACCACCTCTCACCTGTAAGATCACACCACCTCTCACCTGTAAGATCACACCACCTCTCACCTGTAAGATCACACCACCTCTCGCCTGTGGCGTCACACCAACCACCTCTTGCCTGTGGCGTCACACCAACCACCTCTTGCCTGTGGCGTCACACCATCACACCATGTCTCACCTGTGACGTCACACCATCACACCACATCTCACCTGTGACATCACACCATCACACCATGTCTCACCTGTGACATCACACCATCACACCATGTCTCACCTGTGACGTCACACCATCACACCACATCTCACCTGTGACATCACAGGGCACCTCTCTTGACAGGCGGCACTAGTGATGGCCGCCTGTTCATTCTGGAACCTTGAGTCAAGGTTCTGTCTCCCTGGAAATGCCAGGCCACAGCTCTTGCTCTGGGTCTCCAGCCCCTCAGGGCAGCCGGGGCCTTTCTGTGTTCTGGCCCGATAGCAGGAAGGCTGGGAAGCTCGGAATCCAGAAAGGAGACCACTGTTCCTACTGCCCACTTCCTGGTGTGTGTGTGTATTTGTACGTTCATGTATGCGTGCGTGCGTGCCTGCGTGCGTGTGTGTGCCTGCGTGTGTGTGCGTGCGTGCGTGTGCCTGCGTGCGTGTGCCTGCGTGTGTGCGTGCACGCGTGCATGTGTGTGCCTGCGTGTGTGTGCCTGTGTGTGTGTGTGTGCCTGCGTGTGTGTGTGTGCCTGCGTGTGTGTGTGTGCCTGCGTGCGTGTGCCTGCGTGTGTGTGCCTGCGTGTGTGCGTGCACGCGTGCATGTGTGTGCCTGCGTGTGTGTGCCTGCGTGCGTGTGCCTGCGTGTGTGTGCCTGCGTGTGTGTGGCGGGAGCTGGCAATTTAACAGAAAAGCAACATCTTGGACCCTGCTGCTGACTCCAGCCCAGGCTCAGCACCAGTACACGGCCCCTTTCAGAGCGCACAGCCCCCCCCCCGAGCGCACAGCCCCCCCCAGCGCACGGCCCCCCTCTCTGAGCGCACAGCCCCCCCTCTGAGCGCACAGTCCCCCCCCCAGCGCACAGCCCCCCCCAGCGCACAGCCCCCCTCTCTGAGCGCACAGCCCCCCTCTGAGCGCACAGCCCCCCCTCTGAGCGCACAGTCCCCCCCAGCGCACAGCCCCCCCCAGCGCACAGCCCCCCTCTCTGAGCGCACAGCCCCCCTCTGAGCGCACAGCCCCCCCTCTGAGCGCACAGTGAAGACAGACGCCTCAGGGCTCTAAGGATGTGAAGATTGCAGACTGACCCCTTCGCCTGTGTCTGCAGGCCGCAGAGCGAGGGACCCCCAGACACGCCCACACCCTCATCTGCAGACTGGGGTCATCACAGGCACTTTGTGTCTGGGACTTGGCTGAGCATCTTGAGCTAAGGAGATGACTGGATCTTCTGAGGGCCAAGGGCACCACGGGGCGCTTACCAGGGGGAGGGACAGGAGAGTCCATTAGCCGTGAGGGTAGACATGTGAACAGGAGCCCCAAGGGTGGGTATCTGGGGTAGAGCACAGTTTGGAGGCTGCCATGCTGCTGGCCTTGAAATCTGGAGGCACCTGTTGTGTGTTACCCAGCTGTGGGCTGCAGGCCCTGGCGTTACAGCAGGTCTCTCACACCCAGCCGTGGGGCTGCAGGCCCTGGCGTCACACAGTAGGTCTCTCACACCCAGCCGTGGGGCTGCAGGCCCTGGCGTCACACAGTAGGTCTCTCACACCCAGCCGTGGGGCTGCAGGCCCTGGCGTCACACAGTAGGTCTCTCACACCCAGCCGTGGGGCTGCAGGCCCTGGCGTCACACAGTAGGTCTCTCACACCCAGCTGTGGGCTGCAGGCCTGGCATCACACAGTAGGTCTCTCGCTCAGTAGGCGGTAACGACAGGAACTTGCTGGCGGGTGAGACCCTCCGCTTCCCATGCGAGCAGGATGCCAGGGGTTCCCAAAGCCCGCTGGTCACAGCGCAGACCCTTTCTGTGTGTCTAGGACCACGCGAGCGAGGGCTGCCCCCCAATTTAAGTCAAGCCCCTCTCCTGAGGATACTCCCTGATCGTCAGCGAACCTTGCCTTGGAGGAGGCCCCTCCCGTTGTGCACAGCAGCACCTGAGGGCTCCCACACCCACCATCCGGCTCAGGCGGCTGACCAAAGGAGGGCAGGAAGGACGGCAAATGCAGCCCCTGCAGAGAGCTGCTGCCAGGCAGCTGGCGCAAATTGCCCGTGCGCTACTGGGGGTCCCGAGAGGCGGTGGGCGGCCCCTGGGACTCAGCCTGTGTGTCTTCGCAGAGGGGGAGCGGGACCATCCACGCTGGAGAAACCCCTGGGTTCTGTCCTGAGGAGGTGCACGGTACTGATCTAGCTCCCGGCAGCCCGTCTCCCCGTGAGTGACAGGTTGTCCCAGGGCAAAGCAGCAGCCGTGGTGCCCAGCGGCTGTCAGTGTTTCGTCACACAGTCGTTCTGGACACCGCGGAGCCACAGCTGCTGAAGACTCACGCACTGGGGCACATGGAAAGAGTGTAATGAGCCTTCAGCCACGTGGTGGATGTGGGTCTGGGAGCCTCACTCCACACTGGCATCTTTGGGGGGTGGCACCCTTGCAGGTGGCACTCTTGGGAGGTGGCACCCTTGCAGGTGGCACCCTTGCAGGTGGCACCCTTGCAGGTGGCACTCTTGGGAGGTGGCACCCTTGGGAGGTGGCACCCTTGCAGGTGGCACCCTTGCAGTGGGCTCTTGGAAGTTTTGAGTCTCACGCTTCATTAGCACTCTGTGCGTCTGGGTCAGGCTCACTTGTCCCCCGGGTTGAGGCTGCTCCTGGGCCCTGGGATGAGAGTAAGTCTGGGGTGGTCTCTGTCCAGCGCTTTGCTGGTCTGCACCGCAACTAAGAGCAGAGGGATGGTGTGGGGGCTTTTGGGAGCACACACTGCCCACACACTGTGGGGCTGCACCTGACGGGGGGCAAACCAGCCAGTCGCTCTCCTAAGAATTGCTGTGTGGCCAGCGGATGGGGCCACTTGCAGACGCCGGCCAAGCTTCCGTGGAGCTGGGACTTAGCAGCGGGGAGCGAGGCCGCAGATTGGGGTCTCAGGGTCATGGTGGTATTTCATCTCTGTTCGAATTCTGAAGTTGGAGGTGAGGGTGCTGTGGGGGGTCTTCCCTGCTGGCCGTTCCTGTGTGGCCGACCCTCCTGCCCACACCTCAGCTCTCCTCATTGCAGGTTCTCTGCATCGTTGCTGATAAACTCACGACCAAGTGCCCTGTAGGGAACAAGGGGGTTTTGTTTCATCTTAACGATTATCTGGTTACAGTGTTTAATTCAGCTTGGCAGGAGAGGCACACCAACACCAGGGGCCGAGGGAAATGGTCACGCCATACCCACAGGAGGCCGAGAGCGGGGCAAAGTCACTTGTGAAGAATGCCAGGTTATTTAACCAACGGGGCCTCCCCATCAGTCAACAGCCTCCTGCAGGCCTACTCAGGGGTTAACTCAATTTTTTACACACGTTCCCAGAGCAGAAGCCTTCAATCATCGGTGGACACCTGTATCCAGCTAGACTCTCCCTGCCCCCACCCTGGACTTCCAAGAAGCCCCATCGCCTCTCCAGGTTCCCAGCCTCCTTCGCCCATCTCTCTGCCCTCCCAGCACCTCACCCTGCCCTCTGGCGCAGGACCCCTTCCTGCCCTCTGGCGCAGGACCCTTCCTGCCCTCTGGCGCAGGACCCTTCCTGCCCTCCTCTGGCGCAGGACCCTTCCTGCCCTCTGGCGCAGGACCCTTCCTGCCCTCTGGCTCAGGACCCTTCCTGCCCTCCTCTGGCTCAGGACCCTTCCTGCCCTCCTCTGGCTCAGGACCCTTCCTGCCCTCTGGCTCAGGACCCTTCCTGCCCTCTGGCGCAGGACCCTTCCTGCCCTCTGGCGCAGGACCCTTCCTGCCCTCTGGCGCAGGACCCTTCCTGCCCTCCTCTGGCTCAGGACCCTTCCTGCCCTCCTCTGGCGCAGGACCCTTCCTGCCCTCTGGCGCAGGACCCTTCCTGCCCTCCTCTGGCTCAGGACCCTTCCTGCCCTCTGGCGCAGGACCCTTCCTGCCCTCCTCTGGCTCAGGACCCTTCCTGCCCTCTGGCTCAGGACCCTTCCTGCCCTCCTCTGGCTCAGGACCCTTCCTGCCCTCTGGCTCAGGACCCTTCCTGCCCTCTGGCTCAGGACCCTTCCTGCCCTCCTCTGGCTCAGGACCCTTCCTGCCCTCCTCTGGCGCAGGACCCTTCCTGCCCTCTGGCGCAGGACCCTTCCTGCCCTCCTCTGGCTCAGGACCCTTCCTGCCCTCCTCTGGCTCAGGACCCTTCCTGCCCTCCTCTGGCTCAGGACCCTTCCTGCCCTCCTCTGGCTCAGGACCCTTCCTGCCCTCCTCTGGCTCAGGACCCTTCCTGCCCTCCTCTGGCTCAGGACCCTTCCTGCCCTCTGGCGCAGGACCCTTCCTGCCCTCTGGCTCAGGACCCTTCCTGCCCTCTGGCGCAGGACCCTTCCTGCCCTCCTCTGGCGCAGGACCCTTCCTGCCCTCCTCTGGCTCAGGACCCTTCCTGCCCTCTGGCTCAGGACCCTTCCTGCCCTCTGGCGCAGGACCCTTCCTGCCCTCTGGCGCAGGACCCTTCCTGCCCTCCTCTGGCGCAGGACCCTTCCTGCCCTCTGGCTCAGGACCCTTCCTGCCCTCCTCTGGCTCAGGACCCTTCCTGCCCTCCTCTGGCTCAGGACCCTTCCTGCCCTCCTCTGGCTCAGGACCCTTCCTGCCCTCTGGCGCAGGACCCCTTCCTGCCCTCTGGCGCAGGACCCTTCCTGCCCTCCTCTGGCTCAGGACCCTTCCTGCCCTCCTCTGGCTCAGGACCCTTCCTGCCCTCCTCTGGCTCAGGACCCTTCCTGCCCTCCTCTGGCTCAGGACCCTTCCTGCCCTCCTCTGGCTCAGGACCCTTCCTGCCCTCTGGCTCAGGACCCTTCCTGCCCTCTGGCGCAGGACCCTTCCTGCCCTCTGGCTCAGGACCCTTCCTGCCCTCTGGCTCAGGACCCTTCCTGCCCTCTGGCGCAGGACCCTTCCTGCCCTCTGGCGCAGGACCCTCCTGTGCACTCCTGCTGTTTGTCTTCAGCTGCACGCAGCAGGTGTCAAGCTTAAGCTAAACCTGTTTGTGAATTTCAGCTGTTTAGGAACAGTTAACTGCTGAACCAAAACGCCACAGCCCCCCCAGCTGGGTGCCCCCAACTCTCCCAGAGCCTGTTTCCTCCTTCCCATCCCCGCCTGGGCTAGCATTCCTCCTGAGATGGGCTGAGATAAGGCGACTGGACTCTTTCAACTCCTTTAATCTCTAAGTTTTTCAGATATTTGAAAGCATTCAATCTGACCTTTGCCCTCTGGTCTTAGTAAAGGGCTTTTAAGATTTCCTTCCTTTCCCACTGGGCCTTCTTGTGTGCCTTGGGGCTTCTTTGTGCAGGGCAATCCTGCTGCCAGCTTGGGGTCACCCCGCCCCACCCCTTCAGTCTGCCCCCCCTCCTGCTCTGGGCTTTGCTATTCTGTCCCGCCCTGAGCGTGGTCTGCTGCGTCACTGGGGTCTGGGCCCTCGTTCTCTTCTGTGGGTCGTTCCTTGCAGCCCGCACTCCCCGGGGCCCTGGGGCCCCCTCCCCCTCCCGCTTCGGCTGTCTCTGGGAGCCCCCCCAGCCTGCCTGCAGGGGCTGCTGTCTCGCTGGCAGCAGAGCTGAGCCCAGGCTTCCCCCCCAGCCGGCCGGGGCGGGGCTTGGCTCAGGATCCATCAGCCAGGCAGGGCTGGGCCGCCTTGCTGCTGCCTACCTGAAGAGCACCCTGGCCGCCACCTCGCGGTGGGGCCACTCGTTCCGCCTTCCTGGCCGCACTGTCCAGCCCTGTCCACCAACTCTGTTCACCCTCCCTCCCTCTCCCACGGTGACCACCCAGGCCAGGAACACCAAGGACACGAGCGCCCGCGTGCCGCTGTCAGTGACAAAGCCCAAACTATTATTAGGTGTCGCCTGAAAGCTGACAGCCGAGCTCAGGGCACCTGAACAGTCCCGTAGCTCACAAGTGGCGGGAGATCCTCTGGTTGAGTAAAGGTCGTTCTTCAGTCCGGCGTAAGAGGAGCTGGTTGGAATTTGGCAGGCTGGTGAATGTTAGAAAGCCCACGTGCGCAGGCTCTCGCCCTCGTGTGCGTGGGCCCGCTGTGGATGTTGCGTGACCGCTCCTTCAGGAGCACCCTGGTTGCAGTGGACTGTGACCTGAAATCGTTAAGCTGGAATAAAAACCCCCTTGTCACCTGCATCCTTTGGGTCACGCGTCTCAGACAGCTGCTAACGGGAGGAACTCACGAGCCAGGGAGGGAGAGGGTCTCGCAGCTCTCACACGCCATTTCCTTTGCTGAGAAGGCAAAGCAGCCGCTCCGTGCTGTCTGCAGCGATTGCCACGTGTAAACCGCATTTGGGGACCTGTGCTGATCTTCGCTAGCCTCTGAATGACCTTGGACTTGCAGGACCAGTACACACGTGACCACCTCCCCACAGGTTCTGTTATCTGGACATAGGACCCCAAGTGCTTGGGCTCTCCATGGTCCTGGGAAGGTGGGACCTCCACGTGGCACCCAAGTCTGGACCTAGAGAAGGTTGTTGGGTGACATGCGTGCCCACAGGTGACAGGGTTTTCTGTTTCATATCTTAAAAGATGGCTTATTGAGCAGAACGCCCCAAACAGTGCCCCATCTGGCCTTGTGTCTGACCACGTGAACGTGTGCACTGCAATGTCTGCAAGTGCATGGATGCCCGCAGCAGCCTCGCCAAGGGCTGTGCTGCACAGGCATGCAACTTGGAGGGGCTCCTCCTCCTCCCAGGAAGCCCCTTTGCCGTGTGGCATGTTCCCATGGAATGCTCTGACCCCATGGGTCCTGTACCAGCATTTCCCTGGTCTTCTCCCTGAGGGCGCTGACCACAGAGGCGGTTGAGACTGCCTACCTTGGTCCTCACCCGCTCCTCTCTCAGCCCAGCCCTTGGGCTGCCTTCTGCCCCTTCCTCCCAGAGCTGTGGTCTCTGGCTCCTGCCCTGCCTGGGGCTCCCAGTGTGTCTGCTCCCCAGCAGGTCCCAGCGATGACCCCATAATGTCTCTGTGGATCCCTCCTCATCAGCAATGGTTCTCTTCTGCCTCCCGTGACCAGCAGAGAGACTGTGGGTCTCCTGGAGGGCTTATGTCACACTGCTCCAGCCAGGGCCGCCTGCATTGCTCCCAGCCCGGCGGGGCCCATAAGGCCATGGGGCCAGTGTTACGGGTAGTGATATGCAGGCTGGCTGAGTCGGAGCTGAGTCCACTGAGTCTGGAAGCTGGGCTCTGTGCCACAGGTCTCCTTGGTGGCCTCATCCGCCGCTGGCGTGGATGGGCAGCCATGAGGGCTCCTGCTGGTCCGCCGCTGGCGTGGATGGGCAGCCGTGAGGGCTCCTGCTGGATGGGCAGCCGTGAGGGCTCGTGCTGGGTACTCCCCTCAGGCTGGGTGCTGGGCTGAGGCTCCTTGTTCTTGTTCTTGTCCTGGGTTGCAAACTGGACTGCAAACTGCACTGGTTAATCTCACTAGGCAGAAGTGCTTCTAGCAGGTCACTGGCCATCTCCGATGAAGGCCAGTCATGCTGGCTGGAGGAAGGACGTGGAGACCCTCAGTGCTTCCGTGGCGTCACGTCCGCAGAAGGCTTCTGGCTCGCCCTGAAATACTCGTTGTCAGAACACACCAAACCTTTTCTCTGCTGTCGAGCAAGGGGCTGCGTGTTCAGCTTGGTTTTGAACCTGGGATCCTCAGCCTCCAAGTGGTGGGATGGCAGGCGTGTGCCGCCTGCTCACCATCCTTAGTCTGTGTGTGTGCATTTGGGACAGTAGCCTTGTCTGGCATTGAGCTCGCCATGCTGCCTCCACCGGAGGCCGGGTTGACCGGGTGCGTACTGCTGGAAGGTCTCCAGTTCTGAGGTACGGGCGGTGGAATCGTGTCTGTAGCCACATTCTTGCTACGCGCCTGGCGGCTGTGCCCAGGTGGGACTGACTCAGAGGGGAGGCGTTTAGTTCCATCTATGGGCACAGGGGACCAGGGTGCAGGTGGCACCGTTCCCAAGCCAGGCCTCACGCCAGCCACAGGTTCGCACACTCTTGGGCAGCTGAGGGAAGGCGCGAGTGCCACAAGACCGACCGGCGCTCCGCTCCGGCCACCGTCCTCCTGACGCTGTTAGCCAAGGCGTTGCTGTGCCGGGCTGGCTCAGGGGACTCTCCTTGGGTGACTGGGCACCGGTTGCGTGCTTGCGGCACGGGCAGGGGCCCCCGTCACTGCGAGCGGTGCTGCCAGCCTGGCGGAGCGTGGGTAGCACAGTTAATGGACGGGCTCCCCGCGGTGTGCCGGGCACCGGGAGGCCACGATCTCCATTGCTTTCATCGCTAATTGAAGACGTGACATTCCCTCGATGAAAGCCCCTTTGTGTGCAGCCGGCGGGGAGCTGGGCTGCCACCCTCAGCCGGCCCTGCACGGCGGCCCCGACTGGAATGTCCACACCGGCTCTGGAAACAGCTTCCTTCTTTATGCCTGCTATCACCTCACCGTGCCCGGCGATTCGTCCCAATTATACGTGGAGAACCAGGGGAAAGGTCACGCCGTCTAGACACTAATCCTGCCATCGCATTTCTGCTCCAGTGTGTCCTGGCAACAGGATTACAGCTGCGGGAGGTGGAGGTGAATTCCTGTGGCAGGGACGTGGGTCCCATGAGCCTTCTGATCATGGAAGTCCCTGTGGTCACCGAGGGGTTGGCGATTGGAGGGGGGGCCGAGCCCCGGCACTGGGCACCATGGACGGCCAGGGGGCCCTGGAATCCACCTGTGGCCAGGCAGGAGGCTGCTCGTGCTGTTCCGGCCAACAATGCTGCGTTTCCAGAGGCCAAAAGTGCAGCCTTGGCATCTTGCCCGTGGGCTCTGCTCCTCTGTGCCCTCCATCTGGGTTCTGTGCCCTCCATCTGGGCTCAGCGTGTCCTCGTGGTCACTGCACGGGGACAGGGGACTCATGCCCGCCCAACCTGCCCAACGCTCGCAGAGCTGCAGGAGATGACGGCCGCCACAGATGGCGGCTCTCTGCAGACCAGGCGTCCCCTGGGCAGCACGGCCCCCTGTCGGGGTGAGATCAGTGCCAGGGGCTTGTGCGTCTGCAAGGGGACCCGCTGCAGTGCAAGGTCAAGGAGGCTTTTCTAGTAGCGTGCAGCCCAGCCGGGGTCCTGGGTGTGGGTCCACATCAGCTGCATGGGCCAGCGGCCCCCTGCGGAGCAGCACGATGGGACTGAGCGGTTTGTCAATCACAGCATCCCACGGATCGGAGCCGCCAGAAGGCGGAGGAGGAGCCCGCCGTGCGTGGAAAGTCAGGAGAGGGTTTGAGCCCGCCGTGGGTGGAAAGTCAGGAGTGGGTGTGAGGCCCGCCGTGGGTGGAAAGTCAGGAGTGGGTTGTGAGCCCGCCGTGGGTGGAAAGTCAGGAGTGGGTTGTGAGCCGCCGTGGGGGAAAGTCAGGAGGGGTCTGTGAGCCCGCCGTGCGGTGGAAAGTCAGGAGTGGGTTGTGAGCCCGCCGTGGTGGAAAGTCCGGAGTGGGTTGTGAGCCCGCCGTGGGTGGAAAGTCAGGAGTGGGTTGTGAGCCCGCCGTGGGTGGAAAGTCAGGAGTGGTTGTGAGCCCGCCGTGGGAGTCAGGAGTGGGTTGTGAGTTGCCGTGGGTGGAAGTCAGGAGAGGGTTGTGAGCCCGCCGTGGGTGGAAAGTCAGGAGTGGGTTGTGAGCCCGCCGTGAGTGGAAAGTCAGGAGTGGGTTGTGAGTCTGCCGTGGGTGGAAAGTCAGGAGAGGGTTGTGAGCCCGCCGTGGGTGGAAAGTCAGGAGTGGGTTGGGTGTGAGTGGGTGAGGCCTGTGCACTGTTGGGCAAAGTCAACGTGGGCCTCCTGGGCTGGCAGTAATTAGGTTAGAAAATGTATTCTGCTTCTTGAATTGCTCGTCCCTGTGGGCCCCTCTAGCTTCTGCTCCCAGCCTGGCGGGATGGAGCCGCAGGTCCATGAGCCATTGACTACAAGGACGCTGACTGTTTTAGGCCAACTAGGTCCACACCCTATCCTTTCACAAACACCCTCATGTCACCTCCTAAGGTCAGGCAACAGCTGGATTAGGGCAGCTGTGCGTGGAGATGCACACCTGCCATCCAGACCCTGGGAGGCATGATGCAGGAGCATTGCCATGAATTTGAAGCTAGTCATGGTTACATGGTGAAAACTTGTCTCAGAAATAATAAAATAAACCAAGACGACTAAAGACCTCGGGAAACTTCCAGAGCATCAATGTGTGTGCTGGAGTGTGTATGAGTGTGTATGCTTATATTTGTGCCTGTGTGTGTGTGTGTGTGTGTGTGTGTTGCTGTGTGTGTATTGGCTGTTTGTGAATGTGCATGTTTGTGCATGTATTAGTGTATGCATGTGTTGTGTGTGTTTATGGACTGTATGTATGTGCCCGTGTGTCTTTGTTGTGCACAATGCCACGTGTGCATGTGCAAGTGAGTTCTGCTGTGTGTGCAGGTGCACATGTGACAGGTGTTTGTGCATGTGTGTTACTGTGTGCACGTATGTGCGTGTTGCCACGTGTGCATATGTGCGAGTTCTGTTCTGTGTGCAAGTGCACGTGTGACCCGTGTTTGTGCATGTGTGTTATTGTGTGTACATATGTGCGTGTTGCCACGTGTGAACATGCGAGTGTATGCTGCTGTGTGTGCAGGTGCACATGTGTGACCTGACCGGCGTTTGTGCATGTGTGTTACTGTATGCACATATGTGTGTGTTGCCATGTGTGCACGTGCAAACATGTACTGCTGTGTATATAGGCGTATATGCGTGACCGGAGTTTGTGTCTCCACTTTCCCAGGGCTGGGTGACAAGGGGGCCCCTCCAGCCCAGCGTTTTTACGGGCTTTGGAGGTCAAGTTCAGGTCCCATTGCGCCTCAACACGTGAACGCACACACGCTCCTCCAGGCAAGGCTGAATCCCTGGATCCTGACCTGAGACCACCGCGCCCCTTCCAGCTCCCTGCGGAGCACCCGCTGCCCTGGTGATGCCATCATGGCCCAGAGAGCAGCCAAGGTTGGCGGCGGGTCCTGCAGCAGGAGCAGGCACAGTGCCCACCGACTGCTTGCCGAACGACCAGCTCGGAGCAACATGGACGCCGTAGGGGTCCCTGGCCACTGCCGGCGCAGGACAGGGGTATGGACTGGTGTAGAAAGGAGGCAAGGCTTAAGTCTCTGAGACCAAGGGTCACAACTGGTCAGAGAGAAGCACTGGCCGCTCCGCAGGGCCCAGTTTGGAAATGATATCTGAGCTCAGGGTATGAGAACGACCGGGTACATGTTCCAATGCCACCGTTGCTCAAGCTGGCCACCCCCTTGCTGAGAGCGTCTAGAGCTGCCAGTGAAAGCGGGCGAGCCCCACGGGTCTCACTGAGCTGGCCTTCCACTCCTGGGGCTGCCGCCCCCTTTCAGTCCCTTGGGCCCTCGTTGCCCATTACAGGCAACAGAGCGTGGACTCCAAGCACCTTGTTGCCCTGGCTCAGGCCGCCGACCATCAAACATTAACCTTACCTCCACCATGGTTGCAGGATAACCGGTCTGTCTGCGATCCCACGGCGCAGCGCCCTCACTCATGCTCCCTGGTCTGAGAACAGACCTCACTGGCCGGTTTGGGCGACCCTGGCCAGGACTCTGCAGCGTGATCCCTGCGGGCAACGGTGGGCACGCCCCCCCAGCCATTTCTGTTTGGAGTTCTGAGTGGGCAAGCCAAGCGTGGGTGGCGAGATACGGCTGCTCCTCACCGTTCACATGAGCCAGTGTGGAGCTTGCTGGGCAGATAGTCAGCCCGGGATGCCGGGTGGCTGTTGCTGGCCTGGCCTGCGAGCGTGGCGAGCCCCGGGCTGCGTGGCGGGCCCCGGGCTGCGTGGCGGGCCCCGGGCTGCGTGGCGGGACCCGGGCTGCGTGGCGGGCCCCGGGCTGCGTGGCGGGCCCGGGCTTCAGGCACACACCCAGCTCCTGACCTGCCCTCAGTGGCCCCGGGAGGGTAGAGTGCCAACAGCACAGCAGCCGCTGAGCGGAGCCACGCTTCCGGAGGGTCCTCGAGCTGCTGGCAGTTGCGCGGTGCCAGCTTGCCCAAGGCTTGAGGAGGGAGCGGGTGCCAAGGAGGAGACTGAGCGGCCCGACTGGGGGCTTCTGTTCTCCCAAGTGTTCTTGCCCCCTGCAGATTCTTGTCGTCGTGATCCAAGCTGCTCTGGAGAGGGGGTTCGCTGTCTGTCCTTCCAAACCATAGGTCCCTCCAGTGAGGTCCCCACATTTCCCTCCTGTCCAGACCCTCGCTCCCTTAGGTCTGGCTTTGGTTGGAGAGGGGCAGTGCCTGCAGGCTTTGGGTTCCAGATGGCAGCAAGGGAGTCCCCAGGTCACCTCCTGGGGCCAGAGGCCCCCAGTGGCCAGGGAGTATTTCAGAGACCAGACCTGAACAGGGGTTCTTCCCGGGGCCTGAGGCACACGAAGGCCTTGGGGGAGTTTACAACCTGCTGATGTTATCGGGGGAGGAAGAGGAGGAGGACGAAGGAGGGAGAGGTGGCTGACATCAACATCAGGAGACTTCCTGTCTCCATTTAAGATCGCGTAGCTCTTGGTGATGCCACCCTGGGCCTGCTGCCCGCCTGGCTGTTGGTGGGGGGTTCTCACCACTCTTTTCACACGGGTTTAGGAAGGAAGTGAGTGGGCCCCGCCTGCCAGCGTCCCTGCGTTTCCTCAGTTGCCTGTCCCGGCAGGGTTGTAAATCAGCAGGAGTTCTCAAGCCGCTGGGTCTGAATGGGGGCTTTGTGCGGCTCCGGTGCCTTTCATTGCTGACACAGTGTCTAAATGCACCTCGGAATTACAATAGAGGCCGAGGAGCACTGTGGGGCCCTGAGGCCCAGGGCACAAGTATGAGGTGACTTTGTGATGTTGGGGTCAGGCGAGAGGGGCTGCAACCTGGGCCTCGAACTGAGGAGCAGTATGCTGAGACTGGAAAAGGGCAGCCTTCCGCCCCGAGCCGCCCACGCCTCTTCGAAGAGCCTGTCCTCACAGTACCTGGCAGAGCTCACGGTGCCCGGCAGGGCTCGCGTGCCCAGCAGGGGTCTGAGGCAGCGGTACTCAGAGCCTTGGGGCAGGAGTTCCCAGGTGGAGGCATCCCCAGGCTGGGTGCCCTGGGAGGTGGGGTCACAGTCACGACACGGGTGGGGACAGAGGAGGTGTGTGTCGTGGGGGTAGAGGACTGGGGGCCCAGGGATGTCCCTGGACTGCTCAGAGGAGGTGTGTGTCGTGGGGTAGAGGAGTGGGGGCCCAGGGATGTCCCTGGAATGCAGGAAGAACGTGGGCCGGACACTTACTCAGCTGCCAGCATGTCCTGGCCAGGCCCTGGAAGCTGTGGTGAGGCCTAGGAAGTGGGGGTCTAGCCTTTGGGGAGCGGGTTTCCCGGAGGAAACTGGGACCAGAGAGTATCTGCGCAGCCTTTGCCCTCCCTCAGAATGTGTGCCCTGGCCAGCTCCTGCCAAGTCAGGATGTTCTGCGTGGCTGAGACACCTGTGCCATTCACCTGAAGAGCCCCACTCGGGTCTCAACCTGGCAGTGGCTGGGCCAGGGGGTGCTGGTGTCATTCCGTGCCCTCTGCTACCCATGCACCCTGGTCCTGAGACTCTTGACTCCCCCCAGGCATGGCAATGAGGGTGAGCAGCCGTTACAGGGTCTTAGGCCTGCCTGGGCACAAACATAGACTGTGGCAAGGTCTGGATGGGCCTGGAGTCCTCAGGGCACCCACCTCGAGGCGAGGGTGCCCTGCTGTACCTCAGCAAGTGGAGTGTCGTCCCGGCACAGAGCCTCATCGTGCTGTTGTGTGGGGCTAAGCAGGGGTGACAGGCGCTGAGTCAGCTTGGGTGCCAGCTCTCAGACCCGTGGGTACCTGTCCTGATGGCTGAGGACCCCCCAGACTTCTGACATGCGCGCCCTCACTTCCACACTCAGCTTCCTTTCCAAACTGTGCTCAGGTGCGGTCCTTACACCAGGCTCCCGGCAGCTCCGTGATGGGCCTGGTAGGGTGAAGTATGTCCGCTCTGTGGTGCTTGGCAGGCAGCTGGCTGGCAAAGGGGCTGTGCTTCCTGTGTATTTGTTTGGATGTCACGCCCCGTGTCTGCCTCCATTTACCGCGAGAATGCTGTGCAGGCACCTGCCCTCAGGCTCTGCACAGTGGATGCACGAGATCTTTCCCAGCTCCTTGCCCCTCGTGGATTCCGTGCCTGAGTCCATGAGTTCTCCAGGCGCCAGCCCCTCATGGCGCTCCATCTCTGGAGTGCCCGAGTTCCGTTCTTTCTCTCCTCTGATAAACTCTAGCTTAATTCTCTTTAAAAAGAAAGATTGCCGTGCAGTCAGGAAGCTGGCTGTGGGGCACCCACAGGTCACAGGCTCTAGGGGGCTCCCTGTGCAGTGCTGCAGTCGTCAAGACGAGCACCTTTCAAGTTGGCTCAGCCTTATTCTGCCCTCTACCAGCTGGGTCAGGTGCCAGGTCTGTGGGTTGAGCCTGGGGCTGGAGCTGGCATGTGGCCACCTCCGGGCACATACTCAGGACACACGGCCACCTCCGGGCACATGCTCAGGCACACGGCCACCTCCGGGCACATGCTCAGGGTACTCAGCCACCTCCGGGCACATGTTCAGGCACACGGCCACCTCCGGGCACTGCACTCAGATTGACTAACAAGGTGACTCACCTGGGCAGCCCCAGAACCTCAGCCAGCGTTTCTGCTTGTTCTGTCCTCGGGGCACAGGACTGCTTTCCCCACAGAGCCGGAAGAGCACGTG
>JALPQD010000321.1:872941-1037941 GCA_023101885.1 Typhlomys cinereus
CACACATACACACACACACATACACACATACCACACACGTACACACACGTACACACACATACACACACACACACACACACGTACACACACGTACACACACACCAATGGCCACTTTCATGCTGCAGGAAATGAGCCACAATAAAAAACACCACATGATTCTGTTGCTCCTTACCCAGAGGAGACAGAGCATTCTGGAAGCTGCCAGTCGCTCCTGCGGTTTCCCACTCTGCGCACCAGTCATCCTGCCCAATCCAGCCCACCTTCCCCTGGGACCTGCTCAGCTGACTCCCACTTCCCACAGCACAGTTTCCTGTGTTAATTACAGCTACTCTCTATCGCCAACACCTGACCGAAATGAAGAAGGAGAGGTTACGTGCTCTTGGCTTTAGGGTGCTTCAGACCATCATGATGGGGAATTCATGGCAGAGAGGATGAGGCAGTGGCTCTCAGACGCCAACAGGAAGCAAGAAGGGGGAGCAGAACTAGGGGTGTGCTGTAACCTTGAGAGGCTCATTCTAGTGCCCCGCTTCTGCCCGCAGACTCAGCTTCCATTCTCCTGGCCCGCGCGGGCATTAGATGCACAGTGCCATCTTGCTGCCGTCTCGGCTGCAGCCAGGTGGCCTCGACCACAGCTGCACCATGCCTGTCTGGCTGACCTTGGGCAACATCCCCCAGGAGGCGTCTCGGGGCAGCCCTTTGGCAGGCTTTCTCAGTCTTCCTAAGGCACTTTCAGATTACACCCTGGGGCCTTCAATGGAAGTAGCCACACACGCCAGGGTTCCTTTTCTTGGGTCCCAGTGGAGAGGAAGGCCCCGCCTTCCAGCACTGATGTCTGCGTTGTAATGGCTGTACTGACCCACCTGTCCACTGCTTCAAAAGGACCCACTTCTTCCTCCTGTTCTACTTTCCTCCCACAGCATAAACGTGGCTCAAGTAGCAAGCAGTCACCGCGCCAGTCTGCATGCAGCTCTGTGTCAAACAAGTCAATGTCTCACTTCTGCATTAAATCACATTCAGATCTCAGGATGGGGCAGAAAGTAGTCATGTCCGTGACCAATAGGAATAACATACTGGTTCTCTAGCCCTGTCCAATGGAGTCCTTGGTCCCCTCTGAAGCCTGGGAGCCATCACTTGCACCCACATTCTGGTCTTCTGAACTCTCCCAAGACTGTCCATTGAGGTCTGCTTGCAGAATTTCTAGGGCTTCTCTCATCCACGTCTCTGGAGGAAATGCTCATTCCTGTCTCAGTTCCCGCTTATGGTGGTCGATCACGGCGAGAGTTGCCGACATCGGGAGCCCAGGCACGTCACAGCCACGCCACGCCAGCCACAGCCACGCCACAGCCATAGCCACGTCACACCACACCACACACCAGCACAGCCACAGCCACCCCACAGCCACAATCAACAGCAGAGAGGCTAGCCTGGCAAATAGCGCATTGGTTCTTTCTTACCTTTATCCACCTGTCCAGGGAATAGTCCCCACCATGGGCTGGGTTTCCCACATCTGTCATGCAACTAAGGCAACCTCTCATAGGCTTGCCAGAGCCTGCCTTAACTAGACCAATCACATCTCAGCGTCACAGCTGAAACGTGCACCCCTCCCCCGTGTGGACCATGTGCTGCTCCCAGGAGGGTGAGCGCCACCCTCAACAGTACGGAAGGTGCGTACTCTGGGTGCCGCACGGGAGCAGGCAGACGGGCTCCCTCTGTGGCAGACTGGCACTGGGGGCCTGAGCTTCCTGGCGTCTACTGCCCAGTGCACGTGCTCTTCCGGCTCTGTGGGGAAAGCAGTCCTGTGCCCCGAGGACAGAACAAGCAGAAACGCTGGCTGAGGTTCTGGGGCTGCCCAGGTGAGTCACCTTGTTAGTCAATCTGAGTGCAGTGCCCGGAGGTGGCCGTGTGCCTGAACATGTGCCCGGAGGTGGCTGAGTACCCTGAGCATGTGCCCGGAGGTGGCTGACCCTGAGCATGTGCCCGGAGGTGGCCGTGTGCCTGAGCATGTGCCCGGAGGTGGCCGTGTGTCCTGAGTATGTGCCCGGAGGTGGCCACATGCCAGCTCCAGCCCCAGGCTCAACCCACAGACCTGGCACCTGACCCAGCTGGTAGAGGGCAGAATAAGGCTGAGCCAACTTGAAAGGTGCTCGTCTTGACGACTGCAGCACTGCACAGGGAGCCCCCTAGAGCCTGTGACCTGTGGGTGCCCCACAGCCAGCTTCCTGACTGCACGGCAATCTTTTCTTTTTAAAGAGAATTAAGCTAGAGTTTATCAGAGGAGAGAAAGAACGGAACTCGGGCACTCCAGAGATGGAGCGCCATGAGGGGCTGGCGCCCTGGAGAACTCATGGACTCAGGCACGGAATCCACGAGGGGCAAGGAGCTGGGAAAGATCTCGTGCATCCAGTGTGCAGAGCCTGAGGGGCAGGTGCCTGCACAGCATTCTCGCGCGGTAAATGGAGGCAGACACGGGGCGTGACATCCAAACAAATACACAGGAAGCACAGCCCCTTTGCCAGCCAGCTGCCTGCCAAGCACCACAGAGCGGACATACTTCACCCTACCAGGCCCATCACGGAGCTGCCGGGAGCCTGGTGTAAGGACCGCACCTGAGCACAGTTTGGAAAGGAAGCTGAGTGTGGAAGTGAGGGCGCGCATGTCAGAAGTCTGGGGGGTCCTCAGCCATCAGGACAGGTACCCACGGGTCTGAGAGCTGGCACCCAAGCTGACTCAGCGCCCGTCACCCCTGCTTAGCCCCACACAACAGCACGATGAGGCTCTGTGCCGGGACGACACTCCACTTGCTGAGGTACAGCAGGGCACCCTCGCCTCGAGGTGGGTACCCTGAGGACTCCAGGCCCATCCAGACCTTGCCACAGTCTATGTTTGTGCCCAGGCAGGCCTAAGACCCTGTAACGGCTGCTCACCCTCATTGCCATGCCTGGGGGGAGTCAAGAGTCTCAGGACCAGGGTGCATGCGGTAGCAGAGGGCACGGAATGACACCAGCACCCCCTGGCCCAGCCACTGCCAGGTGAGACCCGAGTGGGGCTCTTCAGGTGAATGGCACAGGTGTCTCAGCCACGCAGAACATCCTGACTTGGCAGGAGCTGGCCAGGGCACACATTCTGAGGGAGGGCAAAGGCTGCGCAGATACTCTCTGGTCCCAGTTTCCTCCGGGCAACCCGCTCCCCAAAGGCTAGACCCCCACTTCCTAGGCCTCACCACAGCTTCCAGGGCCTGGCCAGGACATGCTGGCAGCTGAGTAAGTGTCCGGCCCACGTTCTTCCTGAGCATTCCAGGGACATCCCTGGGCCCCCACTCCTCTACCCCACGACACACACCTCCTCTGAGCAGTCCAGGGACATCCTGGCCCCCAGTCCTCTACCCCCACGACACACACCTCCTCTGTCCCCACCCGTGTCGTGACTGTGACCCCACCTCCCAGGGCACCCAGCCTGGGGATGCCTCCACCTGGGAACTCCTGCCCCAAGGCTCTGAGTACCGCTGCCTCAGACCCCTGCTGGGCACCGCGAGCCCTGCCGGGCACCGTGAGCTCTGCCAGGTACTGTGAGGACAGGCTCTTCGAAGAGGCGTGGGCGGCTCGGGGCGGAAGGCTGCCCTGTTTTCCAGTCTCAGCATACTGCTCCTCAGTTCGAGGCCCAGGTTGCAGCCCCTCTCGCCTGACCCCAACATCCAAAGTCACCTCATACTTGTGCCCTGGCCTCAGGGCCCCACAGTGCGCCTCTATTGTAATTCCGAGGTGCATTTAGACACTGTGTCAGCAATGAAAGGCACCGGAGCCGCACAAAGCCCCCATTCAGACCCAGCGGCTTGAGAACTCCTGCTGATTTACAACCCTGCCGGGACAGGCAACTGAGGAAACGCAGGGACGCTGGCAGGCGGGGCCCACTCACTTCCTTCCTAAACCCGTGTGAAAAGAGTGGTGAGAACCCCCCACCAACAGCCAGGCGGGCAGCAGGCCCAGGGTGGCATCACCAAGAGCTACGCGATCTTAAATGGAGACAGGAAGTCTCCTGATGTTGATGTCAGCCACCTCTCCCTCCTTCGTCCTCCTCCTCTCCTCCCTCCGATAACATCAGCAGGTTGTAAACTCCCCCCAAGGCCTTCGTGTGCCTCAGGCCCCGGGAAGAACCCCTGTTCAGGTCTGGTCTCTGAAATACTCCCTGGCCACTGGGGGCCTCTGGCCCCAGGAGGTGACCTGGGGACTCCCTTGCTGCCATCTGGAACCCAAAGCCTGCAGGCACTGCCCCTCCAACCAAAGCCAGACCTAAGGGAGCGAGGGTCTGGACAGGAGGGAAATGTGGGGACCTCACACTGGAGGGACCTATGGTTTGGAAGGACAGACAGCGAAACCCCCTCTCCAGAGCAGCTCGGATCACGACGACAAGAATCTGCAGGGGGCAAGAACACTTGGGAGAACAGAAGCCCCCAGTCGGGCCGCTCAGTCTCCTCCTTGGCACCCGCTCCCCCTCAGAGCCTTGGGCAAGCTGGCACCGCGCAACTGCCAGCAGCTCGAGGACCCTCCGGAAGCGTGGCTCCGCTCAGCGGCTGCTGTGCTGTTGGCACTCTACCCTCCCGGGGCCACTGAGGGCAGGTCAGGAGCTGGGTGTGTGCTCTGAAGCCCAGGGCCCGCCACGCAGCCCGGGGCCCGCCACGCAGCCCGGGGCCCGCCACGCAGCCCGGGGCCCGCCACGCAGCCCGGGGCCCGCCACGCAGCCCGGGGCTCGCCACGCTCGCAGGCCAGGGCCAGCAACAGCCACCCGGCATCCCGGGCCTGACTATCTGCCCAGCAAGCTCCACACGGCTCATGTGAACCGGTGAGGAGCAGCCGTATCCGCCACCCACGCTTGGCTGCCACATCAGAACTCCAAACAGAAATGGCTGGGGGGGCGTGCCCACCGTTGCCCGCAGGGATCACGCTGCAGAGTCCTGGCCAGGGTCAGCCCCAAACCGGCCAGTGAGGTCTGTTCTCAGCACCAGGGAGCATGAGTGAGGGCGCTGCGCCGTGGGGATCGCAGGACAGACCGGTTATCCTTCAACCATGGTGAGGTAAAGGTTAATGTTTGATGGTCGGCGGCCTGGAGCCAGGGCAACTCGGTGCTTGGAGCCCACGGCTCTGTTGCCTGTAATGGGCAGACGAGGGCCCAAGGGACTGAAAGGGGCGGCAGCCCACAGGAGTGGAAGGCCAGCTCAGTGAGACCCGTGGGCTCGCCCGCTTTCACTGGCAGCTCTAGACGCTCTCAGCAAGGGGGTGGCCAGCTTGAGCAACGGTGGCATTGGAACATGTACCCGGTCGTTCTCAATTACCCTGAGCTCAGATATCATTTCCAAACTGGGCCCTGCGGAGCGGCCAGTGCTTCTCTCTGACCAGTTGTGACCCTTGGGTCTCAGAGACTTCAGCCTTTGCCTCCTTTCTACACCTTCCACACCCCTGTCCTGCGCCGGCAGTGGCCAGGGACCCCTACGGCGTCCATGGTGCTCCGAGCTGGTCGTTCGGCAGCAGTCGGTGGGCACTGTGCCTGCTCCTGCTGCAGGACCCGCCGCCAACCTTGGCTGCTCTCTGGGCCATGATGGCATCACCAGGGCAGCGGGTGCTCCGCAGGGAGCTGGAAGGGGCGCGGTGGTCTCGGGTCAGGATCCAGGATTCAGGCCTTGCCTGGAGGAGCGTGTGTGCGTTCACGTGTTGAGGCGCAAATGGACCTGAACTTGACCTCCAAAGCCGTAAAAACGCTGGGCTGGAGGGGCCCCCTTGTCACCCAGCCCTGGGAAAGTGGAGACACAAACTCCGGTCACGCATATACGCCTATATACACAGCAGTACATGTTCGCACGTGCACACATGGCAACACACATATGTGCATACAGTAACACAATGCACAAACGCCGGTCAGGTCACACATGTGCACCTGCACACACAGCAGCATACACTCGCATGTTCACACGTGGCAACACGCACATATGTACACACAATAACACAGCACAAACACGGGTCACATGCACTTGCACACAGAACAGAACTCGCACATATGCACACGTGGCAACACGCACATACGTGCACACAGTAACACACATGCACAAACACCTGTCACATGTGCACCTGCACACACAGCAGAACTCACTTGCACATGCACACGTGGCATTGTGCACACACAAGACACACGGGCACATACATACAGTCACATAAACACACACAACACATGCATACACTAATACATGCACAAACATGCACATTCACAAACAGCCCATAACACACAGCAACACACACACACACACACACACACAGGCACAAATATAAGCATACACACTCATACACACTCACAGCACACATTGAGGCTCTGGAAGTTCCCGAGGTCTTTGTTCGTCTTGGTTTAATTTTATTATTTCTGAGACAAGTTTTCACCACGTAACCATGACTAGCTTCAAATTCATGGCAATGCTCCTGCCTCAGCCTCCCAGGGGCTGGATGACAGGTGTGCATCTCCACGCACAGCTGCCCCTAATCCAGCTGCCTGACCTTAGGAGGTGACATGAGGGTGTTTGTGAAAGGAGAGGGTGTGGACCTAGTTGGCCTAAAACAAGTCAGCGTCCTTGTAGTCAATGGCTCATGGACCTGCGGCTCCATCCGCCAGGCTGGGAGCAGAAGCTAGAGGGGCCCACAGGGACGACCAATTCAAGAAGCAGAATACATTTTCTAACCTAATTACTGACTGCCAGCCCAGGAGGCCCACGTTGACTTTGCCCAACAGTGCACAGGCCTCACCCACTCACACCCAACCCACTCCTGACTTTCCACCCACGGTAGACTCACAACCCACTCCTGACTTTCCACCCACGGCGGGCTCACAACCCACTCCTGACTTTCCACCCACGGCGGGCTCACAACCCACTCCTGACTTTCCACCCACGGCGGGCTCACAACCCACTCCTGACTTTCCACCCACGGCGGGCTCACAACCACTCCTGACTTTCCACCCACGGCGGGCTCACAACCCACTCCTGACTTTCCACCCACGGCGGGCTCACAACCCACTCCTGACTTTCCACCCACGGCGGGCTCACAACCCACTCCTGACTTTCCACCCACGGCGGGCTCACAACCCACTCCTGACTTTCCACGCACGGCGGGCTCCTCCTGCCTTCTGGCGGCTCCGATCCGTGGGATGCTGTGATTGACACCGCTCAGTCCTCGTGCAGCTCCACGGCCGCTGGCCCATGCAGCTGATGTGGACCCACACCCAGGACCCCGGCTGGCTGCACGCTACTAGAAAAGCCTCCTGACCTTGCACTGCAGCGGGTCCCCTTGCAAGACGCACAAGCCCCTGGCACTGATCTCACCCCGACAGGGGGCCGTGCTGCCCCAGGGGACGCCTGGTCTGCAGAGAGCCGGCCATCTGTGCGGCCGTCATCTCCGGCAGCTCTGCGAGCGTTGGGCAGGTTGGGCGGGCATGAGTCCCCTGTCCCCGTGCAGTGACCACGAGGACACGCTGAGCCCAGATGGAGGGCACAGAACCCAGATGGAGGGCACAGAGGAGCAGAGCCCACGGGCAAGATGCCAAGGCTGCACTTTGGCCTCTGGAAACGCAGCATTGTTGGCCGGAACAGCACGAGCAGCCTCCTGCCTGGCCACAGGTGGATTCCAGGGCCCCCTGGCCGTCCATGGTGCCCAGTGCCGGGGCTCGGCCCCCCTCCCGATCGCCAACCCCCTCGGTGACCACAGGGACTTCCATGATCAGAAGGCTCATGGGACCCACGTCCCTGCCACAGGAATTCACCTCACCTCCCGCAGCTGTAAATCCTGTTGCCAGGACACACTGGAGCAGAATGCGATGGCAGGATTAGTGTCTAGACGGCGTGACCTTTCCCCTGGTTCTCCACGTATAATTGGGCGAATCGCCGGGCACGGTGAGGTGATAGCAGCATAAAGAAGGAAGCTGTTTCCAGAGCCGGTGTGGACATTCCAGTCGGGGGGGCCGCCGTGCAGGGCCGGCTGAGGGTGGCAGCCCAGCTCCCCGCCGGCTGCACACAAAGGGGCTTTCATCGAGGAAATGTCACGTCTTCAATTAGCGATGAAAGCAATGGAGATCGTGGCCTCCCGGTGCCCGGCACACCGCGGGGAGCCCGTCCATTAACTGTGCTACCCACGCTCCGCCAGGCTGGCAGCACAGCTCGCAGTGACGGGGGCCCCTGCCCGTGCCGCAAGCACGCAACCGGTGCCCAGTCACCCAAGAGAGTCCCCTGAGCCAGCCCGGCACAGCAACGCCTTGGCTAACAGCGTCAGGAGGACGGTGGCCGGAGCGGAGCGCCGGTCGGTCTTGTGGGCACTCGCGCCTTCCCTCAGCTGCCCAAGAGTGTGCGAACCTGTGGCTGGCGTGAGGCCTGGCTTGGGAACGGTGCCACCTGCACCCTGGTCCCCTGTGCCCATAGATGGAACTAAACGCCTCCCCTCTGAGTCAGTCCCACCTGGGCACAGCCGCCAGGCGCGTAGCAAGAATGTGGCTACAGACACGATTCCACCGCCCGTACCTCAGAACTGGAGACCTTCCAGCAGTACGCACCCGGTCAACCCGGCCTCCGGTGGAGGCAGCATGGCGAGCTCAATGCCAGACAAGGCTACTGTCCCAAATGCACACACACAGACTAAGGATGGTGAGCAGGCGGCACACGCCTGCCATCCCACCACTTGGAGGCTGAGGATCCCAGGTTCAAAACCAAGCTGAACACGCAGCCCCTTGCTCGACAGCAGAGAAAAGGTTTGGTGTGTTCTGACAACGAGTATTTCAGGGCGAGCCAGAAGCCTTCTGCGGACGTGACGCCACGGAAGCACTGAGGGTCTCCACGTCCTTCCTCCAGCCAGCATGACTGGCCTTCATCGGAGATGGCCAGTGACCTGCTAGAAGCACTTCTGCCTAGTGAGATTAACCAGTGCAGTTTGCAGTCCAGTTTGCAACCCAGGACAAGAACAAGAACAAGGAGCCTCAGCCCAGCACCCAGCCTGAGGGGAGTACCCAGCACGAGCCCTCACGGCTGCCCATCCAGCAGGAGCCCTCACGGCTGCCCATCCACGCCAGCGGCGGACCAGCAGGAGCCCTCATGGCTGCCCATCCACGCCAGCGGCGGATGAGGCCACCAAGGAGACCTGTGGCACAGAGCCCAGCTTCCAGACTCAGTGGACTCAGCTCCGACTCAGCCAGCCTGCATATCACTACCCGTAACACTGGCCCCATGGCCTTATGGGCCCCGCCGGGCTGGGAGCAATGCAGGCGGCCCTGGCTGGAGCAGTGTGACATAAGCCCCTCCAGGAGACCCACAGTCTCTCTGCTGGTCACGGGAGGCAGAAGAGAACCATTGCTGATGAGGAGGGATCACAGAGACATTATGGGGTCATCGCTGGGACCTGCTGGGGAGCAGACACACTGGGAGCCCCAGGCAGGGCAGGAGCCAGAGACCACAGCTCTGGGAGGAAGGGGCAGAAGGCAGCCCAAGGGCTGGGCTGAGAGAGGAGCGGGTGAGGACCAAGGTAGGCAGTCTCAACCGCCTCTGTGGTCAGCGCCCTCAGGGAGAAGACCAGGGAAATGCTGGTACAGGACCCATGGGGTCAGAGCATTCCCATGGGAACATGCCACACGGCAAAGGGGCTTCCTGGGAGGAGGAGGAGCCCCTCCAAGTTGCATGCCTGTGCAGCACAGCCCTTGGCGAGGCTGCTGCGGGCATCCATGCACTTGCAGACATTGCAGTGCACACGTTCACGTGGTCAGACACAAGGCCAGATGGGCACTGTTTGGGCGTTCTGCTCAATAAGCCATCTTTTAAGATATGAAACAGAAAACCCTGTCACCTGTGGGCACGCATGTCACCCAACAACCTTCTCTAGGTCCAGACTTGGGTGCCACGTGGAGGTCCCACCTTCCCAGGACCATGGAGAGCCCAAGCACTTGGGGTCCTATGTCCAGATAACAGAACCTGTGGGGAGGTGGTCACGTGTGTACTGGTCCTGCAAGTCCAAGGTCATTCAGAGGCTAGCGAAGATCAGCACAGGTCCCCAAATGCGGTTTACACGTGGCAATCGCTGCAGACAGCACGGAGCGGCTGCTTTGCCTTCTCAGCAAAGGAAATGGCGTGTGAGAGCTGCGAGACCCTCTCCCTCCCTGGCTCGTGAGTTCCTCCCGTTAGCAGCTGTCTGAGACGCGTGACCCAAAGGATGCAGGTGACAAGGGGGTTTTTATTCCAGCTTAACGATTTCAGGTCACAGTCCACTGCAACCAGGGTGCTCCTGAAGGAGCGGTCACGCAACATCCACAGCGGGCCCACGCACACGAGGGCGAGAGCCTGCGCACGTGGGCTTTCTAACATTCACCAGCCTGCCAAATTCCAACCAGCTCCCTTTTACGCCGGACTGAAGAACGACCTTTACTCAACCAGAGGATCTCCCGCCACTTGTGAGCTACGGGACTGTTCAGGTGCCCTGAGCTCGGCTGTCAGCTTTCAGGCGACACCTAATAATAGTTTGGGCTTTGTCACTGACAGCGGCACGCGGGCGCTCGTGTCCTTGGTGTTCCTGGCCTGGGTGGTCACCGTGGGAGAGGGAGGGAGGGTGAACAGAGTTGGTGGACAGGGCTGGACAGTGCGGCCAGGAAGGCGGAACGAGTGGCCCCACCGCGAGGTGGCGGCCAGGGTGCTCTTCAGGTAGGCAGCAGCAAGGCGGCCCAGCCCTGCCTGGCTGATGGATCCTGAGCCAAGCCCCGCCCCGGCCGGCTGGGGGGGAAGCCTGGGCTCAGCTCTGCTGCCAGCGAGACAGCAGCCCCTGCAGGCAGGCTGGGGGGGCTCCCAGAGACAGCCGAAGCGGGAGGGGGAGGGGGCCCCAGGGCCCCGGGGAGTGCGGGCTGCAAGGAACGACCCACAGAAGAGAACGAGGGCCCAGACCCCAGTGACGCAGCAGACCACGCTCAGGGCGGGACAGAATAGCAAAGCCCAGAGCAGGAGGGGGGGCAGACTGAAGGGGTGGGGCGGGGTGACCCCAAGCTGGCAGCAGGATTGCCCTGCACAAAGAAGCCCCAAGGCACACAAGAAGGCCCAGTGGGAAAGGAAGGAAATCTTAAAAGCCCTTTACTAAGACCAGAGGGCAAAGGTCAGATTGAATGCTTTCAAATATCTGAAAACTTAGAGATTAAAGGAGTTGAAAGAGTCCAGTCGCCTTATCTCAGCCCATCTCAGGAGGAATGCTAGCCCAGGCGGGGATGGGAAGGAGGAAACAGGCTCTGGGAGAGTTGGGGGCACCCAGCTGGGGGGGCTGTGGCGTTTTGGTTCAGCAGTTAACTGTTCCTAAACAGCTGAAATTCACAAACAGGTTTAGCTTAAGCTTGACACCTGCTGCGTGCAGCTGAAGACAAACAGCAGGAGTGCACAGGAGGGCCCTGCGCCAGAGGGCAGGAAGGGTCCTGAGCCAGAGAGCAGGAAGGGTCCTGAGCCAGAGGGCAGGAAGGGTCCTGCGCCAGAGGGCAGGAAGGGTCCTGAGCCAGAGGGCAGGAAGGGTCCTGAGCCAGAGGAGGGCAGGAAGGGTCCTGAGCCAGAGGAGGGCAGGAAGGGTCCTGAGCCAGAGGAGGGCAGGAAGGGTCCTGCGCCAGAGGAGGGCAGGAAGGGTCCTGAGCCAGAGGAGGGCAGGAAGGGTCCTGCGCCAGAGGGCAGGAAGGGGTCCTGCGCCAGAGGGCAGGAAGGGTCCTGAGCCAGAGGAGGGCAGGAAGGGTCCTGAGCCAGAGGAGGGCAGGAAGGGTCCTGAGCCAGAGGAGGGCAGGAAGGGTCCTGAGCCAGAGGGCAGGAAGGGTCCTGCGCCAGAGGAGGGCAGGAAGGGTCCTGCGCCAGAGGGCAGGAAGGGTCCTGCGCCAGAGGGCAGGAAGGGTCCTGAGCCAGAGGGCAGGAAGGGTCCTGAGCCAGAGGAGGGCAGGAAGGGTCCTGCGCCAGAGGAGGGCAGGAAGGGTCCTGCGCCAGAGGGCAGGAAGGGTCCTGAGCCAGAGGGCAGGAAGGGTCCTGCGCCAGAGGGCAGGAAGGGTCCTGAGCCAGAGGAGGGCAGGAAGGGTCCTGAGCCAGAGGAGGGCAGGAAGGGTCCTGAGCCAGAGGAGGGCAGGAAGGGTCCTGAGCCAGAGGAGGGCAGGAAGGGTCCTGAGCCAGAGGAGGGCAGGAAGGGTCCTGAGCCAGAGGAGGGCAGGAAGGGTCCTGCGCCAGAGGGCAGGAAGGGTCCTGCGCCAGAGGAGGGCAGGAAGGGTCCTGAGCCAGAGGAGGGCAGGAAGGGTCCTGAGCCAGAGGGCAGGAAGGGTCCTGAGCCAGAGGGCAGGAAGGGTCCTGAGCCAGAGGAGGGCAGGAAGGGTCCTGAGCCAGAGGGCAGGAAGGGTCCTGAGCCAGAGGAGGGCAGGAAGGGTCCTGCGCCAGAGGGCAGGAAGGGTCCTGAGCCAGAGGAGGGCAGGAAGGGTCCTGCGCCAGAGGGCAGGAAGGGTCCTGCGCCAGAGGAGGGCAGGAAGGGTCCTGAGCCAGAGGAGGGCAGGAAGGGTCCTGCGCAGAGGGCAGGAAGGGTCCTGCGCCAGAGGGCAGGAAGGGTCCTGCGCCAGAGGGCAGGAAGGGTCCTGAGCCAGAGGGCAGGAAGGGTCCTGAGCCAGAGGAGGGCAGGAAGGGTCCTGAGCCAGAGGAGGGCAGGAAGGGTCCTGAGCCAGAGGGCAGGAAGGGTCCTGCGCCAGAGGGCAGGAAGGGTCCTGCGCCAGAGGAGGGCAGGAAGGGTCCTGCGCCAGAGGGCAGGAAGGGTCCTGCGCCAGAGGGCAGGAAGGGGTCCTGCGCCAGAGGGCAGGGTGAGGTGCTGGGAGGGCAGAGAGATGGGCGAAGGAGGCTGGGAACCTGGAGAGGCGATGGGGCTTCTTGGAAGTCCAGGGTGGGGGCAGGGAGAGTCTAGCTGGATACAGGTGTCCACCGATGATTGAAGGCTTCTGCTCTGGGAACGTGTGTAAAAAATTGAGTTAACCCCTGAGTAGGCCTGCAGGAGGCTGTTGACTGATGGGGAGGCCCCGTTGGTTAAATAACCTGGCATTCTTCACAAGTGACTTTGCCCCGCTCTCGGCCTCCTGTGGGTATGGCGTGACCATTTCCCTCGGCCCCTGGTGTTGGTGTGCCTCTCCTGCCAAGCTGAATTAAACACTGTAACCAGATAATCGTTAAGATGAAACAAAACCCCCTTGTTCCCTACAGGGCACTTGGTCGTGAGTTTATCAGCAACGATGCAGAGAACCTGCAATGAGGAGAGCTGAGGTGTGGGCAGGAGGGTCGGCCACACAGGAACGGCCAGCAGGGAAGACCCCCCACAGCACCCTCACCTCCAACTTCAGAATTCGAACAGAGATGAAATACCACCATGACCCTGAGACCCCAATCTGCGGCCTCGCTCCCCGCTGCTAAGTCCCAGCTCCACGGAAGCTTGGCCGGCGTCTGCAAGTGGCCCCATCCGCTGGCCACACAGCAATTCTTAGGAGAGCGACTGGCTGGTTTGCCCCCCGTCAGGTGCAGCCCCACAGTGTGTGGGCAGTGTGTGCTCCCAAAAGCCCCCACACCATCCCTCTGCTCTTAGTTGCGGTGCAGACCAGCAAAGCGCTGGACAGAGACCACCCCAGACTTACTCTCATCCCAGGGCCCAGGAGCAGCCTCAACCCGGGGGACAAGTGAGCCTGACCCAGACGCACAGAGTGCTAATGAAGCGTGAGACTCAAAACTTCCAAGAGCCCACTGCAAGGGTGCCACCTGCAAGGGTGCCACCTCCCAAGGGTGCCACCTCCCAAGAGTGCCACCTGCAAGGGTGCCACCTGCAAGGGTGCCACCTGCAAGGGTGCCACCTCCCAAGAGTGCCACCTGCAAGGGTGCCACCCCCCAAAGATGCCAGTGTGGAGTGAGGCTCCCAGACCCACATCCACCACGTGGCTGAAGGCTCATTACACTCTTTCCATGTGCCCCAGTGCGTGAGTCTTCAGCAGCTGTGGCTCCGCGGTGTCCAGAACGACTGTGTGACGAAACACTGACAGCCGCTGGGCACCACGGCTGCTGCTTTGCCCTGGGACAACCTGTCACTCACGGGGAGACGGGCTGCCGGGAGCTAGATCAGTACCGTGCACCTCCTCAGGACAGAACCCAGGGGTTTCTCCAGCGTGGATGGTCCCGCTCCCCCTCTGCGAAGACACACAGGCTGAGTCCCAGGGGCCGCCCACCACCTCTCGGGACCCCCAGTAGCGCACGGGCAATTTGCGCCAGCTGCCTGGCAGCAGCTCTCTGCAGGGGCTGCATTTGCCGTCCTTCCTGCCCTCCTTTGGTCAGCCGCCTGAGCCGGATGGTGGGTGTGGGAGCCCTCAGGTGCTGCTGTGCACAACGGGAGGGGCCTCCTCCAAGGCAAGGTTCGCTGACGATCAGGGAGTATCCTCAGGAGAGGGGCTTGACTTAAATTGGGGGGCAGCCCTCGCTCGCGTGGTCCTAGACACACAGAAAGGGTCTGCGCTGTGACCAGCGGGCTTTGGGAACCCCTGGCATCCTGCTCGCATGGGAAGCGGAGGGTCTCACCCGCCAGCAAGTTCCTGTCGTTACCGCCTACTGAGCGAGAGACCTACTGTGTGACGCCAGGCCTGCAGCCCACAGCTGGGTGTGAGAGACCTACTGTGTGACGCCAGGGCCTGCAGCCCCACGGCTGGGTGTGAGAGACCTACTGTGTGACGCCAGGGCCTGCAGCCCCACGGCTGGGTGTGAGAGACCTACTGTGTGACGCCAGGGCCTGCAGCCCCACGGCTGGGTGTGAGAGACCTACTGTGTGACGCCAGGGCCTGCAGCCCCACGGCTGGGTGTGAGAGACCTGCTGTAACGCCAGGGCCTGCAGCCCACAGCTGGGTAACACACAACAGGTGCCTCCAGATTTCAAGGCCAGCAGCATGGCAGCCTCCAAACTGTGCTCTACCCCAGATACCCACCCTTGGGGCTCCTGTTCACATGTCTACCCTCACGGCTAATGGACTCTCCTGTCCCTCCCCCTGGTAAGCGCCCCGTGGTGCCCTTGGCCCTCAGAAGATCCAGTCATCTCCTTAGCTCAAGATGCTCAGCCAAGTCCCAGACACAAAGTGCCTGTGATGACCCCAGTCTGCAGATGAGGGTGTGGGCGTGTCTGGGGGTCCCTCGCTCTGTGGCCTGCAGACACAGGCGAAGGGGTCAGTCTGCAATCTTCACATCCTTAGAGCCCTGAGGCGTCTGTCTTCACTGTGCGCTCAGAGGGGGGGCTGTGCGCTCAGAGGGGGGCTGTGCGCTCAGAGAGGGGGGCTGTGCGCTGGGGGGGGCTGTGCGCTGGGGGGGACTGTGCGCTCAGAGGGGGGGCTGTGCGCTCAGAGGGGGCTGTGCGCTCAGAGAGGGGGGCTGTGCGCTGGGGGGGGCTGTGCGCTGGGGGGGGACTGTGCGCTCAGAGGGGGGGCTGTGCGCTCAGAGAGGGGGGGCCGTGCGCTGGGGGGGGGCTGTGCGCTCGGGGGGGGGCTGTGCGCTCTGAAAGGGGCCGTGTACTGGTGCTGAGCCTGGGCTGGAGTCAGCAGCAGGGTCCAAGATGTTGCTTTTCTGTTAAATTGCCAGCTCCCGCCACACACACACAGGCACACACATGCACGCGTGCACGCACACATGCAGGCACACACACACACGCAGGCACACGCACGCAGGCACACACGCAGGCACACACACGCAGGCACACGCACGCAGGCACACACACGCAGGCACACGCACGCAGGCACACGCACGCAGGCACACGCACGCAGGCACACGCACGCAGGCACACGCACGCACGCACGCACGCATACATGAACGTACAAATACACACACACACCAGGAAGTGGGCAGTAGGAACAGTGGTCTCCTTTCTGGATTCCGAGCTTCCCAGCCTTCCTGCTATCGGGCCAGAACACAGAAAGGCCCCGGCTGCCCTGAGGGGCTGGAGACCCAGAGCAAGAGCTGTGGCCTGGCATTTCCAGGGAGACAGAACCTTGACTCAAGGTTCCAGAATGAACAGGCGGCCATCACTAGTGCCGCCTGTCAAGAGAGGTGCCCTGTGATGTCACAGGTGAGATGTGGTGTGATGGTGTGACGTCACAGGTGAGACATGGTGTGATGGTGTGACGCCACAGGCAAGAGGTGGTTGGTGTGACGCCACAGGCGAGAGGTGGTGTGATCTTACAGGTGAGAGGTGGTGTGATCTTACAGGTGAGAGGTGGTGTGATCTTACAGGTGAGAGGTGGTGTGACGCCACAGGCGAGAGGTGGTTGGTGTGACGCCACAGGTGAGAGGTGGTGTGATCTCACAGGTAAGAGGTGGTGTGACGTCACAGGCGAGAGGTGGGTCCACTGCGTGGCGGGAGAAGCCCATGCAGAGAGGGCGACAGTGAGAGGGAGAAGCAGGCCAGAGGCTCTGGGCTCAGGCCAGAGGACATGGAGATGCCCTCCTGCTCGCAGCGCGGGGGCTCAGAGAGCACTGGGGGAGGTCCTGAGGGCACTCTTGGGAGATGGGGCTACAAGCTGAGCTAACAGAAAAAGCCTCTCCCAGCCTGGACGGCCTCTCTGCTCACGGGACCTGTCCCACCCTAAGGACGCCTTAAGCGTCTCCCAGACCCTCAGGCCATGTGCTGAGGCTTCTGCAGAGCAGGGCTAAGCAGCAGGGGGCCAGGACTTTCCTGCAGTGGGAGGGGCGAGGGCAGGAGAGTCTGGCTATGGCGGGCAGGACCCGGCCTGCAGGCAGACTGATCCAGAGACTTCTGGCTCTCCAGCTGGAAGGTGGAGGTGACCGTAACAAGAAAGAGAAGGGTTTTCCTGTGCCCCCAGATGGGGCGCGTGTCCAGGATGGGACTCCTAGATAGAAAAGCTTCCCCCGTTAGATGCCTGTTCTTGGTCTCCTGCAGGCACGTGGGGGTCTTGGCAGATTTCTTTACAGTACACCCCATGAAGATGCTGTGGTGAGCAGAGGCAGCAGACAACCTGGGGGTCCCTCTGAGGAACACAGGAAGTCCACGTCACGTTCTGGGCACGCGCGGCCCGGGAAGAGCAGCCCGGGAAAAGCGGCCCGGGAAGAGCTCTCGAGCGGCGGGGGAGGCGGCGGGGGAGGCGGCGGGGGAGGCGGCGGGGGAGGCGGCGGGGGAGGCGGCGGGGGAGGCGGCGGGAGAGGCGGCGGGGGAGGCCTCCTTTCCTAGCAGAGTCGTCATGGCGACAGACACAGCTCAGGACGGGGTAATAGACGGTCCCACGGACACTGGTCACGCCGCGCTCCCGAGGTGCCTGGCGGCAGACAGAGCCCTAGAGGCACTGCGGGTCCTCGCAGCAGCCCTGGGCCAGCAGGACCCAGGGTGAAGCCGAGGCACAGGCGGCTACACTTGCTTCGCTGCACTGCAGATCTCGCCTCCGGGCGCCATTCCAGGAGGCACAACAAGGGGGGCAGAGCAAAGCCCCCTTTGACCCCAGAGCCTGCCTGAGCGCTCGCCACTGCACCAACCACCTCCACCTGTGAGGGCAAAGCAGGTGCCAGGCTTCCTGCCAGCTGGAAGCCCCCGAGACCTGGCGACTCCAGAATCATCTGCCACGGGGCCTCCAACGGGTATGAGTGACAGCTCTGGACTCCCCCATGCCGGCAGCCTCCCCATGACCACCAGGTGTGGGGGCCCGGGCTGAGCTACAGTCACTGCTCCAGGCTCCTGTCACTAGGGGTCGAGCAATGGCTACAAAGTGAAGGGGAAAAATGCTGTGTTACAGCCGGACCACAAGCCAGGGCAAAACTCAACGTGACATGCACAGCTGCACTGCAGCCGACATTAGCAGCAAGGAAGGAAACTCCCCAGAGAGGAAGACCGATCGGCAGGGTGGCCAGGGAACAGTCAGTCGCCCACACCACCAGAACTCCAAAAAGTGTACCTGCCTTCATCGAGTCAGTGAGATGTTTGAAGGACAGTGTAAGGCTCCATGAGCAGAGGCTGCCCGTCTGCAGAGGCTGCCCGTCTGCAGAGGCTGCCCGTCTGCAGAGGCTGCCCGTCCGCAGGGTCTGCCCGTCCGCAGGGGCCCTGATGGTCCACAGAGGCTGCCCGTCCGCAGGGGCCCTGATGGTCCGCAGAGGCTGCCCGTCCGCAGAGGCTGCCCGTCCGCAGAGGCCCTGATGGTCCACAGAGGCTGCCCGTCCGCAGGGGCCCTGATGGTCCGCAGAGGCTGCCCGTCCGCAGGGGCCCTGATGGTCCGCAGAGGCTGCCCGTCCGCAGGGGCCCTGATGGTCCGCAGGGGCTGCCCGTCTGCAGGGGCTGCCCGTCCGCAGAGGCTGCCTGTCCGCAGGGGCTGCCCGTCCGCAGGGGCTGCCTGTCCGCAGGGGCTGCCCGTCCGCAGGGGCTGCCCGTCCGCAGGGGCTGCCCGTCCGCAGGGGCCCTGATGGTCCGCAGAGGCTGCCCGTCTGCAGGGGCTGCCCGTCCGCAGAGGCTGCCCGTCCGCAGGGGCCCTGATGGTCCGCAGGGGCTGCCCGTCCGCAGGGGCCCTGATGGTCCGCAGGGGCTGCCCGTCCGCAGGGGCCCTGATGGTCCGCAGGGGCTGCCCGTCCGCAGAGGCCCTGATGGTCCGCAGGGGCCCTGATGGTCCGCAGGGGCTGCCCGTCCGTAGGGGCCCTGATGGTCCGCAGGGGCTGCCCGTCCGCAGGGGCCCTCCCCCTCCTGCAGGCCCAACCACAGCCCCCACACCCAGCCCCGTGCTGGCTAGAAGCATCCAAGATAAGGACCGTGAGAATACGGAGCTGGACGGAGCCCAGGCTGGCCTCGGACTCCCCGAGATAAGGGGAGGCCCTGCTCCGGCCCACGCTCACTCCCAACACCCAGACCCCTGGCGTCGGGACACACGCGGCTGCCCACCTTCCGCCTCCTGGGCAGGTGCCACCGACCCCTGAACACAGAAGTTGTTCAGAAGAGAAGCCGGAGGCTGAGTGGGAAGGGAACAGGGTGGGGTTCTCCACGAGGCGGTGCCACCCAGTGACCACTGGAGTCTCTCTGCCCGTCACCTCCCAGAACAACCAGGCCAGCAATGGTCTCTGAAGGTCTTTGCTGACTCTGCCCCAGTCTGCCGGCTGTCCTCTTTAGACTGGCTTGGAAGAGTCAGGGTGCCACTCTCTGGGTACACCTGCTTACCCAGGGCAGGAACCTTGCACGAAGGCAGAGCCGCATCCATTGACCCCTTCTCCCGACCCTGCACGGGGCCAGCTGGATGGGCTGAGACTATGCTGGCATACCTCCAAGGACCTGGGATGCTCCCTGTCCCTCCCCTTTCCCCATCCATGCTGACCGCATGACAGCAAGCTTTCCCCTCACAGAGCAAGCAGCACACATCTGCAAATACAGGCGATTTCTTCCACAGTCCCTAGCTGCCAGAGTGAGTGCTGGTTAGATATACAGGTGTCGACTTGACAATTGAGGGTGGACTCTGGGCACATCTGAGAAGAATCTGTAGTTAAGATAAACTCTAAGCAAACCTGCAGGAGTGTCTGACACAGAAGACCCGGGCCATGGGGGGTGGGGGGGCCTTCCCTGGACACGGAGGCTGAGATGGAAGGAGCTGCTCCGTAGCCTGGCACACTCCAGCATACTTTAGCAGAGTTGTGGGCTGGCGGAGGAGGTCTGCCCCTCTCAGCAATCCCTGTGGACATGGTGTGGTCAGCTCCCTCAGCTCCTGAGGTCGGCAGGAACTCTTCTGCCAAGATGGACTAAGGATTGTAACCAAAACTTGTAAGCAAGAATAAAATCCCGGGGCTGGAGAGGTGGCTCAGGAGTTAAGCCTCTGCCTTGCAGGTAGAAGGTCCTGAGTTCAGATCCTAGACCCCACATATAGACGCCAGGCGGAAGCGGGAGCGGCCTGTGTTTCCGGTCCTGGTAGGGCGGAGCTTGTGAATCCTGGGGCAGAGTGAACAAGGAGGAGGTGGAGGCGTCCATGGTGGTTCTAGAATTCGTCTGTGGTTCTGCACACACACACATACATACACACATGCGCACACACATACATGCACAATTGAATAAATAATAAATAATAAAAAAATTTAAAGAAAAGAATAAAATCCCCTTGTTCTCCTAAACTGGTTGTCAATTAATAACATGCAGAGTAAGTGCGACAGAATTTGGTACTAAGTGTAGGGTGCTGCTGATGAATTTGGCCGTGTGGCCTTTATAGATTTTGAAATATGGAAAATGTTGGAAGATTTTTGAGACTATGGGCCACCAAGCAGAGCTTGCTGAGACACTTGGAAAGCAACAGAGAGAATTACAAATTGTTCATCTACCTTACGATGAAGGAAACAAGGACATTAGAGAAGTTAAATTTAAATACGATGAATTGATTTGCTTGGTAGGGGAGAACTATGTTGGCAGTCTTGAAGTTTTGGATGAGGAAAGGGCAGACAGCATAGCAGTTGTGGCTACTGGAGAAAAATTAACATAATGGAAGAAAAACCTGGTGCTTTGGATGGGACTATAGGAGACACGATCAGCACCCTGCGGAGATTACACGTCGTGAAATCCAGACTCCTTTTGGGGAAGAAGGCCTCAGCTCTAGCAGTTTCTTGCCCTTCGAAAGTTTTGGCTGCCTAGAAAAGAGCTTTTGCAGGGTCAGCATGAAGTCGGTTCAAGTGGGCCAGGCTACATCTCACCCTCACTGCAAACCTTGGCACATTGTCCAGGTGGTACTGGTTTGGATGCAAGATAGAGGTTCATGGAGAGTAGCTGACACTCGTCACCAAGCGGCTGGATCAGCGTCCCTTCAAAGGAAGGTAAAGCTTACAGTTGCAATAGAGAACCCAGAATGTTTGCAGTAGCAAAACCACATGACGTGTGTGCTAAGGATGGCTGTCAGTGCGAGTTGGACCCAATCCAGAGAAAAGCTGCTTGAGCAACTTGGAGTTGCAAGGAGAGAAGGGAACTGCTCAGGATTTTTGAGTCAACTTGATTACACGACAAGCAACAGAAGATGGACACTGAATACATACAAGATGTGGTATTTACCTTGCCAGACTTTAGTCTTAATTCCGTATTTTCTTATTGTGTCTGGATGTTTCCATTTTAGTGTTTGTTTTGTTTTGTTTTGTTTTGTTTTTGCTGACATATTTAACTTGTTTTGATTTGACAGGACTTCACATTTAAAAGATTTTTTACTTTTAAAGAGACTATGGACTTTTAAACTTAATTTATAACTATGAAAAATTTGAAAGTGGACTATGAGAACTTTAAATCATGGGCTTTGAGAGCTTCTAAAAGTGATAAGATGAATGTAGCAACCAGGCAACAAGGTTTCAAAGGCTACATTTAAAGCGCACTAGTTAGATACAGGTATCAACCGGCCGCTGAAGGCTGAGTTGGGGCTTATCCTAAGCACACTCGCAGGAGAGCATCTAATTGACAGGGTGGACCCAGCTGGCAAACAGTGGGACCATCGCCAGGCACATCAACAGATGAAGAGAGCTGGTTCAGTCGTTTTGCATACGTTTTCAGACGTGCGTGCTGGCAGGTGAAGTTGTCCCTCTCTCAGCAGCCCTGTGGATATAGGTGGCCAGTTCCCTTGGCTCCTGAGGTTGGTATGAGCTCTTCTGCTAAGCTGGACTAAAATTCGTAACTGAAAATCATAAGCAAGAATAAAATCCCTGGTTCCTTTAAACTGGTTGTGAATCAGCAACATGCAGAGCCCAAGGAAGAAAGGCAGAGGGGCGTCTGGATTCAGCTCTGCAGAGGCGCGTGCAGAGCAGCCTGACCCTTCTGAGCCCAGCGCACTCCAGGGGACAGCAGAGCCGAGGTCAGTGCTGCCACCAAGACCAGCTTCATGCTCTCTCCAGCTTTGCCCCCACAGCTCAGGCCGATGCCCTGCTCACAGAGAAGTGTGTGCCGGTGGCTTCTTTGCCAGCCGGGGACCTGCCACAGAAACCTGACACTCTCCAAGACTTGTAAGCTCAGCCTTGAAACAGGAGGCCTGGCTACTGCTGCAGGTTGTGAATGTGCTCAATAAAGTGCCAGCCTCTGAATCCGTGAATGAATAAACGAACACGCGAAGGAAGGATGCTGTGCGGTCTGCAGAACTCCAGTTCAGGCTGTACCTTCCCAAACAATCACTGAGCCCCTCCACGTGCAGCCCCTTCCCATCTTTTGCAGATGCCTCTCTGAGTCTCTGCTCTAGGGTCCTCTCTAGTCAACCCTGACCCACGGCCAAGGCCTGTACCGGTTGGACCCAGCACTTCTTCCACGTCCTCCAGAGCCCTGGTCTGCAGATTGGAGTCGTCGATCGCCTCCCCCGCCTGGCGCTGGGCGCCCTGCCCTGTCCTAGCTTATTAGAAGGCTCCCCGTGCATGCAAGTGCCTGGGAGTGACCTCATCTGCCAGCATGGAATTCCAGAAAGATGTACAGACTTGCGAGCGGCATCTCCACGCTTGGGCCCTGACGGCGCAGCCAGGATGGCCATGCTTGGGCTTGCCGTGGGCAGCAGCGTGGAGGTGCGCTCGCCCAGGCGCGGAGCAGACGTGCAGCCTCCAGCTGACCTGACTCAGCCCCTCTGTGACACAAGTTTCCTGACCCCACATGGGCTGGACCCGCCAAGACGGCAGCATCTCTCAGCCAGACACCGGGCTGCTGAAGCTCCGGCCAGAGGGGGCCATGCTGCGGACCAAGCACCATCCTGGGCTGGGCAGATGTGCGAACACATTGTGTGTCAGGAACGCTTAGCCTACTGTGAAGAGATGCTCTGTATGACGCAGAGTCAGAGTCTGCAGAACCCTTCACAAGGCGCCCCAGTGCCACAACGCCAGCAAGGACTCTCTGGCCGGCTTAGGAACTGTGTGCTTCGAGGGTGAGTGCCACACGGCTGGGCCCAGTGTGCTTCGAGGGTGAGTGCCACACGGCTGGGCACTGTGTGCTTCGAGGGTGAGTGCCACACGGCTGGGCACTGTGTGCTTCGAGGGTGAGTGCCACACAGCTGGGCACAGTGTGCTTCGAGGGTGAGTGCCACACAGCTGGGCACAGTGTGCTTCGAGGGTGAGTGCCACGCGGCTGGGCACAGTGTGCTTCGAGGGTGAGTGCCACACGGCTGGGCACAGTGTGCTTCGAGGGTGAGTGCCACGCGGCTGGGCACTGTGTGCTTCGAGGGTGAGTGCCACGCGGCTGGGCACAGTGTGCTTCGAGGGTGAGTGCCACGCGGCTGGGCACTGTGTGCTTCGAGGGTGAGTGCCACGCGGCTGGGCACAGTGTGCTTCGAGGGTGAGTGCCACACGGCTGGGCACAGTGTGCTTCGAGGGTGAGTGCCACACAGCTGGGCACAGTGTGCTTCGAGGGTGAGTGCCACGCGGCTGGGCACAGTGTGCTTCGAGGGTGAGTGCCACACGGCTGGGCACAGTGTGCTTTGAGGGTGAGTGCCACGCGGCTGGGCACACAGGACACAGCTGGACGCAGCCCTCTGCTGCGTCACGAAGGTCCAGGCCTACACGGTCACTGGGGGCTGGGGACCCTCTGAGACGGCTCCACGAGACCTGAGGCCCCATCATTGTAGGAAGAGGCTGGTCAAAGCCTGATCCCAGGTTCCAGGCCAAAGAGTGGGAGCTGGATCGAGAGAAGTGACACGGACAGCGGACAGCAGACAGCCACTAGGTCCATGGGATGTGGACGGTGTCCCCATCCTGTTATCTTGTCCTGTCACCTTGCCAGGCCACTGCATTTCCAAATGAACCAAACTTTAAAATCTTATAAGCACACTAATCATGTCCTCGATCTTCCCAGTATCACACATAACACACACACACAACATACATATAACACACACATATACACACACATATAACACACACAACATACATATAACACACACATACAAACACACACATGCACACACACAACACACATAACACATATACACATGCACACACACAACATATATAACACACACATAACACACACAACACACATACAAACACATGCACACACACAACACACATATAACACACACATACACACATACACAACACACATACATACAAACACACACACGCACACGTGGGCACACACACACACACATGCACATCTGCACCAAGTGTAGGGATTCTACAAGGTCCGTGTGGCCACCTGCTTGCCAACGATGTAAAGCATCACTGCACTGCCACATCGCTCGATGTGTCCCCTGCTCCCTGACAGCAGTCACCCTTAGCTGCCCTGACAAAGGCCAAGTCCTGAGTCTGTGTCCCACGGTCAGGATATGTCTGTTCTTGGAGTTCACGACACCCGTCTCACCATGACGTCCAAAGCCTGGTCGCCCTGCATGAGACCCCTTGTGCCTCCCAGTGCCCAGAAAACCAAACCTTCCCAACATTCCAACACCCCAGTGAGAAACAGAACCCAGCATTCCAGGTGGAAAAAGAATGTATGTACCCATGTGTGTGCATGCACCTGTGTTTGTGAATGTGGAGACATTTCTTTTGTGACGTCTAAGTACTGTGTACATGCATATGTATCTGTGTGTTCACATGCATACATGTATTTATGTGTGTGCAAGTTCAGTATGCATTTGTACATGACTAGGAAGACACGTTTATGCACGTATGGACACGGGCACAGATGTCGGTGAATTTACGTGGGCAGCATACGTGACTTTGGAAATGTGTTTCTGTGTGCACGCATATGCGTTATGTTTACAGGTGCTCTTGCGGCACATTTTCAAAGTGGAGCAGTGCTGTGTGGAGCAGGGCTCTGCCAGACTGTCTGCCCTCAACCTGGGGAGCCACTCCTCCTAGGTTTCCTTGCGAGGTCCCTCTCTGGTCCTCTTCCCTCGAAGAGCACCCTGTCAAACAAGTTTTGCAGAAATTCAAAACTATCTTCGAGGTCTCTGCATCTGAATCCTGAAGACGCCCCAGCGGGCGGGCGAGCCAGGAGTAGGGGCCCTTCCCCACCAGCTCAGGATCTAAAGTTACCGGGAGTCCTGCGCCCCTCATCTCACGAACCCTGCTCTGTGCTGATCCCCAGACAGCGGGAGTCCCGGTGATGCAGGCGCCAAGCACAGAGGGACCCAGGCTCCAGGGTGGTGGTGGCACCTGCAGAGGCCCCTCGCACGCACGTTCTCTTTCCTCACAAGCCCTCCCAGGTGGCCCCTGTGAGTCCACAGGATGAGAAACTTTAGGCCAATAGCAGCCCCACACAGATAGTGCAAGAGTCACAGGGGATGGCGGCTGGACACCAAAGGCGGTGCCCCCGACTTGTTTGGTGAGACATGAGATGTCACTCCAGGACATCCAAACCACAGAACAATCTGCAGACGCAACCGCGAAGGCCGATTCTCGGGCAGGGCAGCACGAAGGCATCAGGAAAGAAGCCAGGCCTAAGTGGTCTCTAGGGCACCCAAGCCAGAAGGACTTCATGCACTCTGGCTTCTCATCGACAACCTGGAGGGCGACTGTTATCTAGGCTCAGGGACAGGGTCCAGCGGGACAGAGGCCACGCGGGGGAGGGGCAGGCACAAGCCCCTGCTGAGCAGCTTCGGGCTCCACCTCCAGGACGCAGAAGAGCCACATTCCTTGTCCCTGGACACGAGGGGGGGGACGACAGCAGGACGACACCAGCCGTGGCTTCTGCAAGCTCCTGAAGCAGCCAGAGCGAAGGGCAGAGGCAGGAGACACCTCATCCTGAGCAGTCCCTGCGGGGTGCACGGCGAACCTCACCAGAGCTTGCGGATACTACGTGTTTATCTCTCCACCCTTTCCTCCCCTTAATAATAAGTCTCGCCAAGGGGACAGGGTAGGCCCTTGAGCATCTCTTTTTCCTCTGTAGTCAGTGGGTTGAGAAGAAACTCCAGGCTTCGGAATCTCAGTGCTGCAGCCCTGCCCTGGACCAAGTTGGCACTGGCCCCTCGTTAACGGGCTAATGATCCCAAGTGAGGCCCTGGGTAAGCACAGGCCCCGCGAGCAGTTGCAAGGGTCGACCACTGTCGCTAGCACAAATAAACGAGGACTTCTCTGCTCCCCATCCAACAGGTGTTTCCCAGATCTGCAACCTAAAGGGGCCTGTGCTGCTACTGCGGCTGGCGGTGAAGCCACCAACCAAGCAAATCACTTCTCCCACCCAGAGTGAGTCCCCTCCTCCCTCTTCCCTTCACCTTCCCTGGCGCAGTGGCAAGATGCCTGTGGCTCCCTGGACCACCCCAGGTGGCACCTACTGGTCACCAAAGTGGACAGAGCACTTATTGGGTCCTTCATCATAGGCAGGGCGCCCGCTGGCGCTTCGGATAAAGCGCGCGGTTTTCCACCCCGGGCGGCTGGAAGCCCCGCCCCCACCCCGGCCTTTGTTAAGCGTGTTGGGCGGGAGGAGGGCTGCCCGCTGCCGGTCAGCAGCTCGATCTGGTGGCAAAGGAAGTCCCTGGCGCGCAGGCTGAGGTTCTTGCCGGGCGGCAAGCGAGGGCGATAAAACCGCGGACTTAGGGGCATTGTGGCCGGGCAGGCAGCGCGGGGCGCTCAGCAGCATCAAAGGGGACCGCGCGCAACCCGACACCGCGGCGGGCGCGGGGACCCAGGCCTGGCGGCTGGAGCGGCGCACAAAGACGGGCCGGCCGGGAGCCGGCCCCGGGGAAACGCGCGGTTTTACTTCAACAGGTTGGAAACTCAAAGTTGACGCCACCACTGCACGATCGTCCTCGGCCGTGATAGACCACGCCCACGGTCACTCCCCAGGACTCGCAGGCGCGACCCGAAGCGACCGCTCAGGCGTTTAAAAGAACGAGGGCGGGGAGGGGGTGGAGGGGACACGGGCGCGATGGCCCCCGGCGGCTGCTCTGGCTCCTCGCCCGCCGCCCGCCCGTGCGCGCCCGCGGAGCGCTCAGACTTCTCTGAGAGCCGCTGAAGTTTAGCCGCGGGCCAAGGGCTCCGCACGCCGACGGCTCGTGCCGCCCGGGTGCAGCCGCACCCGGAATCCCCGGTCGCGCGGCGCCCGGAGAATGAATGGCTGGCGTGGGCGGCGCGCTCTGGACCTTGCCACCCCGCTTGACCCCGCGCCCTCCAGCCGCCACCCGGCCACCTGCGCGCGTGGGCAGAGCCGGAGCCGCAGCTGCCTCCCGGGTCCCTGCAGCGAGCGGGGAACCAGGGATCCCGGCCGGAGACCCGCACGAAGGGCGCGGGAGGCCGGCTGACACCGGGCACGTTTAACCATGTCCCCGCCCGGGCTTACCTTGCTGGGCCCAGGCCGCGCGAACCCCGAGAAGCAAGACGAAAGAGGTGAGCACATCCAGGAGGCGCCGCCCCGGCCAGGGCCACCTGCGTGAGACAGCCAGGGGTTAGCGCGCCCCGGCGCACCCCGTCCCCGCGCCCCGTCCCCCGCGCCCGCCCGCGGCCCGAACCTGGGCGCCATCTCCGCACGCCCGGACGTCTGCGCTGCGGATGCTTCTTCCCTGCGCCGCGGTGAGCCGCCTGCCCACCGCGCTCCGGGCCGCAGCCGCCGGGCCAGGCAGGACAGGGGCGGGGAAGGGCGGGACGCGGGGCGGGGACAGCGCGATGGGCGGGGCGATCGGAGTTGGGATGGGCTGAGAGCGTGAGGTGAAGGACCCGGCGCACCCGGAACTTGGGCACCCAGGAGACAAGCGGGCCTAACGTCGGCCGACCCCTACCTACCCATGTATGGCAGCCTGGGTGCCCCTTCCTCATAGTTCCAGCGCGCGCGTCCTGCGCGGAGCTAGCTGCCTCCTGTGTATGATAGCTGCTCCTCATGGAGGCTGCACAATCGCAAGCAAACATTCCGCGTTCATTCAGAAGGCGCGAGTCCCCTGGTTTGAAATGTCTTCAGGCCATGATGAGGTGGACAGCGGGAAGGCCAGCGAGTTGAATAAGGATGTCCACCACCAAGAGAGAGTGGATGGAGAGAAGCGTCTGATCACCTCTTTCCTCCCCCCTCCCCCTTCCTCACTTTCCAGGCAGTTAGCAGGTTATAGGGGTCTAGGAGCCTCACCAGGTGCACTGGACCCTGCCTAAGGCTGTGGCTGGGGTGCCCCGTGATGATGTGGCTCATGGCTCCTCCTGGAGATGTCACTGCAGATGTCACATGCAGTGTGATTGATGTCTGTCTGTCAGGCTTCTGTCCCTGCCTTGCTCCTGCTGCAACCAGGTGCAAGGGTTACTCCAGTCCACCCCCTTCACCCACATGGGCCAGTCGGACCCTGTTTCTAGTCCACTTATTCAGCTCTCCTGAGTCCCTACCTAACTCAACCCTGGGTCCTTCCTGCAGCAACTGGACAGTGCCACCCTCCTGGCCTGGCTGTCACCTCCCCAGACAGAAACTCTGCCAGAGTGCCCCCAAGAAAGCAGGGGCCCTATATCATCCTCACTGGCTTTGCCACATTTCCTTGACCTCTCTGAACCACATCCTTGCCTATCCTGCTGTCTCCTGGCCAGATTCATCTCCTGGACCACAGGACAATATCCTCAGGTACAGTGTGACCTCGGTCCCCCCCCCCAGCCTGCAGCAGCTGAAGTGACTCACACCCAAAGACCAAGTTCCTTCACACAACTCCAAGCTTCACAACCCTATACCCCTCCTGTAGCTCTGAGGCCCCTCTCACGGCTTCCCATTCCGGCCCTTTCCAGGCCTCTCCTTGCCTGCCTCCCGGCGCCTGCCTGCGGAGCCTCCCAACCTAACCTGGCTCTGCCTTGCACGCCCCTCTGCCTGTCGCTCTCCAGCTGCAGCCTGGGGCCTGCTTGGGATTCTGATCAGCTCACATCATCCCAGTCTGCTCCAGGCTTCAAAGGCCGGATCCTGCCCCAGACCCAGGGCCTGCCCAGGCTCGCCTGTCCACCTGGCCCACATCCCGAGTCATCTGCCTTCAAACCTGCAGTCCCCGGCCAGGTGAAAAGGGCACGACGGGGCACGGCGCGGGGAAAGGCAGCGCCGAGCGCCGGGAAAGGCAGTGCTGAGGGGGCACGGCGCAGCGCCGAGGGGGCACGGTGCGGGGAAACGCAGCGCCGAGCGCCGGGAAAGGCAGTGCTGAGGGCTGCAATCTAGATCTCTAAAGAAAACTTTGCTATGGAGCAGGGAAGAAGATGGGTCCATGCCCCGCGTGTGTCCGTGTCTGGCTGTCTGAGTGTGCGTTTCTATGACCTCACGTCATGTGTGCATGCCTGCATGTCTCTGGGTATGCCGTGTTTGTGTGGGTGTTTCTGTGGCTATGCATTGTATGCGGCGTTCACCCACGTGTGGCAGCATGCCCCGATCTTGATGTCCTGTCTGTCTGCTGCGCACGTGTCCACCTGGCAGCAGGCTGCAGGGGAGGAGTCTGCAGTGGGATTTCTTGTTTCTTCCACCTATTCGTCAGGTCCCTCTGCTTATATCCCACCCAAGTTAAATCTTCAATCTTCATCCTGATCAAACTAGATCAAACATAACTCCCAGAAAGCAGGCTTCCTTGGGTACAGACATGCAGCCCCTGGGCCTCCTTGGGTACAGACATGCAGCCCCCGGGCCTCCTTAGGTACAGGATGTAGTCCCCGGGCCTCCTTGAATACAGACATGCAGCCCCTGGGCCTCCTTGGGTACAGGGATGCAGCCCCCAGCCCCTGTCTGCTGTTCCTGGGAGAAATACTGGAACCAGGTGGGAACCTGCTGGCCTCAGCTCACCATGAGCCTCAGGGGTGGCCACCCACCTCCTTTCCCTGATGGGGGCTCCAGAGCAGGGATGAATCCATCTTTGGGGAACTCAGGAGGCAGCAGAAGATGGGAGGCCCGTCTCTTCCAAAACAACAAAGATTATGCTCCAAAGGCTCTAAGTGATAAGAAATGCTGTGGGCCACGGGAAACTCTGTCGTGAGAGGGATTGCCCAGTGCTTGCTGGTGAAATCCCATCGTCTGCACTTTTTTTACGTAATATCCTGCTCTGTAGCCACTGCTGTCTCCATCATTCCCACGGCAGTCACATCTTTTTCCTATTAGAGCTTTATTTTTCCTTTCTATATACAAATAAGTGGTTGCTGGAGAAGAAAAAGAAACAGAAAATGAGACTCCAAATGTCAATGGACACTTTGCTGTGACTTCCCTGTCCATCCATGGTGATATGACCCTGCTCTGGGGAGCTGGGCTCAGTATTCAGCCCTCAGGTAACAGGCACAAATGGAAGGGCGGTCTTGGGCGTGATGGCTAGCTGACCAGCAGCAGCCGGACACTGCCCCTTCTCTGTCTCCAGCGAGGCACCTCAGAGCTGGCCTGGCTGTGGGCTACCATGTGACTGCTTCCTGTTGCTATGACAAAATGCCCAAGAAGTGAGAAAGATGAATTGAGGCTCACAGTTCGAGTTCTGTCCTGGGTCAGCCGAGTCACGTTGGGACTTGAGGCCGGGCACAGAGCAGCATGGTGGGAGGCCTGGGCAGAGGCGGTCACCCCGAAGAGTCAGGTTCTGTTACCCCCTCAAGGGCACTGCCACCAGGCCCCACCCCCAACAGTTCCACTGCATCCTAGCCACTCCACGGCTGAGGACCAAGACTTCAACAGGGGCCCTTGGGACACATTCGTGTTCCAAACTGTAGCGGTGACCAGAGCGGCTTCCCAGAAGGGAGAACTGCCACATCTTCTGGTCGGCTGTGAAAGAAGATGAGTTTCAGAAGTCGGGCCTGCTCGGGCTCCGCCCTTAGTTCCGGGCCTGAGCACTCTGTGCTCCCAGCCAGGTCCCACCCAGGGGCTCCCAGGCTCAGCGCCCTCCCAGCTGCAGAGCGTCCCCGCACCCTGGGGTGCCTGTCTCCTTTGCTCCACCACCCCTCCGCTGTTCCCCAGCCTGGGCGGTCGGGGGGCGGGGAGCCTGTCCTGGTGAGCTCGGTCTGAACTGTGCTCTGTCCACACCCGCCAGCAGCGATTCCCTTCCTGGCGCCCAGCGCCATGCTCTGGGCCATTGGGTGGCTCCTGTGTCTGCACCTCAGTCTGTGAGAGGCTCATTGGGACCCCTGGGGCTGCCTGCCTTTGCCCCTCACTCCCCTCACCTGTGGCTGGTGACCACAGCCTTGCTCCGGCCAATCTGCACCAGGCTCTTTCCCATACACTCACCTCGTGGCCACCACTCAAGTTAATAAGGTGGTGTGGCCTCGCCCCAGGTGACATGCCCTGTACTGGGGCGCTACTCTGTGCAGAACTATCCCAAGTTCGCCCATTCGCTCATGCGCACACACCATCCACACTGCATAGCACATGCACACGCTGAGACCAGACAAACCACATATCTCAAGAGCAGAAGGCTTTGCTGACTCGCAGGCAGTGTCAAAACCTTCCCAGTCACACACACACACCACGTGTTCTAGTTCCTTACAGTTGGATGCACGTACATATGCTGAGTGGCTGAAATGACACATGCCGACTCGACATATGCACATGTGCTTGATGACTGGCATGACATTCACATGCCCAACTCAAGTACATGCATGTACTCAGAAACGGAAATGACACACAGGCCTGACTCAAACACAAGCACATGTGCTCGGTGACGGATAGATCACACACATGCCTGACTCAGCACGTGCGCATGGGCTCGGTGACAGGCACGGCACCTGTGCGCCTGATGCAGTGAATCCACCAAGAATGAACTGAAGGGTATTTTCCACCCTTTGCTTAAAATACACCTTGGAAAGAGACAGGAGCTGGGGAGGGCCGGGGATAACGGGGCCCGGGGGGAAGGCTATGTGGAGCAGCAGATGCGCCGCAGCTCTGCGGGGACCCTCGAGAGAGTGTGGAGCAGAGGACATGGCCGCCCTTCCCTGGAGGCAGGACAGATCGCACAGGCTTCACACATGTCTTTGGACCCAGAGGCGGGCCAGGGGAGGAAAAGAAATATTTGAAGAAACAGTGCTTGAGAAATCTCAAAATTAATGACAGACAGAAAGCCATAAATCAAAGAAACTCAGGAAATATTCCCCAGGACAAATGCCAAAAACCTAAACCAAACCAAACCAAAGAGAACCCCACGCATGTTGTGTCTGAGCTGCAGAGAGAAAAAGATAATGAGTCAGCGTTCTGCAGAGGCGCCGATCAGCCTGGTGTTTCTCCTCACAATTACTTTTTAAGTATTTATTTATCAGAAAAATGGTCCATGTCCACAACACACGTGGATGTCAGAGAGCTTTTACAGACCACTTCTCTCCGTCCACCACATCCACTTCCGGGCACTGAACTCGGGTGGCCAGGTTTGCTCTCAGGCGCCTCACCTGTGGGGCCGTCTCGTCGACCCCTCAGGACACGAGGGTCTGGTGATGCAGCCGGAGGCCCAGGAGCCCCACGGCCTTGCTCGGAGCCCACGGGAAGCAGAGAGGAGCCCAGGGTCGCGGCAGCAGTGACTGGCCACACACTCAGCAGAAAGGAGCTGCCCACGCCAACAGCGTCCACGGCCTCTGGTCCAGCCCCTGCCTGTTGGCACAGGTCTTCTCCGGGGGCCCCCTCCATGCCAGTCACCTTGGAGCACCTCACAGACACAGAGAGTTTGCTCATCATCCCGGAGGCTCTCGAGCAGTCGGGCAATGCAGAAGCGGATCACCGCAGGCGGCCAGGTAGAGAGGGTCGGTGGAGATGGAAGATGAGGACAGCCCGGTAGAGAGGATCGGTGGAGATGGAAGATGAGGACAGCCCGGTAGAGAGGATCGGTGGAGATGGAAGATGAGGACAGCCCGGTAGAGAGGATCGGTGGAGATGGAAGATGAGGACAGCCAGGTAGAGAGGATCGGTGGAGATGGAAGATGCGGACAGCCAGGTAGAGAGGATCGGTGGAGATGGAAGATGCGACAGCCCGGTAGAGAGGATCGGTGGAGATGGAAGATGAGGACAGCCCGCTCGCTCAGCGGTGCGGGACAGGACACGGAGGGACCAAAGCGATGGTGCGGCCAGAACTCTTTCTTTTGTCAGTGTTTAACTCGGGGGCTCAGCCAAACAAGCGCCCTTCCACTAGACTGGGCATCACCTATTTCCGACTTTCCTCCTTCTCCTTCCTTCCTTCCTTCCTTCTTTCCTTCCTTCCTTCCTTCCTTCTCCTTCCTTCCTTCCTTCCTTCCTTCCTTCCTTCCTTCCTTCCTTCCTTCCTTCTTTCCTTCCTTCTCCTTCCTTCTCCTTCCTTCTCCTTCCTTCTCCTTCCTTCCTCTCCTCCCTTCATCCTTCCTTCTCTCACTCCCTCATCTTTCTTTCATTCCCTCCTTCTCTCCCTCTACCCTTCCTTTCCTCCTTCCCTTCTCCTTCCTTCTTTTCTTCTTGTTTCCTTCCTTTCTTCTTTCCTCCCTCCCTCCTTCTCTCTCCTTCTTATCTTCCTCCCTCCCTCCCGCTTTTTCTTCCCCCTTCCTTCCATCCTCCTCTTCCTCCCTCCCTCCCTCTTTCCTTTCTTCCTTTGTTTCTTTTTTCTTTCCCCTTTCCTTCCCCCTCCTTCCTTCCTTTCATTTCTTTCTTGCACTGATTGAACCCAGGACCTTGGAACATGCCCACAGCACCCTCTGCCAACTACACTGCATTCCCCAGCCCACCATGTATTTTCATTTTGAGACAAGGCTTCATTCAGCTGCCCAGGCTGGTTTTGAACTTGCTCCGTAGCTCAGGCAGGCCTTGAACTCTCAGCCTCCAGTGTCAGGCCCAGGCCATTAATTTAAACGTGTTTACCAGTGAATATTAGAGACAAAGATAACTTGAAACAAATAAGAACCGTGGAGTTTACCGCTGACATACACATGCTACCAGAAATAACCCGTGACATTTGTGAGGTAGAATACATCGAAGGCGTGCTGGGTGGTGTCATCAACCAGACCCCTTGGGGCCCACCTGAGGAGGTGCTCTAGACTGTGATGGGTCGTCTCGGTGGCGAGCTGATGGGAAGCCCCAGCCCTTGACGCCCCTGTTGTGGGGTCTGAGGTGGCGTGACGATGGGGCATGAGGATGGAGGGGCCAGCACGCAGGCGGGACTGAGCCATGAATCTGCCATTGAGTGGGCTTCACCGTGCCCTGGAATCAGCCCCCACAGCCACGGACCGTACCCTGGAATTGAGCCCACGAAATACTTGCCCTCCTAAGATACCTGACTCAGCTATTTTGTTGCAGCCCCAGGGCGCCCGCTGGCATTGCACGACATGGGCAGGGTACGTGAAAAGTAACGTACGGCAAAGGCGTCAGTAGGAACGGGGGAACCATGTTGTGGGGTGCTCTGAAGATGCTGGCAGACTGGACGGTAAGAAATAAGAAACACTCCATCCACATTTAAGGACCTATGCACATCTAAAATAGGGTTTAAAAGCAAAGCACACCATCCAAGCGGCAAGAAAGCCGGAGGCCCTGTTGGCAGGTGACTCACTTCAGAAGGAGGCCCGCACAGGGAGGCCTGCGCGTGTACAGGCCCATGCGTGCCGACGAGTGACCAAGGAGCAGGAGCCGCAAATGCGCCTGGGCCGGCAGCAACTGCCGGCGCACAGGATGCGAAAGCCTGCTGGTTGTTTTGAAAGCACATGGTCGCCGACCTGTGATGGCGAGGCAGACAGAAAGACCCGTGAGCAGTAACGCCGGCTGTGCCCAGCCTCCAGCCCTGCGGCGCCAGTGCCAGCATCATCACAAGACGCAGCCATCTCCCTGGACAGACTGTTGGGCCTTAGGACACGCCTGCACGTATCACAGGACGTCACACTCCTGGAATATGCTCTCAGGGCATAACAGAATTAAGGAGCGCATGGGACCTGAAATCTGCAAAGTCCTGAAATATGTGGGAATATTATGCAATGCATCAGTAAACCAGTGAAAAGTCTCAGGGAAAAGACTTGGAATTACTCGAAAGTTGAAATACAACATATCCAGATCTGTGGGGAAAGCTCAAGCCGTGCTTACAGGAAACCCAAAGGCACCAGAGCCCAGCACTAGGAAAGAAGGGTAATCGTGCAAAGAAGGCCTTAGCTTCAAATCCGAAAGTGAGAAAAGTCAGAACTCACCAAGGAAGAAGAGGACGGAGCGCAGCAGGAGCCGACGTTTAAGCTCAGAGCCCACTGGGGTTTGATCTGATTTGAGGAGGGGGAGGAAGGTAGGAACTCTGTCCATGCTGATCAAGAAAATAAGTGACAAGGAGCTGACCGGTGCGTAAAGTGCTGGCCGCTTGCTGAGGCCCCCCGAGCACTCCTGCAGGCACCAGGCTGCAGTCCAGCGAGGAGCAGACAGAGGCCCATCCACCGGCTCGCTGGAGGCCAGTGCAGCTGAACTGGAGGGTTCTGGGTGCAGAGCCTGTCTCAAAACGATAAGGTGGAGAGCATCCGAGCACCCGGCGTGGACCTCTGGCCTCCACGTATGTGTACACATGTGTACATGCACGTATGCGCGCGCACACGCACACACACATACAGTAAGTGAGGGTTGCTCTGCCAATCCTGAGAATGTTGGCTTCACTGCAGATTCTCAGCTGCCAAACAGTGCCCTGAAAAATTACTTTCTGCTCATCTAATCTACAGTTTAGAGGAAATGTGCAAATTCTTTGCAAGCGTATACTGTCTGTGCTGGTACAAGAAGAAATCAAGAAGACCAAATCGCTCTGTCTGTTGAAGAAAATAAACTTACCATTAAAATAATCCCAAGAAAGGAACTTAGTCCAGGAGCCTGCCTGGTGAACATGACCTCACGCAGGGAAAGAATGACCCCGTGGGGTGGGCTTCACAGTTACCTCAGGGAAGGAACGACTGCTCGTCTCCGAGATCTCGCAGCAGAAAAGACTCGTTTCATGAGTCTGCAACTCTAGACCCAGTCATGTGGCGACGTCTCCTGTACAGACACATGCAAACGTCCTAAAGCATAGGCAGCAAATAAAACCCAGGACAGCGCGCCCAGAACACAGCGGGTTTAGCATCCAAGATCAGCCAGTGTGGAGGTTCCAGCCACGTGCCGGCTGGTGTGCACCCCAATCACTAGTCTAAGTTGGGCGGAGAAGGGACCTGGCCCCCAGTATCCAGCTGATTACCAGACTCAAGGTGGCAGAGAGCAAACTGCCAACATGGACTGTGTCTGAAAGATCTTGCAGAGCAGCGGCAGATCTCAGAAGCCCTGTTCCACCTGAGCCTCCTTTCAACGACCTTGAATCAGAAACTTAAGAGTTAAACCAACCCCAGATTCGTGCTCTCAAGGAAGGACAGCAGATTTCTAATCCTTAAGCTCTCAGCTCAACTTAGGTCAGCTTGCAGTAATTTATAGCGAGGCGGAAAAGATTTTTTTCGGGGCTGGAGAGGTGGCTCAGGGGTTAAGCCTCCGCCTTGCAGGCGGAAGGTCCTGAGTTCGGATCCCAGATCCCACGTATAGACGCCAGGCGGAAGCGGGGGTGGCCTGCGCTTCTGGTCCTGGTAGGGCGGAGCCTGTGAATCCATGGTGGTTCGCGAATTCGTCCGTGGTTCTACACATACACAGACACACACCAATGCGCGCGCGCACATACACACGCATATGCACACAGTTGAATTAATAATAATAATAAAAAAAAAAGAAAAGATTTTTTCCAAAAGAAAAGATTTTTTTCCACATCTTTGCTTTTCCACGAAGCAAAGACGACACGTCTCTTAGTTATCCCGGGAGCAGCATGTCATAGTGCACACGAGGATGCGTCCACCTTGAAAGGGAAGAGGGGCTGAGCAGCGGAGACCTGGAGAGATCTGTGCCGAGTCCCACTGACTAGAAACCACCTTCGGTTCATTCAGGAACGGAAGGACAAGTCAGCCTCAGGACATTCATCACTACAAGCAAAAACTCTTCCACCGTGGGGCAAAACATGCTTGGTTCCTTTTCTCTCGTTCTCTTGGACACAGGGGCCTTGAACTTGCTGTATGAGTTTGGCTTTGAATCTCTGATTCTCCTGCCTCTGCCTTCCAAGCACTAGGAGTACAACGTGCCACCGCGCCTCACAAGGCTACTCAGCTTGATAGAAGGCTTCTTCCTGATATTGACAATTAACTGTGAAATGTTACGTGTTCACTTTTAAATCATCAAAAGAAAATCTGGGGAGATAGTTTAGTTGGTAAAAGACCTGAGTTTAATCCCCGGAACCCATTTTTTTAGAGCCAGCAGTATGATACACGCTTGCAACCCCACTAGTGGGGTGCTATAGATGGGGAGTGTGAGGACTCGCCAGCCAGGCGGCCCAGCCACTGCCCAGGCTTCGGCCAGTGAAGGCCTGGCTTTTCCTAAAAAGAAAAAAAAGTGTTGTTGTCGATTAAGGGATTACACTCGAGGTTGCTTCTAGCCTCAACACACACACACACACACACACACACACACACACACACACCTCTATATATATGTATATACATACATATACATACATACACAAAAAATCATTGAAAATAAAGTGATAAATATTTTACAAGAACGTGGGGCTGGAGAGGTGGCTCAGGGGTTAAGCCTCTGCCTTGCAGGCGGAAGGTCCTGAGTTCAGATCCTCGACCCCACGTATAGATGCCAGGCAGAAGCGGGGGGCGGGCTGCCCTTCTGGCCCTGGTAGGCGGAGCCTGTGAATCCCAGAGCAGAGTAAACAAGGAGGAGGTGGAGGTGATCCATGGTGGTTCCCGAATTCATCCGTGGTTCTACACACGCACACATGCATAAACCCACAATTGAATAAATAATAAATAATAAAAAAAAATTTAAAAAAAAATATTTTACAAGAACGAGTATCTGATGGTTCTTGAGATCTTAGATAATGTGGTAGGGCAAGGAAGGAATTAAAGAATACATATTTTAGGACTGGAGAGATGGGTCAGGGGTTAAGACTCTGTCTTGAAAGCAGGAGGTCCTGAGTTCAGATCCCAGACCCACCTAGGCAGAAATGGCAGAAGCCTGCATTTCTGGCCCTGGTGGGCAGAGCCTGGGAAATCCCAGAGTAAAGCAAGAAGGTAGAAGCAATCCAGGATGATTCCCAAAGTCACCCTTGTTTCTCCACAGGGACACATGTACCCTCTGACATACACACACACACACACACACACACACACACTAAATAAATAAAAAAGAATGCATATTTTAAGGGCATATTTGCGGTGAAAAGAATCCTCAGAGAAATCAGTTAACACTACAAATGCAGCAGGATGAGCAAAAGCCGAGACTATGGACAGGGCAGGTAAATGTAAGAATAAGCTAATAGTTTCCTTATAAATCAACAGTAATTGATTATGATGGGGAAGAAATGTCCACCCTGTAGCCTGCGTGCTGCCACCAAGAAGCATTCAAAAGCGAGTCGCTGACTGCAGCCCTCGGGAGGCTGCGGCAGGACCCGTCAGGGAGCCAGTCTGGGCTCTACACCGAGATCCTGTATACGTGTGGACAGGTGCAACTGAGAGACTGCACCTTAGTGATGAAAGTGGACAGAGTTCAAAGAAGACAGCCAATGTCAAGTTCAAGTCTCCACTGCAGGTAAGATACATGCAGAGGTACCTGCACACGTGTGTGACCACGCACATGACAGTATGTACATATACAACACATGGACACAAAAGAAGAAGGACACACATACATGTGAATAGAATCAGAAATACAATATTTGGGAATGTGATTGCAATACACACAGCACAGTCCTTTCCCGTGGCTCCAAAAGCCAAACAAGAGCATCCATGCCTGCGGGGGGACTGGGTCACAAGCAGCACAGAGACACTTAAAAGAAAGTTACACTTCTCAACATGAGTGATGTGTGGAGCATGTGGAGTCCACCTAGTTCCCCACAATCTTACTGTCTCGGGGCAAATCCCATGAGATTCACTCCAAACATCTACTCTCTCTTGGGGACTGGCCAGCAAGCAAGAGTCCCTAGTCCCAGGCAGGATGACTCTAAAACATAGTTTACTCAATTCAGCATATCTACCAGAATAGCCTACCAAGATGTCTCCAGAGTGGTTGCCCTGTGATCTACCAGATATCCCTAGCATGGTCTACCAGATGTCCCTAGCATGGTCTATCAGATGTCCCTAGCATGGTCTACCAGATGTCCCTAGCATGGTCTACCAGATGTCCCTAGCATGGTCTACCAGATGCCTCTAGCATGGTCTACCAGATGCCTCTAGCATGGTCTACCAGATGGTTCTGGAGAGGTACACCAGGTGTTTCTGGCCTAGAGTACAGATATCTCCATTGTCACCAATCAAATCTTTCCCGTGTGATCTACCAGAAGTGTTCAGAGAGATCCACCAGATGTTTCCAACCTAGCGTACAGGTGTCTCCAGTATCATGTATTGAATCTGTCCGGCATGGTCTACCAGATGTCTCCAGAGTAGTTCACAGATAGTTCCCAAGTAATCTACCAAATGTCTCTAGAGAGGTATCCCAGGTGTTTCCATCCTAGCATACAGATGTCTCCATTGGTCTACCAAATCTTTCCAGAGTGGTCTACCAGATGTTTCCAGCATGCTGTTTCTACCCAGTCTACGGATGTCTATAGATGGTCTTTTAAGTGTTACAGCCTAGTCTACAAATGTCCCCAGTGTGGTCCACCAGATGTCTGGAGCTGTGTCCAGGATTAAGTGTCAGGGGCCAGATACGGGCCAGAGCAGCTGTATCTATAGCATGAACCGCAGCGGTTCCTTCTCTTTCTTATTCTCTCCAGCACCCTGTCCGTGTCCCCAGGAACACGTCCTATTCAGGAAGCCTCGTCTCACTGGGTACTGGGAGCAGCCCAAACACAGGCTGCAAGTGTTTGCTGGTGATTTTAGGGCTACTATTATTTAAACTGCGTGTGCTCATGGAAAGCACACTTCTGTATGCATGGAGAACTTCATAAAAAGAAAGAGAGCTTGAAAACCCTTATGACCAGGAAACAGAGGAGTGGATTTTCCCCACTGAATGCTAGCAAAGTTCTGAAGGGAGGGGGGCAGCTATGTAGACCAAGTTCCTGCGATGACCAGGACGACCTAGTGGGGACATGGAAGCACTTCTGGCCTCTCCAGGAGGGTAACCTGGGAGTGGAGAGGAAGCTGCAGGGTGAGAGAAACAAGGAACCAAGTAATCCAGATTTGGGGGAGCTGAGCCTGGGGGTGGCTGGCCCAGGGGCCCTAGACAGACCGCAGCTACATCATCATGCAGCTGACTGTGCCCAGAGGCTGCCCCTGCGTCGGCCCCTCATCTCTTCCTCCCCACACCTCTCCATTGTCTGCTCTTTCCTCCGGCTCTGTCCTGCTCCCCATCTGCTTCCCTGCTTCCTGTTTTCTGTCTAGCCCCCACCCCACCTCCCTCCAGGGGTTTCTGTTGATGAAGAAAGGAAAAGGCAGCACAAGGCCTCCCGTGGGGCGGCCTGGCCACAGAGCGGCCTGGACAGCCTTACAGCCGTTGCCAAGGCGTGCAAGACAGTTAACCGGGCGACCCCTCCAGCCGACACGGCCGGCTCCCTCGCTCAGGCCTCTAGGCGACCCCCTCCAGCCGACACGGCCGGCTCCCTCGCTCAGGCCTCTAGGCGACCCCTCCAGCCGACACGGCCGGCTCCCTCGCTCAGGCCTCTAGGCGACCCCTCCAGCCGACACAGCCGGCTCCCTCGCTCGGGCCTCTAGGCTTCTTCGGAGCCTGTTCCCCTTGCTGTGCCTTGGGGTTCAATACCAGCCACTGCATCCAGCGGCAGCTTGGGGACGCAGTAGACAAATTGGGACTCGGGCAGCTTCAAGTGCGGAAGGACGAGGAAACACATTGTCATAGTTGGGCATATGTGACAACTTGACAGTTGAAGGTTTGAGCTCTGGGCACATTTGTAGAGAATTAGTGGTTGGGTTAAGCCCAGAGCAAACCTGCAGGAGATTGTCTAGCTGACGGGGAAGGCCCAGCCTGTGGTGGGTGGGACTAGGCCCTGGAATAAATATAGACATCTGGTTGAGAGAGTTGGCATCCTTTTGTATACTTAACCAGACGTGCTGGTGTGGCAAGTAAGGATCGTCCCTCTCTCAGCCACTATGTAGAAATGGTGTGGCCAATTCCCTTGGCCTGGTGTTGGTGCGTGCTCTCCCGTCAAGCTGGGCCTGAGAACTGTAACCAGGCTATCAGTAAGAAAATAAACTCCTTGTTCCCTAAACCATTTGATGGTCATTTCTCAGCAACCATGCAGGCTGACTGCAACACACACCCTAAGCTACCAGCCCCGTGACATGCCATGGACTACAGACCGCATGTGGCACAGCTGTGGGGCCCACCTAGGAGACTCTGGCCAGGTGGTATTGGGCGGCCTGCACTGCAGGTCTGCCTTCCTCACTGTGCAATACTGGGGCATGGACCCCCCCCTCCCCGTGCCGGGGGCGGGGCTGACGGGTGGGGGCGGGGCTGATGGGCCCGTGCCGGGGGCGGGGCTGACGGGTGGGGGCGGGCTGATGGGCCCGTGCCGGGGGCGGGGCTGACGAGTGGAGGCGGGGCTGACGGGCCCGTGCCGGGGGCGGGGCTGATGGTGGGGGCGGGCTGATAGGCGCTGTGCCGGGGGCGGGACTGACGGGTGGGGGCTGGGCTGATGGGCCCCGTGCCGGGGGCGGGGCTGACGGGTGGAGGCGGGGCTGACGGGTCCAGTGCCGGGGGCGGGGATGACGGGTGGGGGCGGGGCTGACGGGTAGGGGCGGGGCTGACGGTGGGGGCGGGGCTGCCGGGTGGAGGCGGGGCTGCCGGGTGGGGGCGGGGCTGCCGGGTGGGGGCGGGGCTGGCGGGTGTGGGCGGGGCTGACGGGCCCGTGCCGGGGGCGGGGCTGCCGGGTGGAGGCGGGGCTGACGGGTGGGGGCGGGGCTGCCGGGTGGGGGCGGGGCTGCCGGGTGGGGGCGGGGCTGAACCCTGGACAAAAGCCTGAGCAGGAATGAGATGACCGTGCTACTGTGGGTCTCCTGAGGTGACACGTGAGCAGAGGGCAGGTCAGCGCCTGCAGAACCACCTGCAAGGCTCGTCTCAGAGAGGCCACGATGAGGGGCCATCTCAGGATAGTTGTCTCCACGTCTTCTCAGTGATCCAGACACAGGAAGCTCCCAGCGGAAGGACAGTGGGTAGAACGTCACGATGACACGGGAAGTAGTTTATCATAAATGGACACACTTGGGAGTGAGGCGGGCACCTAGAAACATGTGATGTTGCACCATAGAAACATGTGATACGGTCCCAGGAGACCTTGGCATCTAGGCAGGGTGGTGTTGGGCCCACGGGAGAAATCTGTCTGGGTGGAGGAACAGGGCTGGGGTGTCCTACAGTGGCTGCTGGGCCAAGGCTGAGGTTACTGGGGTCCAGCAACCAGCACGAGTGGGACGAACCATCCAATACGACCTCCGAGAGCTCTCACGTGGCTCCACGTGTCACGCACATGAGTGTGTGGGACTAGAGATGACAAGGGCCAGGCCAGGCCCAGAGGTGCGTGGGCAGGTCTGATACCGGGCTGCACAGCGACACAGAAGTTGGGTCTGGGATCTAGCAGTCACTGTCAAGAAGTCTCCGTTGTGACAATTGATCCTGGGGGTCAACTTGACTCACCTGGCATTAACTAAGACCAGCTGAGACCACCTGAAGAGATCAGCTGCACAATACAAAGACCAGCCCTAGATCCAATCGGAACCTCCCTAGATCTCATTGGAACCCCTTAGTAGTGGACCAGATAAAAGGACCACAGAGCAGAAGGGAAGAAGCAGAGAGACTTTCCAGGAATCCTCCAGCCTTCAGCCATCCCGGAGGGGCGCACTCAGCCTGCCAGCTTCAGCCACCAGCCATGTCACCTCCACCATGAACGTCTGCTTCTCCCCGAGGAATGTAAGCTGAATACTCGCTTTCTCCCTTAGGTCATTTGGCTTTGATGCTCTGTCCCAGAAGCAGTTAGCATAACCGGTACATCATTTGGCTGGTGGGCCTACTGGCGGGTTCTGAAGGCAGAATCGACAGGTGGCTTCCATGCAGGAGAGACGCCCTCGGGGTCAGTGGTGGCAGCTGGAGACACTTAGAGGAGGTGACAGGGTGGACTGGCCGCCCCGGGCTGCCCGAGGACGGCACGGGCACGGCTTGCGCTCATGCCGTCCTGTCGCTGTGCTTTGCTCCTGGTGATTATTTTATTTGTGGTGTGGTTTGAGTGCGAGCTGAAGGTCTGCTGGTAATGAAAGGTGGCAGCAACTGGAGATGGAACCTGGCTGCAGGGAGGCATGTCGCGGGGGTCTGGAGGTTTGGGGCTCAGCCCTGTTTGTCCCCTTTGCTTCCTGGCTGCTGTGGTGGCATGGACCTGCCTTGTGATGCCCCCATAATGGGCTATGCCCCCTTCTGGAATGCTAAAGCCAAACAAACCTCCCTTTCTCCCTTACGTGTGCACGAGTGTTGTCTCACAGCAACAGAAGAGAGTAACTGCAGCAATTTGTTAATTTTCACTGGGTTGGGGGTGGCACTAGGCCACACATGCGAGTTAAGTGGTCCACCACTGAGTTTTACCCTGACTGTGATGGTTAGCCCAGCGGTCAACTTGACGGGATCTGAAGCCAGCTGGAAGAGGAGCGTCTGCAGGCCTGCGAGGGATTAATAGTGCACTGATTCAGGTGGGAAGACCCGAAGTGTGAGTGGCGCCCGTCGTGGGGCAGGTTCCTGGGTTTCATGAAAAGGCAAAAGCTCTCTAGGCACAAGCATCAATCACTCTCCTCCACTTTACCGTGCAATGGGACCAACCATCTCAAGCTCCTGCAGCGGGACTTCCCTGCGTGGTGGGCCACGGCCCAGAACTGTGAGTCACGATAAACCCTGCGTGGTGGGCCACGATAAACCCTGCGTGGTGGGCCACGGCCCAGAACTGTGAGTCACGATAAACCCTGCGTGGTGGACCTCGGCCCAGAACTGTGAGCCACGATTAAACCCCTGCGTGGTGGGCCACGATAAACCCTGCGTGGTGGGCCACAATAAACCCTGCGTGGTGGGCCACGGCCCAGAACTGTGGCCCAGAACAAACCCTGCGTGAAACTGTGCGCCAGAATAAACCTCTGTCCTGAAGTCGCCTGGGTCAGCAGATTTGAAATAGCCATGGGGAAAGTAATCAAGACAGAAAATCATTACTGAGAAGCAGGTCTGTTGCTGTGACAACCCTGACCACACACGTTTTAAGCCTGAGGAAATAGTTGCAAGAGGGATATGGAAGAACTGGAACTTTGGGCTACAAGGGTCAGAACTACAAGCACAGTGTAGGAACTGGGGAAACAAGATGCTAAGGGAAAGGGGCACCGCAGAGCCTGGGCATGAGGTTTTAGACGGGAGCGAGGGCTCTATCGGGAACTCGGTGCCCAGCCATTCATGGTGCTCTAGCAAATAATCTGGCCCCATTGCACCTGTGTCCTGAGAGCCTGAGTGAAGCTGGATTTATAGGTGATGGTTTCAGTGCCCGGTGCAAGGAATTTCAAGGTGGGACAGCGCTGGGCACGCGCCACAGTATCTGCTCACTTTTATCATCCCGATGCCGTGAGAGAACAAAGAGACGGAGTGATAAGAAAAACATGATGCTGGCAAAGAAAGGCATGGTGTGTGAGCAGGTTGAAAGTTTTGGACAAAAGACAACATCTGCAATTGTTGAAGAAATTAGTGGCATTGAAGAGAAGCTGGTGCGGGCTCTCGGGCATCAGGAAGGTGCCCTGAGAAAAGCGTCTCCCACTGAAGACTCCAGCGCATGAAAGTGAAAGACTGCTGGGAAAGAGCCACCTCACTCGCCTCGGGGTGGTTTACTGAGCTGCTTAGTGAAGTGTCTGCCCAGGTCAGTGCATGAAGGTTGATGCAGTCAACGGTGATGGTGGCGGCGGTGATGGTGGCCTGTGCACTCGCGCTGTAAGCTGAGCTGGCAGCAGAAGCTTGTCATCACTGTCCATCAGGCAGTACTCTGGTGGGCATGAAAGATGCAAAATCGAGGGCATCGTAAAGTCTCGCGCCACTATTCCAAAGAGTCTCTGAGGCTGGACGCTATGTGGCAGGGCCATAGTCACACAAGGCCCCGCGAGACCCTTGTGTGAAACAATGAAAATGAAAGGAATCACAGTGGAGATGGAAGGATGTCGGGATGTCGGACACCAGGAGCCAGGAATGCGCTCCAGGGAAGCTGCGGGTAGGAAGTGGACCAGCCCAAGAGAAGCCACGTGCTGCCGGTGGCTGAGCTGGAGAGGCGGGGTTACCTGAGCGCTTTGCAGCTAAAATGATTCCTAGAAAGAGCTCAACAGATTCTGGGGACTTTCAGAGTCGGACTGTCCATTTTACGTTGAGATGGCTACAAATCTGGGTGGACCAACGTAGAAGGTTATATCTTAAAAGTGACGTGCTTCCTAGGAATAAGCCTCTGAGCATGCCGAGGCGGCTGTCTAGATTAGGGCAGTTGACAGAGGAAGATGGTGGCGCGTCCCAGCGGCTTAGGTCCTGCCTGACATAGGAGGAGAAAGTGAGCTGAGCGCCGCATCATCCCTTCTGCTTCCTGACCCGCGCCTGTGAACAGCTGCCTCTCGCTGCTGCCGCAATAGAGGTGCCTCAAACCAGCCAAATAAACCCTCCCTCCCTCCCTCCCCCATCCCTCCCCTCCCTCCCCCATCCCTCCTCCCTCCCTCCCCCTTCCCCCTCTTGCCTTCCCCTGTCCTCCCTCCCTCCCCTCTCCCTCCTGCCCCTCTCCCTCCTGCCCCTTCCCTCCCCCATCCCTCCTCCCTCCCTCCCCTTCCCCCTCTTGCCTTCCCTGTCCTCCCTCCCTCCCTCTCCCTCCTACCCTCCCTTCCTCCCCATCCCTCCTCCCTCCCCCATCCCTCCTCCCTCCCCTTCCCCTCTTCCCTTCCCTGTCCTCCCTCCCATCCCCTCTCCCTCCTTCTCTCCTTCCCTCCCTCCTCCCTCCTTTCCTCTCCCTCCCCCTCCCACCTTCTCTCCTTCTCTCCCTCCTCCCTCCCTCCCTCCTCCCTCCTTCCTTCCTCCCTCCCTCCTAATTTCCTTCCTTAAGTTTCTTGTGTCAGTGTCTCGTCACAGCAATAAGAAAAGCAACAAATACACACATGGGATCATTATTTCTTCCCTCCCCTCCTTTCCCTCCCCTCCTCTCCCTTTCCTTCCCTTCCTCTTCCTCTTCCCTTTCTGCTTTTTCCTTTTTCTTTCCTTTAGACACTATCTCAGAAGGAAGCTGTGTGTGAAGTTGGGTTGATGTGAGGTTATCGTTACTCAAATGACTGCTTGGATGGGGAAGAGAATCAGAAAGAAGCATACGCGTGGGTAGAACAGGCCGTGTGGAGACCTTGGAAAAAGAGAAGTACGACAAGGCGCTAGGAGGAAAAAGGTTGTTCCACAGATACGACATCAGCTGAGAGCCATCCCCAAAGAGCCAAGGACTTAAATGGCAAGCACCAAAGGATAAATTCTAAGTTGAAAATGTAAGCGACCCTCTTTCAGAGGTTGGAATTGACCAAGGTCAACTGGCACACAGAGTTCAGACCAGGGTCCCTGCAAGAAATGCAGGGTGCACTGGAAAGCAAGTCTTGTGGAAATGTTGGCAAGGAGACAGTGTGAAAGAGCCCCGGGAGGGCGCACCGCTTGCTGGAGCTCCTGACGGTCAGAACCCTGCAAGCTTCTGTGAAGTGGAGGTCTGCACCCCACCTCACGCTGTCCGGGGTTCTGCCTTCCTGCAAGGGTTCCCTGCAGTGAATCCCAACGGAGGCCAAGGGCAAGGCGGGCCAGAGGCGCAGGGGAAGACAGTGTTCCGCGAAGGATGTTTGTCAACATGGAGAAGCTGTCCAGAGCGGCCAAGGAGGGCCAGGTCGAGGGTCTGTGGACAGCTCTGCACTGGGCAGGAAACTAACGTGCATCTCAGAAAAGCAGGCTGGCACCGTGGAAGGGGACCGAGAGACTCGCACCATAGCAAGGGGAGGTTGCAGCCCGGTCACAGGATGGATGAGGGAGGCCGGCCACTGGAGGATGAGAGAGGCCACAGGAGGATGAGGGAGGCCACAGGAGGATGAAGGAGGCCACAGGAGGATGAGGGAGGCCACAGGAGGATGAGGGAGGCCACAGGAGGGAGGAGAGAGGCCACAGGAGGAATGAGGGAAGCCACAGGAGGATGAGGGAGGCCACAGGAGGGATGAGAGAGGCCACAGGAGGGATGAGGGAGGCCACAGGAGGGATGAGGGAGGCCACGGGAGGGATGAGGGAGGCCATGGGAGGATGAGGGAGGCCACGGGAGGATGAGGGAGGCCACAGGAGGATGAGGGAGGCCACGGAGGGAGGAGAGAGGCCACGGGAGGGAGGAGAGAGGCCACAGGAGGATGAGGGAGGCCGGCCATGGGAGGGATGAGAGAGGCCACAGGAGATGAGGGAGGCCACGGGAGGATGAGGGAGGCCACGGGAGAATGAGGGAGGCCGGCCACGGGAGGGATGAGAGAGGCCACAGGAAGGATGAGGGAGGCCACAGGAGGATGAGGGAGGCCACAGGAGGATGAGGGAGGCCACGGGAGGAATGAGAGAGGCCACGGGAGGGATGAGAGAGGCCACAGGAGATGAGGGAGGCCACAGGAGGATGAGGGAGGCTACAGGAGGGATGAGGGAGGCCACGAGAGGGATGAGGGAGGCCACGGGGGGGATGAGGGAGGCCACGGGGGGGATGAGAGAGGCCACAGGAGGATGAGGGAGGCCACGGGAGGGATGAGAGAGGCCACAGGAGGGATGAGAGAGGCCACGGGAGGATGAGGGAGGCCACAGGAGGATGAGAGAGGCCACAGGAGGGATGAGGTAGGCCACAGGAGGGATGAGAGAGGCCCAGCCACAGGGCTCCCACGGCGCTTCAGCCACTGAGAACAGCGTGTATCTGACACTACCCAGAACTGTTTCGGCCAGAACTCCCAAGTCCCTGCACTGTGTGAATTAGCACAGTCACATCTTCTAAATCTGAGCCCTGGGCTAATCCTACAGATGCTTCCCTCTCTGGCGGCGCATTGTGATGGCTTCCACATGGCTGAACAGAAAAATGCAAGCACGGGGTGGTCAGTCAAAAAGGGAAGCAGGAGGGGAGGTGGGCACAGCCTATGATGTCCTGGTGCCAGGAGGGGAGGTGGGCACAGCCTAGGGTGTCCTGGTGCCAGGAGGGGAGGTGGGCACAGCCTAGGGTGTCCTGGTGCCAGGAGGGGAGGTGGGCACAGCCTAGGGTGTCCTGGTGCCAGGAGGGGAGGTGGGCACAGCCTAGGGTGTCCTGGTGCCAGGAGGGGAGGTGGGCACAGCCTAGGGTGCCCTGGTGCCAGGAGGGGAGGTGGGCACAGCCTAGGGTATCCTGGTGCCAGGAGGGGAGGTGGGCACAGCCTAGGGCGTCCTGGTGTGAGGCAGCATGTGGAAGGACCCACAGGCAGCTGAAGGTCAAGGCCAGGCTCTCACTGTGCCTTGGGCACTTCGAACAACACACCCTGAACCTTAGACGCAGGCAGAGCACCTCAAAGCCAGGGCAGGCCAGCCCTGCGGGCCGAGGCCTGAGGGAGGAGGAAGAGAAGGGACACTTCCTGTCCAGGAGATCCTGGGCTCCATCCCCCTTCATTTCCCTGTGGATCCGGCATATTCCCACAGGAGCAATCCTGCTGGACCACCCTGGGAAAGCCACACTGTCTAAAATAGCTTCAGAATTCCTCAGAGCTGGAGGAAGCTGGGACCTTAGACCACAAGATCTGTGGGGACCAGACAGATGTCTCTGAGCAAAGCTCCCCCTTCCACACCCAGCCTGGGATTCCCAGGATAAAGGTCTGGGGGTCACTCCTTTTAAGATAGCACCCCTGGGACCAGGAGTCATTCTCAGAGGGGGAGGTTCAATGCACTCAGGCGCCAGCTGCTGCTTCTGTACTGAGCCGGGGACCGGCCTTCTCCCGGGACCCTTCCTAGTGCCGGCAGCTGGGCAGGAAGACGAGTGTGGTGTCAAGTCATTGACTGCTCCCATGTCCAGGCGGTGGACAGGGGTGGTGGCCAGGGCGTGGCCAGGCACTAGCAGGCTGCTCTCTTGTTGATTTGGGGCATGTGAGCCGGGGACCGTCAGGGTTTAGAAACGCCGGCCCTGCAGACCCACCTCTCAGGTGTGAGTGCTTTCTGTCGGGTGAGCTGTGCTACCTCGTTTCTTCATGCTCGCTGGAGTCTGGCGAGCAGAGCAGGGTCCTTACCGTGGAACCTACTAAACAAACAGAAGCCCTCATGCGCCCACATTTGCCGTGAGGGTTGAAGTTCCAGCCTTGCTACTGTGTGGGGAGGGGATTCAAGGTGGTGGCACAGAAGCCACATTTGTACATCCATGAACACGCAGGCGCACGCTCACAGGCGCTCACGCGCAGGCGCACGCTCACAGGCGCTCACGCGCAGGCGCACGCTCACACACACACCATCTTGCCACGCTCATAAACTGTCACATGCACATGGGAAAGCAGATCCCATTGCTGCCTCCGGCTAGGAGCACAGTGTCCACATTTTTCCAGGTCTGTGACCTTCGTCTTTGGGTAACATGACAATGCTAAGAGGATTGATTTTGAAGCTGCAAATAAATTTTATCCAGGGTGTGAATTTGCAAATGTAGAATTGCAAACGGCGATCACCGAGACTGGCTGCATTTCGCCTGGAGGAGAATGCAGAGACTAGACTTGCGCAGACAGCATTGTGAGGAAGCAGTGAGGGTCTCCAGGCTCCTACATGGCAGGCTGGGGGGGCAGTGCTAAGCTCACGCTGTCCTGGGGCACTGCCAGGCTGCGCTGCACAAGAGCATCAGAGACCTCCGGTCACGAGCTCTAGGAATCTGGGTCAGTGCTGAGCCGCCCTGTGCAGGGACCAGCAGGGAGCTCCTGAGTCTTACAGACAGGCGTGTTATGCAAGCAGGTAAATGTTCTCATCCAGCCTGAGTCAATGTGGCTGGACTCCAGCAAAACAGCCTCCCCCTACCCCAAGCGTGCTGGGTTTAAAAGAGACACAAGGGCGAGAGTTGTCCTACAGGGAATCATGTGTTCCCCTGGGACAACTCGATTTTAAGAAGCCAGGGTTTCTACAGGTTTGGAGCGACTCTCCTGGGTTGTCAGTACAAAGTTGGATCCGAGAGAAACAAGTGTGGTACCTCACCCAGCAGAGGCCCGGCTGCCCTGCTTCAGCATGTTGCTATGCTGCAGCTAGTATCATCTCTGCTGCAGCTTGCATCATCTGTACTGCTCATCTCTGCTGCAGCTAGTATCATCTCTGCTGAGCTAGTATCATCTCTGCTGCAGCTAGCATCATCTCTGCTGCAGCTAGTATCATCTCTGCTGAGCTAGTATCATCTCTGCTGAGCTAGTATCATCTCTGCTGCAGCTAGTATCATCTCTGCTGAGCTAGTATCATCTCTGCTGCAGCTAGTATCATCTCTGCTGCAGCTAGTATCATCTCTGCTGCAGTTAGTATCATCTCTGCTGCAGCTAGTATCATCTCTGCTGCAGCTAGTATCAACTCTGCTGCAGTTAGTATCATCTCTGCTGCAGCTAGTATCATCTCTGCTGCAGCTAGCATCATCTGTGCTGCTCGTCTCTGCTGCAGCTAGTATCATCTCTGCTGCAGCTAGTATCATCTCTGCTGCAGCTAGTATCAATTCTGCTGCAGCTAGTATCATCTCTGCTGCAGCTAGTATCAACTCTGCTGCAGCTTGCATCATCTGTGCTGCAGTTAGTATCATCTCTGCTGCAGCTAGTATCATCTCTGCTGCAGCTAGTATCAACTCTGCTGCAGTTAGTATCGTCTCTGCTGCAGCTAGTATCATCTCTGCTGAGCTAGTATCATCTCTGCTGCAGCTAGTATCATCTCTGCTGCAGCTTGCATCATCTGTATTGCTCATCTCTGCTGCAGCAAGTATCATCTCTGCTGCAGCTAGTATCATCTCTGCTGCAGCTAGCATCATCTCTGCTGAGCTAGTATCATCTGTGCTGCAGCTAGTATCATCTGTGCTGCAGCTTGCATCATCTGTGCTGCAGCTTTCATCATCTGTGCTGCAGCTAGTATCATCTCTGCTGCAGCTAGTATCAACTCTGCTGCAGCTTGCATCATCTGTGCTGCAGTTAGTATCATCTCTGATGCAGCTAGTATCATCTCTGCTGCAGCTAGTATCATCTCTGCTGCAGCTAGTATCATCTCTGCTGCAGCTAGTATCATCTCTGCTGCAGCTAGTATCATCTCTGCTGCAGCTAGTGTCATCGCGGAGTGCATTCCACACTGCAGCTCTGAAGTCAGTTCTGAGCAGTGCAGCTGGAGTGCTTTCTCCCCTGCAGGCTCTGGTAAGCACAGACCAGGTGTATTCACAGCACAGAACCCCTTCTGGGGGGCAGCCGCCAAGAACCACCCACCCACCTGGACACTTGAGCAGCCCTGTCCGGTCCTGGCTTGCTGGCTGGGGAATTCACACTGGAGGGATGTGCCTGACCCTGCATGCCCGTTGCCATGGCAGCCACCCCATGCTGGTGGTCTGCACAAGGGCCAGATTCCTCACATAGCTGGGAACCCAGGTGGGGGTGGGGGTGGCTGGTGCCTGGACACTTGGAATGTGGCTTCTCAGAACCCAGCCCTGGGTTACACTCTTCTGCCTTTGGCCAAGCCCCTGAAGCCTAGTGTGGCTGACACAGTTCATAGCATGAGGAGAGGTGAGGAGATGGAGGTGGGGGTGCCGCAGTAAGTGGCGTTGGTCTGCGGCTGACACAGAGTGGATGGGCCAGAAGGCCCTTGGCTCACGCCTGCTGCATCCAACAGCATGACTCACCCTCTGTGGTAAGGCACACTGCCTGCCTGGCTGCTGCGGACTCTGCCCGATTCTTCCAAGAGTGAGTCTAGTGGCACTGGATCCTCGAGGGCTTTGAAGTGGTCTTAGAGGACTGGGGAGGGGCTGAGCCCCCTGCTCCTTTTCCTCTGACCTCTGCCTCCCAGAGCCCCTGACTGCAGCAGGAGTAGAAAGGTTAGGGTTAGCACCAGGCAGGTCTTTCTGTCCTGGGCTTTCCCTCCTTGGGGTTGCACATCCCACTGTGCAGAGACAAGCTCCTTCAGAAGGATCTGCTCCAGGCTCTGGCCCCACTGACCCTCTGTATGTCTCTGTCTCAACCTGTCTTATTCTCAAATAGTTCAGCTCCCCCAGATCCCATCTTACACACCCCATCTTACACACCCCATCTTACACACCCCATCTTAACACACCCCATCTCCACCGGTACCCAACCCTAGCTCCATCTCTCTCTCTTTCCCAGATACCGAGTGGCCTCAGAGGTATGGAGGACTCAGGCACTGGGGGTCATAGAACCGGTCTGCAATAATCAGTCAGGGCACACGGACCTGTGGTTCTCCCACCACCATTTGTCAGACTTTGGCAGACACACCCTCTGGGCTCCCAGACTCTATGCTGTGCTCTGGTTGCTTCTGGTGAGGGGCAGACCTAGTGGGGGCAGCTGGGACCTGAGTGAGAGTCCTGCAGGGGCTGCCCACAGAGGACAGGGCCGCTCACAGAGGACGGGGCTGCCCGCAGAGCCCACGGCTGCCCACAGAGCCCACGGCTGCTCACAGAGCCCACGGCTGCCCACAGAGCCCACGGCTGGCCGCAGAGGACAGGGCTGGCCGCGGAGGACGGGGCTGGCCGCAGAGCCCACGGCTGCCCGCAGAGCCCACGGCTGCCCACAGAACCCACGGCTGCCCACAGAGCCCACAGCTGCCCACAGAGCCCACGGCTGCCCACAGAGCCCACAGCTGCCCATAGAAGCCAAAGCTCCAGGCAGCTCCAGGACCCTGGGAAACAGGGGCAGGATGTTCTTGGGGACAGCTAGGCCTCAGAACCTGGGTCTATTCCTCATTACCAAGAGAGCACATTTGCAAGTGGGCAAATGAAACCAGAGAATCCAGTTAACCAAGGGCAACGGGTGGATAGCAAGGAAAATCTCACAAGTCTGTCATGGGGTTCCTGGGAGTCCCCCACATGCACCAGCAGCTGCCGTTCATTTCAGTGGCCACTGAGGTGGCCTGTGTCCCCACAGCAACATGAGTCTGCTTTGGCCTGTCTGATGGCCTGGAGGCCGCGTCCCTGCCGTGCCGGCCCGCAGCGACGTCCTTCCCGTGCTGCCCTGGAGGCCGCATCCCACCCACGCTACCAACATTATTCCCACCCAGCGGCGGGAGTCAGACAACTCCATTCCTCATCTCTATTTGACTTTTTTCTTTCACTAAAAAATTTGCCTCTTGGGCATGAAACAGCTGCCCCAGACCCAGAACTCCTTGCACGCAGCATGTGAGCTACTCGCCCGGCTCCGGCTGCACCCACAGCCTGAGGAGCCCTTTCCGGACGTCTCTGCTCAGGCAAATGCAGGATTTTAGGCTTCGACCAGAAAGAATTTCAAGACAAGGCAAGATGAAGCAGAGTTGTGTTCCTTACAAGAATATTTGTGCAATTGTTGATTCCTGTGTGTGCATCTGAGTGTGCACGAGCAGCATCGCACACTCCTGTGCACGGGGGGCTCGTGCTTGTGGGGGCCGGAGGGCGACACTCTCCACCTTCTATCTGGGGACGTGTCTCTCGCGGAGCGCACGTTACTAGACTGACGGGCCCACCAGCCCCAGGAATTTCACCTCCGCCTCTCCAGCTCGGGGATATGGCGGCACCACCACGTCCGAGTGGAACTCAAGTTCTTGTGCCCACTCTCTAAGCCCTTCATCAACTGAGCCATCTCCCTGCCTGGACAACATTGCAGTATTTGTTAAGAGAGTAAGAGGTGCTTGTGAAGAAAGTAATACGCGCCCAGAACGTGGGTGTGGGCATCTCTGCCGTCCAGGCTGTTTTCCTGAGACAGAGCCTCTCAGTGAGACGTCGGCTAGACTGACTGCCCGTGAACCTGGCGGTCAAGCTGCCTCAGCCTCCCACAGCCGGCCGCCCGCCTGTCCTTCTATAGGGATCGGACGCGCTTTATGTCCAGGCTCAGCGTCCAGCATCCTTTCAGGCCTGTGGGGATTTTAAAGTTACCACCGCAAGGGGCTGCTAAGGAATTTAAATAGAAATCACAGGTGACTCACAGGGCCCGGCAGGACTGTATAGATAAGGTGAAAGTCTAGATCCCAGGGCTACGGGAAGGTAGGCGTTTTACTACAAGCACAGTTAATAGTCTTGTTCGCAAGTCCCTCAAAGTGGGGAGCAATGAGGCGCTACCCAGGGCCATGCACATGCAAGTCTGTGTAACACACTGTCTCTCTCAGGGGAGCCTCACCTCAGGTCTGCAGCCTTCACAGCATGTGCTATGTTCTTGGTTCTCTCCAGAGCCAGGAGCTCCTTTTCCTTCTGATGCCCCATGACTTCCCTTTCTTTCCGTCCTGCTCCAGCCTGAGTTTCCAGAGCTTTGGGCACGTGTCTTTCACAGACTAACATGAGAATGGGGGAGAGAGGGAGGTGGTGGTCCCCAGGCAATGGAGACAGCCGGACGGGGCTTCTGACTGCTCTGTGGGGCTTTGGCTCGCTGGCTGGCTTCCTGTGCTTAAAGCCAAGAGCCACGTGGCCATCTCAGCCTACAGCACAGTGGGTACTGAGTCCCATCTCCTACAGGGACTGTCTTTGGGACGGTCAGTGACAAGCTCCTGCAGTCACTGTCCGGCCAAGGCAGGTCAAGGACCAGGCGAGCTGATGAAGCCGCAGGCATGTGCCCCGCCCCTCTCGCCTCCAGGGGTTCGAGACTGTCCCTCAGAAGTGGCCAGAAAGCTGAAGGTCTCAGTACTCAATCCTGTGAAGACTGGGGGCTCAGTTTTTGGGCTGTCCATAGGGCCATCCGAGGGGTGTCCCATATCCTCTAGGGAGTGACTGGCAACCTCCAGGCTGGGGTGAGTGGGGTACGAGAGGGACTGGGGTGTTTCACCCTTGAACACCCACAGGAGGGACATAGCCCTGCCAGGCTGGGGTGAGTGGGGTACGAGAGGAACATAGCCCTGCCAGGCTGGGGTGAGTGGGGTACGAGAGGGACATAGCCCTGCCAGGCTGGGGTGAGTGGGGTACGAGAGGGACATAGCCCTGCCAGGCTGGGGTGAGTAGGGTACGAGAGGGACATAGCCCTGCCAGGCTGGGGTGAGTGGGGTACGAGAGGGACAGAGTTCCTTCACCGACAGGGACGTGGGGCCCAGGCCCTGCACGGCAGGCTTGGTCCAGAGGGGACGGGACTGCTGCAACCAGTGAGGGGCTCTCCACGGCCCTCCTTGGAGGACTATGGCGGCAGGGCTGCGGACTGGCGGTTGGTCAGCTTTCTAACCCAGGCGCTCCTGTGCCCGCTTCCTGCAGAGTCTCCGTCAGCCACGCTGGCTGCAACAGGGTGCCAGCCTTGTGCCCTGTCCCCCCAGGGACCACCTTCCACAGAAGCATGAGAAGGACTCTGCAACAGCCGCCCCATCCCAGGCTCCTTCCATTGTTGAGGTGGGGTCACTGCTGTCCAGGCTGCCCCCCGATCTACCTTGGACCCCAGACGCTGAGCTCACAGGCCTGCGCCGTGAGGCTCCCCCGCCCTGACTTTGCTGGAAGGGCAGGGGACGGCTGGACGGTGTCTCTGAGTTGAGTTCGTCGGTTTCTGTGGTTTGTGTTGGACGAGCCTGTGGTGGCATCAGATGCTGTGTGTGTCGGCACCACTCACAGAGGCTGGCAGCTGTCCTGCAGCTGACCTGCAGCTGTCCTGCAGCTCCTGCAGCTGTCCTGCAGCTCCTGCAGCTGTCTTACAGCTCCTGCAGCTGTCCTGCAGTTCCTGCAGCTGTCCTGCAGCTGCCCTACAGCTCCAGCAGTTCCTGCAGCTGTCCTGCAGCTCCTGCAGCTGTCCTGCAACTGACCTGCAGCTCCTGCAGCTGTCCTGCAGCTGTCCTACAGCTGACCTGCAGCTGTCCTGCAGCTCCTGCAGCTGTCCTGCAGTTCCTGCAGCTGTCCTGCAGCTGTCCTACAGCTCCTGCAGTTCCTGCAGCTGACCTGCAGCACCTGCAGCTGTCCTGCAGCTGTCCTGCAGCTCCTGCAGCTGTCCTGCAACTGTCCTGCAGCTCCTGCAGCTGTCCTGCAGCTGTCCTGCAGCTGTCCTGCAGTTCCTGCAACTGACCTGCAGCTGACCTGCAGCTGTCCTGCAGCTGTCCTGCAGCTCCTGCAGCTGTCCTGCAACTGACCTGCAGCTCCTGCAGCTGTCCTGCAGCTGTCCTACAGCTGACCTGCAGCTGTCCTGCAGCTCCTGCAGATGTCCTGCAGCTCCTGCAGCTGTCCTGCAGCTCCTGCAGCTGTCCTGCAGTTCCTGCAGCTGTCCTGCAGCTCTTGCAGCTGTCCTGCAGCTGTCCTGCAGCTGACCTGCAGCTGTCCTACAGTTCCTGCAGTTCCTGCAGCTGTCCTGCAGCTGTCCTACAGCTCCTGCAGTTCCTGCAGCTGTCCTGCAGCTGACCTGCAGCTGTCCTACAGCTCCTGCAGTTCCTGCAGCTGTCCTGCAGCTGTCCTGCTGAGGCAGCAGTGGGTGGGATCTGCCTCCCGGGGGGCCCAAACCTTGGAGGAGGGAGCTGGAAGGGACCCCAGCAGTGCCCCCCAATCCTCGGCTGTTGCCACATCACCTGGTTCCTCTCCCGGCCCGTTCATTTCCTCCGTCTCTGCTCTGGATTGCATGGCAAAGGAGCCCACCCGCCTCACCTGGAGCTCTGGGCTGGGGGCAGAGGAGGGCTTGGACCACGTGACCTATGGCAGGAGAGCAGTGGGATGCTGGCGCTCGTGGGCCGCGGGCATCAGACACTGCTGAAGACACATAAACAGAGACCCACCGGGCCCCTCTCAGCCCGGTGCCTCTTCCTGCCACAAGTGCCCACCGTGTGCTCATAGGTGGGTCTGACCTTGGACATGGCTGCGTGCAACATTTTCCCTAAGAAATTTACATTTGAGAATCAGATAATCAAATTACAAAATAAATCATAGCCTCTCTCCACGTCTCACACAATATTTTAAGTAGGTTTACGACTATGTTCTGAGAATTGTCTGGTACTTTTCAGGTGGTGACGCAGCAGCCACAGAAGGAGAACTTGTGCATGCATTTGCGGGGTGTGGGGGGAGAGGGAGATGGACACGGATAGATGGACAGACAGACCGTGATGGACGGGCTGAGACAGGCAGAGCACTGGGCACTCACGTGAACTATCCGACGGGTGAAGCGAGGAAGACAGAAGGGCGCAAGCATGCGGGGCGCTGTCGAGGCTCAGCCTGTGCCCCCTGCACTGAACGCGGAGAAACAGCTCTGGCTGAAGCCACGGTGTTCACACACAGCTACGCACCCAGTCGGGTCCCCGGGCTGCAGTTTCCTCCTTCCCATGGAGTCGCAGGGTGTGGGAACCCGCGGGTCCCAGAGACAGACCTCCAGACCCAGCTAGGGTGGCTGGAGGTGAGCGTCCTGCTGGGAGAAATCACATCCGCGGCTGTTGCAGGAGCCCGGGGGGGCATGCGGAGCTGTGGGGCCGGAGGGGCGACAAACCCGAGGTAAGGACAGCACCCTGGGGAGCACCCTGGGGAGCACCCTGGGGAGCACCCTGGGGAGCACCCTGGGGAGCACCCTGGGGAGCACTCTGGGGAGCACCCGGGGGAGCACTGTGGGGGAACCCTGGGGAGCACTCTGGGGAGCACCCTGGGGAGCACTCTGGGGAGCACTCTGGGGAGCACCCTGGGGAGCATCCTGGGGAGCACCCCGGGGAGCACCCTGGGGAGCACCCCGGGGAGCACCCTGGGGAGGATCTAGGCGTCATCCCACCAAGCCATGGGCAGTAAAGAGGAGGGCCCAGGAGGAGGCAGGCAAGGAAGGACAAACTACCCCTGGCTTGTTTGGGTGCTTTACCTTGGGTCCCAGGGGCAGCAGACCACATCAGTCGGGTGGGACCTTCATCCTGCAGAGATGTGCAGGCGGCTGAGGAGGTGACAGGGACTCAGGAGTCTTCCTATCTATCCGTCACTAAGTAAAGGGCAGAGGTCTTGGCTCCTCCTCCAGGCCAGGTGAGGACAAGGATGGCCACAGGCAGATAGGGCCCCTTAACCTGGGCTCCAGCCCGGCCCCGTGATAACCTGGGCTCCAGCCCGGCCCCGTGATAACCTGGGCTCCAGCCCGGCCCCGTGTTAACCTGGGCTCCCCGGCCCGGCCCCATGTTAACCTGGGCTCCAGCCCGGCCCCGTGATAACCTGGGCTCCCCGGCCTGGCCCCGTGTTAACCTGGGCTCCCCGGCCTGGCCCCGTGTTAACCTAGGCTCCAGCCCGGCCCCGTGTTAACCTGGGCTCCAGCCCGGCCCCGTGATAACCTGGGCTCCAGCCCGGCCCCGTGTTAACCTGGGCTCCAGCCCGGCCCCGTGATAACCTGGGCTCCAGCCCGGCCTGTGTTTGGGATGCTTTGTGTCAGCCTCACAGCAGGAGCCTGGCTTTTGAGTCTGGTTTGTTTGCAAAGCTAGAGGATGAGTAACAGCCTGAGGGCTTCCTTGGGTCCGTGTCATGGGGGTCGGAGGAAGCTTTCTGTTGACTTTATGCTGTACAGGCCTGGGGGCCTCTCTGAAATGTGGCTTTTATTTGATAACAAAACATTTTTTAATGTTTGTTTTCCTTTAACAAATAAATATCAGCTTCAACATATGTCTCGGAAAGTCTACAATAATAAACTCATGCACTCGTGACCAACAGGGGAGGGAAATGACCCTTGACCCGTGGGAAAGGAAAGGTCTTTCCCCAAAAGCAGGTCCCAAGGAAGGTCGGTTTCTTCGCCAGACCCCCGCAAGGCCGAGTTCCTGTGCTGGGGCAAGTTTTCCCCTGTCCCCAGAGGCCCGGCCTGAGCCCTCTACGTGTGTGGCTACGGGAAGAACAGGGGTCTGGAGGGTCTAGGAGGGACTGTGCACAGTGCTAGCGCGTGACACACACCCGTGTTTAAGACGTGTAAGACCAGAGCCATGGGACACGTGACGAAACTGTCACGCGGAGTCAAGTGGCGCCAGTCCAGCAGGACTCACACAGATGCCCCTCACAAGAAACAGCCTGCGGAGGCCTCTGCTCCCTAGAGAGCTCGGGGAGCCCACGCGCACACCCGGAGCCTAGCACAGCCTGCGCAGGAGAGAAGTGAACAGGACGCGCCGCACACGGGCACAGCCCACACACGGGCACAGCCGACACACGGGCACACCCCACACACGGGCACCCCACACACGCCCACCCCCACACGCCCACCCCCACACGCCCACCCCACACACGCCCACACACACACGCCCACCCCCACACGCGCCCACCCCACACACGCCCACCCCCCATACCCACCCCACACACGCCCACCCCACACACGCCCACCCCACACACGCCCACCCCACACACGCCCACTGCACATACTCACTTCACAAACACTTACTCATACACTCATGTCACACACACACTCACCTCACATACATGTCGCACACACACCTCATGTACATGCACGCTGATTGCACACGGGCACTAACCTCACACATATAAACACATCCTACATGATCACCTCACACATGTCACTCACACCTCACGCACGTTTCACACATGTCACGCACACATATGCGCACACACACGCACCATTGGCCTACCTCACACACCTTGAACACGCACACGCGCCCCGTGAGAGGCCACCTTCCACTCCACCTTCACATGCTCCTGGTCACGCGCGGCCCGGCCATTCTCTAGGAAATGCACAGCGAGCCCACCAGCCTCGCTGCAGCTCCCTGTCCCCCTCGCCTGCGCTGCGCAGCGGCTGAAGGGACTTCCTTCCCCCTTGCATCCGGGACAGTACGAGAGGGAAAGGCCGGTGCTCGACGTCTCCCGTGGGCTCCACGAAGCAGAGGAGGGGGCACACACAGGAGGAAGGGATGCAGGCCACTGGTGGGGGAGAAGCATGGACCCCCCTGCTCCTCACGTGCTGACGGGGAGAAGCATGGACCCCCCTGCTCCTCACGTGCTGACGGGGAGAAGCATGGACCCCCCTCCTGCTCTTCACGTTTAGCGCGCAAGGTGGGCAGTGACGGTCCTTCTTGGTAGCACCACCTCTAAGGATTCCTTCCACCCCGGAAGTGACCACAGACACACAGTAGCTCTTAGGATGAGGGCAGCCTCCCCCCCAGACCACTTTGCCCTCAGCTGATGGACCTGATGCTCCTGCAGTGCATTCCGAAAGGAAAGCTGACCAGGGCCCTCGGCGCTGACCAGGGGCCCTCGGCGCTGACCAGGGGCCCTCGGACTGACCAGGGGCCCTCGGCGCTGACCAGGGGCCCTCGGCGCTGACCAGGGGCCCTCGGGACTGACCAGGGGCCCTCGGCGCTGACCAGGGGCCCTCGGACTGACCAGGGGCCCTCGGCGCTGACCAGGGGCCCTCGGCGCTGACCAGGGCCCTCGGGACTGACCAGGGGCCCTCGGCGCTGACCAGGGGCCCTCGGCGCTGACCAGGGGCCCTCGGGACTGACCAGGGGCCCTCGGGGCTGACCAGGGGCCCTCGGGACTGACCAGGGGCCCTTGGGACTGACCAGGGGCCCTCGGCGCTGACCAGGGGACGTTGCAGGAGGGACGAGAGCCCGACTGAGCCTGAGAGCACCCTCGACCCTGGGCCCAGGTTCCTCGAGCCTTCGATGGGTGCCCCTGGCTGAGGCCCCTCTGGCCTGCTGCGAGGGTCCAGCCACTCTTGGGAGCTGGGCTCTCTCTGAGTCCTTCACCCAGCGGACGCATTCCCATGGGGAGTGTCCGCAGCAAAACCTGGCTCCGAGGACTCTGACCAGCACCCACACAGGCCAGTGAGCAACAAACACAATTCTGGGAGAGTTTCAGACACCGTCTCTCTCCAAACCCCGCGGCCTGGCCCCTGACCAGATCACAGATACCCCCACCCTTATGGACAGTGGTAGTGGGGACCACCTAGGCTGTGTTAAAGGTGAGAAAGGATGGTGGAAATGGGGGTGAGGGGGTCTCGTGACCTGGGGGTGGGGACCGACTCTGCTCGGTGGGCCTGCTTGTGACCTCACGGGTGTGTAAGGCATGGAACACCCACCCAGCAGCCAGCTGAAGGCAATGGTGGTCCAGCTTCCCCTGAAGTGGGCTGCTTGCTGCCCATCACCTCGCTGCCCATCACCTCGCTGCCCATCACTGGCCTCATGACCATCACTGGCCTCACTGACCATCACTGGCCTCGTGACCATCACTGACCATCACTGGCCTCACTGACCATCACTGACCATCACTGGCCTCATGACCATCACTGGCCTCACTGACCATCACTGATCATCACTGGCCTCGTGACCATCACTGGCCTCACTGACCATCACTGACCATCACTGGCCTCGCTGACCATCACTGCCCTAGTGACAATCACTGACCATCACTGACCATCACTGGCCTCACTGACCATCACTGACCATCACTGGCCTCACTGACCATCACTGGCTTCACTGACCATCACTGGCCATCACTGGCCTCGTGACCATCACTGGCCTCACTGACCATCACTGACCATCACTGGCCTCACTGACCATCACTGGCTTCACTGACCATCACTGGCCATCACTGGCCTCGTGACCATCACTGGCCTCACTGACCATCACTGACCATCACTGCCCTCGTGACCATCACTGACTATCACTGACCATCACTGGCCTCATGACCATCACTGGCCTCGCTGACCATCACTGACCATCACTGGCCTCGTGACCAACACTGGCCTCACTGACCATCACTGACCATCACTGCCCTCGTGACCATCACTGACCATCACTGACCATCACTGGCCTCACTGACCATCACTGCCCTTGTGACCATCACTGACCATCACTGGCCTCATGACCATCACTGGCCTCGCTGACCATCACTGACCATCACTGGCCTCGTGACCAACACTGGCCTCACTGACCATCACTGACCATCACTGCCCTCGTGACCATCACTGACCATCACTGGCCTCGTGACCATCACTGACCATCACTGGCCTCGTGACCATCACTGACCATCACTGGCCTCACTGACCATCACTGACCATCACTGGCCTCACTGACCATCACTGGCATCACTGCCCATCACTGGCCTCGTGACCATCACTGCCCTCGTGACCATCACTGACCATCACTGACCATCACTGGCCTCACTGACCATCACTGGCCTCGTGACCATCACTGACCATCACTGCCCTCGTGATCATCACTGACCATCACTGACCATCACTGCCCTCATGACCATCACTGGCCTCGTGACCATCACCTCGCAGGGATAGGGCCAGCAGAGCCAGCAGTGGTCCTGGGCCCCCTGACACCCCTCCTGCCGACGCAGCGAGAGAGGGCCCCTCCTGACAGCGGGCGGGGCACTGAGGCAGTGGCCCCCTGCCCAGACCCCCTCTGTGGAAGGCATGGCTCCCTTGTGCTCACTCTGACCCAGCCCCTGTCGGCGTTGCCTTTGAGCAAGACCAGCAGGTAAACTGCCTCACGTGCCCCTACCACCGCCATCAGACTGTGCCCAGGCTAGTCTGAGGAATGAGAGAGAGAGAGATGTGTGAGTCACCAGGGGGAAAGAACGCGCCCAGACAAGGCAGAGCAAACCAAGGCGTACCTCGTCTCCCAGAGCTGGCTGATGCAGACAGACAGACAGACAGACAGACAGACAACAGTGTCCCCGCAGCAGAAATGCACCATTGTGTCCAAAGCAGGCTTACCTGCCTTTCCCAACGGAATGATGGCAGTCAAAGGAAGGTGGAAACAGATCTGAGAAAGTGCCCCCCAAAGGGGCTGGAGAGGTGGCTCAAGGGTTAAGTCTCTTTCTTGCAGGCAGAAGGTCCTGAGTTCGGATCCTAGACCCCACATATAGATGCCGGGCAGAAGTGAGGGCGGCCTGCGTTTCTGGTCCTGGTAGGGCGGAGCCTGCGAATCCCGGGGCAGAGTAAACAAGGAGGAGGTGGAGGCGTCCATGGTGGTTCTCGAATTCGTCCGTGGTTCTACACGCACACACACATACACACATGCGTGCGCACCCACACAATTGAATAAATAATAATAATAAAAAGAAAGTGCCCCCCAAAGGGTCCAGCAAGAATTTTCTAAAGTTTTAATTAAATTTTGAACTCAGACATAACTTTAGATTTACGTGAGAAAAGTGACGGATTGACCCGAGTGCCCACGTGACCTTCATGGTCGTCCTCAGACCTCCGGTTGCCGCACTTTGCTGGACACAGGCTGGCAGAGTTGCCCGTCTCCTCCCAGCGTCCGCTGCTCCAGGACGCTCAGCCTACCCCCACTCAGCCTCTCCTGCCTTTCACGACCTTGACACTTTGTGAAGGGCACTAGGCGGTTCCACGAGTCGCCCCGCTGGGCTGGCTGGTTGCTCGCTGGGGCTAGACTGGGGTAGGAACTCCCAGAGGATCTTTCTCGCCACATCGGACACCCTCCTTGTTTTCCCAGCAAGTCACTGCTTCCCCTCGATCCGCATCAGCGGGAGGAACGCTTAGCCCACCCCAGAGTCCTTGCTGGACCGGCACACCTCGCCGCATCCTGCCTTTCCTGAAGGTTCTGCTGCTGACACGAGCAGCCACCAGTGTGACTTGACTAACCGCTATCACTGTAGTCACAGATCGGTCTTTTTCTACCGCCCTCACTTCTTTTAAACTTATTAATTCAACATTTATTGTCATTAAGAGTTTCCCCTTCCTCTTCACTTATGTCAATTCAACAATTATGGAAACCAGTGTGAACTTGGGGATATTCATTTCGCTCTGTGGGCTATTGCTCAGGAACCACCAACGAAGGAAAGCGAGTACAGACGCTTGCAGATGAGCAAAAGCAGGAAAGGCAGGAGTTGGTCTGAGGAGAAGGGTCAGGTACCAAGAAAGCCCGGAGGACTGTGGCGAGCGAGGCGAGTGTGCGCTGCCAGCACAGGGCGTGCAGGACATTCCAGACTGACGTGTTCTCGCGTGTGCGGAGGCCCAAGGAGTACATCGAGGACCATCCTCAGTCGTTCTTGTTCTTCCACCTTGTTCCTTTGAGGCAGGGTCTCTCATCAGACCCAATGCTTCTAGAAGCAACTAGTCTGTCCAACCAACTTGTGCTGGGGATTCCCAGCTCCACCTTCTCAGCCGGAATCACAGGCGGGCCGCCACACCACTCGCCTTTTACGTGGGATCTGCTGGTCTGACTCTGGTTCCTTTTTTACCCGACTTCCCCTCTAACTTCCCTTCTTTCCCAAACTCCCCATCCACACTTTCTTCTCCCCCCTTTCATCCATCCTGTTCTGGCCCCCCATCTTTTTGCTTATGAGTACCTCAGGACTTCTTTTGAGGTGCCTGTGTTGGTAGGGGAGTCAGATTTCTGTTGAACTTTATGTGGCTCTTCAGCAGGTAAAGTCGTAATGGAGAGGCTCCTCTTCCCAGTCAGAACCTGCCCCTGACACGCTCTGAGAACCCCTGTATCTTCTAAGATCCCAGCTAGTCCTCAGGGAGACATCGATATGCCGGCCATTGTGTCGCTCTGGGAGTAGAAGTTCTCATCTCATGACCTGGGTGCAGCGGCCCTGCCTTGCCTGCATTGTGTTAGTGGGGCACCTCGCCCCCCTTTATCCCGTACTCTGGCCTGACGTTTTCTGCCTCAGTAGTTCTCCATTGCAATTTGATTGAGATCTGACAGTTTTTCTTATCTGTGTTCCTTTGTCTCATCTTCCTTAGGGTCTTCTTTCCCCTTCTCCCCAAGTTATATTTGTTTGAAGTTATAGTGGTTATTATAGAAAGTTCCCCCGAGTATATAATTTGAGGGCTTAATATTAGAAATTTCAGAAGACACCAAAAGGTGGAAAGACCTCCCATGCTCCTAGATCAATAGAATTAACATCATAAAAATGACCGTCCTACAAAAAGCGACATACAGATTCAATGCAATGACAAATTTTAAGGCAGTTCTTCACAGAAATTGACAAAACAATCTCAAAATTAATATGAAAGCACAAAAGGTCCAAAAATAACAAAAACAGGGGGCTGGAGAGGTGGCTCAGGGGTTAAGCCTCTACCTTGCAGGCAGAAGGTCCTGAGTTCGGATCCTAGACCCCACATATAGATGCCAGGCAGAGGCGGGGGCGGCCTGCGCTTCTGGTCCTGGTAGGGCGGAGCCTGTGAATCCCGGGGCAGAGTAAACAAGGAGGAGGTGGAGGCGTCCATGGTGGTTGCCGAATTCGCCCGTGGTTCTACACACACCCACATACACACACACACACACACACACACACACACACACACACACACACGCCACACGCGCAATTGAATAAAAAAAAGTTCAAAAACAGCAAAAACAATTTTGAATAATAAAAGTTCTGCTGGAGGGATCGTCACACCAGATCTTAATCTATAGTCCAGATCCATAGTGATACAGACGGCGAGGTTCAGCTCAGAGGAGACGCATAGAGCGATGGGTAGGAATTGGAGACGTAGACATATGCTCATATACCTACATTCAACCGACTTTTGACATAGGTGCTCAGAAAAGCCATTGGAGAAAGGATATCATCTCATCATCTTTAACAAATGGTGCTGGAAAAATGGATAATCTACATGCAGAAGACTGAAACTGGACCCTTTCTTGTCACCCTGCACAAAACCAACTCTAAGTGGATCAAGAACCTTAATATTAGGCCAGAGACTATAATAACCTTAGAAGAAAGAGTTAAGAGTTTCCTGGAACTGACCGTCCTAGGCCAAACATTTTCTAAGCAGGAGCCCAGATGCACAGGAAACAGAACCAACTCTCAGAGAGTGGGATCTCACGAAGTGAAAGAGCTTCTGGTGAGCGAAAGATGTTGCTAACAAGCAAAGAGACAATCCACGATGGGAGAAAACCTTCACTCACCGCGCATCTGACAGAGGACGTCTATCACAGCACACAAAGACACAAGAAACTCAACGCTGAGGACGCAAACAGTCCAATTGGAAAAATGGTCTCGGAACTCAGGGAAACTTCTCCCAGGATGAAATTAAAGTGCTAACGAATACCTTAAAAAATGTTCCACCTTTCTAGCCATCAGGGAAATGTAAATCAAAACCATCTGCAGATGTCATCCAACCCCATTCAGAATGGCTAAAATCTAAAACACAAACAACAGAGGTTGGAAGAATGCGGGAAGTGGGGGCCCCTTGTGTCTTGCTGGTGGGATGCAAATTTGTACGATCACTCTGAAAATCAGTGTAGCGATTCCTAAAATAGGTAAAGATTAAAATGCCATAGGCCTAGCTATACCACTCTTAGGAACAGTACCAGGAATGCCTCAGAGACATGTGCACATCCTTGCTCATTACAACTCTGCTCACAATAGCAAAATCATGGAATCAGCCTAAATGCCCAAGAGTCGATGAATGGATAATTACACCTGGAATACCGTTCAGCTATCGAGAAAAATGAATTAATGAGATTTGCTGGTGAGTGGAGAGAGCTGGAAGAAGCTCTACTGAGTAGAGCATCCCAGATGCAGGATGGTTCCTTTCTTTGAGCCACACGTGTTTTCACTGCTGAATCATCTCTCCAGCCCTCCCTGGAATTCTGTTTCCATGTTAACACGTTTAGTGGCTCAACACGTCAAACTCTTCTGTCACGTTTCTATAGGACAAGTCCACATGGGTAGCTATGCCCACATGCGTAGCTAAGTCCGCGACCCAAGATCTCTGGCCAGCTCAAGTATGGTCTGGAGGCCCTGGGAGAGTCTCAAACAATCTCTTTCTTTGGTTCCTGCCATGTGGTCTGGGTCTCCTAATAGGAGAGGTGGGGGGGGGGGTGTCCACTCAACGCAGGGAACAGATGGAGTTAGAGTTTAGAGTTCCTGGCGATATCTAGGAAGGGACAGAGCACTGACTTCTAGCACCTTCCTAAAATTCAGGGGTGCGCTGTCATTCTAAGCCACTGCTGACGGAACGAGAGAAGAGAGAACAGATAGCTTAATGGAAACAAAAGCAAAGGAGAACAAGGCGCAACGAAACTCCAGCAACCAGCTATGACATCTGACTGATGGATACACCCACATGGCAAGATTGACGGCCTGGATTTTAAGACAGAGAAGACAAAGCCGAACAGCATTCTTGAAAGAGAAACATCTAAAAACACTCAGGAAGTGGAGATGGAAGGGAGGCAAGGAAGGCACTGGACACCATCCCCAGAGGACACTGGACACCATCCCCAGAGGACACTAGACACCATCCCCAGAGGACACTAGACACCATCCCCCAGAGGACACTGGACACCATCCCCAGAGGACACTGGACACCATCCCCCAGAGGACACTAGATACCATCCCCAGAGGACACTGGACACCATCCCCAGAGGACACTAGACACCATCCCCAGAGGACACTGGACACCATCCCCAGAGGACACTAGACACCATCCCCAGAGGACACTGGACACCATCCCCAGAGGACACTGGACACCATCCCCAGAGGACACTGGACACCATCCCCAGAGGACACTGGACACCATCCCCCAGAGGACACTAGATACCATCCCCAGAGGACACTGGACACCATCCCCAGAGGACACTAGACACCATCCCCAGAGGACACTGGACACCATCCCCAGAGGACACTAGACACCATCCCCCAGAGGACACTAGACACCATCCCCAGAGGACACTGGACACCATCCCCAGAGGACACTGGACACCATCCCCAGAGGACACTAGAAACCATCCCCAGAGGACACTGGACACCATCCCCAGAGGACACTAGATACCATCCCCAGAGGACACTAGACACCATCACCTGGAGGACACTGGACACCATCCCCAGAGGACACTGGACACCATCCCCAGAGGACACTGGACACCATCCCCAGAGGGCACTGGACACCATCCCCCGGAGGACACTGGACACCATCCCCCAGAGGACACTGGACACCATCCCCAGAGGACACTGGACACCATCCCCAGAGGACACTGGACACCATCCCCAGAGGACACTAGACACCATCCCCAGAGGACACTGGACACCATCCCCAGAGGACACTAGACACCATCCCCCAGAGGACACTAGATACCATCCCCTAGAGGACACTGGACACCATCCCCAGAGGACACTAGACACCATCCCCCAGAGGACACTGGACACCATCCCCAGAGGACACTAGACACCATCCCCAGAGGACACTGGACACCATCCCCAGAGGACACTGGACACCATCCCCAGAGGACACTGGACACCATCTCCAGAGGACACTAGACACCATCCCCCGGAAGACACTGGACACCATCCCCAGAGGACACTGGACACCATCCCCAGAGGACACTAGACACCATCCCCAGAGGACACTAGACACCATCACCTGGAGGACACTGGACACCATCCCCAGAGGACACTGGACACCATCTCCAGAGGACACTAGACACCATCTCCCAGAGGACACTGGACACCATCCCCAGAGGACACTGGACACCATCCCCCAGAGGACACTAGATACCATCCCCAGAGGACACTGGACACCATCCCCAGAGGACACTGGACACCATCCCCAGAGGACACTGGACACCATCCCCAGAGGACACTAGATACCATCCCCAGAGGACACTAGACACAATCACCTGGAGGACACTGGACACCATCCCCAGAGGACACTGGACACCATCCCCAGAGGACACTAGACACCATCCCCTAGAGGACACTAGACACCATCCCCAGAGGACACTGGACACCATCCCCAGAGGACACTGGACACCATCCCCAGAGGACACTAGAAACCATCCCCTGGAGGACACTAGAAACCATCCCCAGAGGACACTAGACACCATCCCCAGAGGACACTAGACACCATCACCTGGAGGACACTGGACACCATCCCCAGAGGACACTGGACACCATCACCTGGAGGACACTGGACACCATCCCCAGAGGACACTGGACACCATCCCCCGGAGGACACTGGACACCATCCCCAGAGGACACTGGACACCATCCCCAGAGGACACTAGACACCATCCCCAGAGGACACTGGACACCATCCCCAGAGGACACTGGACACCATCCCCAGAGGACACTAGACACCATCCCCTAGAGGACACTGGACACCATCCCCTAGAGGACACTGGACACCATCCCCAGAGGACACTGGACACCATCCCCAGAGGACACTAGACACCATCCCCAGAGGACACTAGACACCATCCCCAGAGGACACTGGACACCATCCCCAGAGGACACTGGACACCATCCCCTGGAGGACACTACACACCATCCCCAGAGGACACTGGACACCATCCCCAAAGGACACTGGACACCATCCCCAGAGGACACTAGACACCATCCCCAGAGGACACTGGACACCATCCCCAGAGGACACTGGACACCATCCCCAGAGGACACTGGACACCATCCCCAGAGGACACTGGACACCATCCCCAGAGGACACTAGACACCATCCCCAAAGGACACTAGACACCATCCCCAGAGGACACTGGACACCATCCCCAAAGGACACTGGACACCATCCCCAGAGGACACTGGACACCATCCCCAGAGGACACTGGACACCATCCCCAGAGGACACTGGACACCATCCCCAGAGGACACTGGACACCATCCCCAGAGGACACTGGACACCATCCCCGGAGGACACTGGACACCATCCCCGGAGGACACTGGACACCATCCCCGGAGGACACTGGACACCATCCCCTGGAGGACACTGGACACCATCCCCAGAGGACACTAGACACCATCCCCCGGAGGACACTGGACACCATCCCCGGAGGACACTGGACACCATCCCCTGGAGGACACTGGACACCATCCCCAGAGGACACTGGACACCATCCCCCGGAGGACACTGGACACCATCCCCCGGAGGGTGGGATGTGGCTCGGGGTTAAAGGTGCTTGCTGTGTAGGCAGGAGAGCCGGGCTTCGGATCCCCTTGCCCTGTGAATGCGGGCGGCCGTGGCAACCCACCTGTCATTACACTTGGAAGGCAGAGAGTGGGGATCCCCGAAGCAAGCTGGCTGCATCAGTGAGCTCTCCGCCTCTCTCACAAAATAAGGGGAGGTGACCAAGGGTGATTCCAACATGAACTGTGGGCCGCACAGGCGTGCGCACACACATGCACCTGCACACATGCACACACACACACAGAACGTGCACATGCACTCACACCACGCACATGGCATGAAGACAGTCCTGTCCAAGATGTCGGGTGGCTCTGTGACACACAACGCTGAGCACACAGAGCATCCACGGGGAGAATCGAGCCTGCCACTCACCGCCTTAGCCTCCTGTCCCTTGCAGACTGGCAGGGCTCTAAAGGCCACGGGTGAAACAGTAATGAGTTCAAAACGTGACAGAGGAAACGCACAAAGTGACCCCAGACCAGACCTGGATCCACAGTTACCAGGAAACACAGAAAGGGAGACGCTGGGCTGGACGCAGGCGAGGCCCAGGTAAGGGTTTCACCGTCAAGAGGCGAAGGGTGAGTCTAGAGAGACCTTGCGTCACGCACCGGTCACACTCAGCAGCAGCTTCCTGCAGAGAAAGTCAGCAGGATGTGGTTCAGTGACAACCAGAGCCCAGAGACAGCGCAGGCACTCGGAGAAGCCCACCCTCATCCATGCGGTCACACGTGCAAACCAAACCACGGACGGCCCCTCGCAGCAAGGTCAGCATGAGGAGTGGGGGGTGCTGGCCGGAGGTCAACTGCAGATGTCTTGACCTTCCTCCCCCTTCTTCCTCCTGAAGTCCAGAGCCTTCCAAAGGTGGTGCCACATCTGGGAGCCAAGCCCTCCCCCCATGAGCCTGTGGGGGACACGCAAAGCATGACGGGGTGGCTCCGGAAAGGGGGCGAGCCCTTTGTCTCCCACCAGGCGCTGGTCCCCGTCCTGGCCCTGCCCCCGCCTCACCCAGTGGGGCTGCTGGAGTCGGCGCCTAGTAGGTGCCGGCCTCCCATCACATCACAAGCCACCGCAGAGCCTGACGCGCAGTGGGACCTGGGCCAGCGGCAGCGAAGGAAACATGCAGAGCCAGTGTGGACCTTGCTCGAGGCTGAGCTGAGCCCGGGACATCGCTGAGTCATATCTTCCTCTGGCTTGGATTTATTTTTAATTGTATGTACTGAACAGATGGAAATTCCTTGGCTACTGGGAGTGAAACTGTGGATATTTGGGAAATGTATCCAGAAGGAAGTGGTCGGGGTATGACTCACGCTGCCATTTGAACCCTGAGGGGGTGGGTGGACTCCGAATTCTCTCTCCAAGCAGCGAGGAAGCAACTGAAGCCCAGCAGCCTGGGGGTGGGCTGAGCAGTCTACTGCTTTGTTTCGCCCGTGCTGAGCCGGACACTGTGGTGTCCGCAGATCATCCGGAGGGGCTGACATGACCCACCCATGTGTGTCTTAATCCATTCGACATGCCACCGCATCTGCTCCAGGACGCGCAAACTGGCTGTCCTTGGAACCGGTGGGCTGTGAAGGGGCAGGAAGGTGACCCGTCCCTGCCTAGGGAGGGGCTGATGGGAGGTCTGGGGGTTGGAATGCAGCTCTGAGGCTGGTTGAGAAGTAAGTCAGAGTCAGCAGTGGAAATAACTTGGGGGGAGGTGGGGGCCCAAGTCTGGGGTTCCTATCTGGACGCTCCTGCAAGGGCCAAAGAGCCTGGGGTTTGTGTGGCGACACGTCGTGCCTCCAGCAGCTGCGGCCGCAGATACTGGCCACGTGGAGCTCCGGCACGGCACCGATGGCCACTCCCCACTGGACAGTCAGGTTTGTTTGTCCTTGTGGAAATGGCGGTAGCAATGTCAGCTCCTGCTTCACCAGCCCCAGGGGAAAGAGAGGAAAGCCGGGAGCTGAGAAAGCGTTCCCATGGACCCCGCGCCCGCCTGCTCCCCACTCCCGCCTGCACCCGCCGCTGGTCTCTGCAGACACAGGGTGTGGCCCCTTCCCGAGAGGCTGCGTGGGGGCTGCGCAGAGAGCACGCCCATCCTTTCTTCTGTGAACTCCAGCTGCCATTGCAGGCCATGTGGGCAGCCGAGGCCTCAGGCTCTGAAGACAAAGACCTGTGGCTCTGTGTGGTGGAGGAGCTCATGCCACACTAGACTCAATGGTGCCCAGGCGCACGTGCATGTTCCCACGCCCTCACACACACACATGATCCCACGCCCTCACACACACACATGATCCCATGCCCTCACACACACACATGATCCCAAGCCCTGATTCACATGCATGTTCCCACGCCCAGCTGGAAGCAGTAACCCTGCACAGAGGAGAAATCAACAGCCACAGGACCCCCAGGGAGAGCCAGCTCAGCCCCCCCACTACATCCCACATTGCTGAAGACAGTGCCCCAGAATTCACACTCTCTAGTGCTTACACAAAAGTACTGCGCTATGGAAATGCCAGTACCCTGAATTTGATGCAGTGATAGTTAACTGCCACCGTGGCGAGGTCTAGAGTCACCCGGGACAGCCCCAGGCACGCGTGTGAAGGGTTATCTAGATTGCATTGGCCTCCGAGAGTGTGCGGGAGGGAGGATCTTGCGTTGGTTAACTGGCGTGGGAAGGTCCGCCGTGTCAGCTCGACCCGAGATCCAGGGCTGGAGAAGGAGAAGGCGAGCTGAGCATCTGCCTCCAGGCTGTTCTTTCCCGCCTGCGACCAGCCGGCCAGGCTCCCGCTGCCTCGGCTTCCCCACCAGGATGGCTGCCCCTTGGGGGGGCCTGAGCAGACGCACCCTCAGCCCTTTCCCTCGGTGCTTTGTCAAGCTCAGCAAAGCCAACCGGGGCTCGGGCATGAAAAGCTGGCCTGGGGGTGGGCGGGAGCTTGCGATCCCGGCACTGACAGGAGACTCTCGGGGGTCACGGTCCCAGCCGCTATCTACTCGCTGGATGCCAGAGGAAAGAGAGAAGGATGGAAGGTGCCCGAGGAATGACGGCCTTACACCCACATATGCACATGTGCACACGTACGCATGCATGTGCACACATGTACATAACCAAGTTCTCATGCAGGAGGCACTCGCTTGCCCTGGGCGGGGTGAAGAGGTGGGTAGAAGGAGAGAAAGTTCTGTGCTTAGCAACTGTGGCTGGTGCATTTGGGGACGGAGCTACACGACCACTCTTCCCCATGCCTCATCTCAAGGTGATTCCGGAGCTGAGGCAACGGGCTGGAGCAGGACGCGCCTGTGACTTCGCACTGAGGCCTGATTCCGTCAGCTTGTATCTTTTTGTTCTGTGGGGTTTTATCTTCAGCAAACACCAGAGTTCTGTTTGCTTATCTGAGATGTGGCTAAGAGAAGAACTCAGCGGACTGTGGGCAGGAGCCGCACAACACCGGCTTTGTGTGTCCTTCTGCCGCTCCTTCCTGCCGCCCCAGGGAAGCGTGCCTGGGGCCGAGGTCAGCCTCCTGGCTGGACGCTCAAGGCCGGGCCAGCTGAGACCTGGGGCTGGCCCTGCTTCCACGGAAGGGGCGTGGCCATGTGTGCTGGGTGAGGACTGGCCCCTGGGGACCCTCTCCTATGGCGACTCCTCCACTCGAGGGCGTCGGAAGCCTGCAGGTCCTTGGGTGGGGTAAGTTCACACGGAATGGAAAGGAGGAGAAAGGCCAGACGCGCTCCTCCTGGTCCCTGGGTGCCTCTAACCTTTGCCGGACCCTCGGGGGGGGGGCCGTGGGAGGTGGAGCGGTGTGGTGAGCAGAGCCGCGAGCAAGGTTGGAGGCGGCTGGCAGCTCTCCAGGCTGAGGCCAGGCGAAGGGCCTGGGAACAGAGTGGCCCTTGGGGTGACTCAGCCCCAGCTGGTAGGGGAGGGGCAAAGCGAGGCGCCTCTGACTGTGCAGCCGGGAGAGAACCAGCCTGGCTCCCTGCCCACCCAGACATCTGCTGAACCTCTGCTCTGAGCGTTACTTCCGGGTGAGCGCAGACAAGGTGCCTACTGGGGGGCTCACCCTGCGCCCCGGCCCACGGCACCCTGCCCCTGACACTCACCGCAGACACACACTGTGCATGCATGTGTACATCGTGTGTGACTATGTGTGTCTGTGGACGTATTGCAGATACGCATGCATGTGACCATATACACGTGTGTGAAGACATCACCCCGCTGACTCCCAGGCCAGCTGCTTGTGCCTGTCCCCCAGGAAAATTACTTCTGAGCCATCAGAACTTCTGAGATGGTCTCCTGGGGTCTTGGCAAAGGCCTGAAGAAGGGAGGGGCCCTAGGGGTGAGTCCTCATGGTGGTGTCTCTAGGGAGATACCTCAGGGTAGATCCAGGCATAGCCCTTCATAGAGGCTCAGGACAGGAGACCCTGCCTGGCTGCGTCACGTGAGGCTGGGCAGGCGACCAAGGGTCTCTGGATCTAGTTCACAATTGCTCGGCGACTCCATGGCCGTCAGGAAAGGACCAGCTTATACCACGAATGATGAGAGGGGCAGATGGGCACCCCCAAGGTCCCACGGTCAGCTCTGACCAACTACGCGTGCGTGTGGATATGTGTATGTGCGTGCGTGTGTGTGTGTACTGATGTGTGTGTACTGATGTGTGTGTACTGATGTGTATGTGTGTGAATTGATGTGTGTGTATGTACTGATGTGTATGTACTGATGTGTGTGTACTGATGTGTGTGTACTGATGTGTGTGTACTGATGTGTGTGTACTGATGTGTATGTGTGTGTACTGATGTGTGTGTGTACTGGTGTGTGTGTACTGATGTGTGTGTACTGATGTGTGTGTACTGATGTGTATGTGTGTGTACTGATGTGTGTGTACTGGTGTGTGTACTGATGTGTGTGTACTGATGTGTGTGTACTGGTGTGTGTGTACTGATGTGTGTGTACTGATGTGTGTGTACTGGTGTGTGTACTGATGTGTGTGTACTGATGTGTGTGTACTGATGTGTGTGTACTGATGTGTGTGTACTGATGTGTGTGTACTGATGTGTGTGTACTGATGCGTGTGTGTACTGATGTGTGTACTGATGTGTGTGTACTGATGTGTGTGTACTGATGTGTGTGTACTGGTGTGTGTGTACTGATGTGTGTGTACTGGTGTGTGTGTGTACTGATGTGTGCATGTGTACTGATGTGTGTGTACTGATGTGTGTGTACTGATGTGTGTGTACTGATGTGTGTGTACTGATGTGTATGTGTGTGTACTGATGTGTGTGTACTGATGTGTGTGTACTGGTGTGTGTGTACTGATGCGTGTGTGTACTGATGTGTGCGTATGTATTGATGTGTGTGTATTGATGTGTGTGTACTGGTGTGTGTGTGTACTGGTGTGTGTGTACTGGTGTGTGTGCACGCTGATGTGTGTGTGCACGCTGATGTGTGTGTGCACGCTGATGCGTGTGACCGCTGATGCGTGTGACCGCTGATGCGTGTGACCGCTGATGCGTGTGACCGCTGATGTGTGTGCACGCTGATGTGTGTGACACTGATGTGTGTGCACGCTGATGTGTGTGACACTGATGTGTGTGACACTGATGCGTGTGCACGCTGATGTGTGTGACACTGATGTGTGTGACACTGATGTGTGTGCATGCTGATGTGTGTGCATGCTGATGTCTGTGCATGCTGATGTGTGTGACACTGATGTACGTGCACGCTGATATGCGTGTGCACGCTGATGTGTGTGTGCACGCTGATATGCGTGTGCACGCTGATGTGCGTGACACTGATGCGTGTGACACTGATGTGCGTGTGCACGCTGATGTGTGTGCACGCTGATGTGTGTGCACGCTGATGTGCGTGTGCACGCTGATGTGTGTGCACGCTGACCAGGGCCAGCACAGAGGCGTGGGCCATGCTCTCCTGTCCTGAAGAAGAGTGCGGCGGGAGGGAGGAAGCACAGTTCTCCCTGGTGCCTGGTGCTCCAGCACGCATGGCCTCAGGACACACAGCCAACACCTCCTGGGATGGGGACGGGTCCCTCCCTGAGCGACACGTAAGCCTAGGAGTAAGGGGGGGTTGGCCAGGGCTGTTCACGTTTCCAGAGAGCAACAGGGACAGTTCCATTCTCAATGCCCAGCCCACCACCCAGCCCAAGGGGGTGGGGGCCCCTCACCCACTCCGTTCCCACGGCTTGCGGTGCTTCAAACAAGTGTGAACTAAATCTCTCAACCCTCAGGAGGCAAGGAAAAGAGGAGCCCGTCAAAGGCCTCACGGGACGGCTGACTGGGCCAAGGTCACCCGCACTCAGGGCCCACAGCTTGCTGAGTCAGGCCTTGTCCATTCGCCTCCTTCCAAGGCCTCCAGGAAACGCTCTGAGGGTTGGGCCCGCAGGGCTGGGCTGGACTGGGCTGAGCAGGGCTGGGCTGGACTGGACTGGATGCAGAAGTTCGCATGTGCCTGGAAAGGACAGAGAGATTCTGAAGGGAAGAGAGAAGCCACCCGGATCTTAGGAGGGAGAAAATGTTCCTTTGGGTGGCAGCTCACAGGGAGTCAGGCAGGGCCAGCGGCTGGAGCTCACCCCAAGCTGACTGGGGAGGCCAAGCACATTTTTCCAGCAGCAACCCCCCTTCTCTTTAGGATCCGAGGGGCTTCTGTGGAACAGATCCACAGCAACAGCAGCAAAGCCGTTTCCCCATCACAGCCCGGGGAGGGCTCAGGCACAGGGCATGGCCACAGCCGGAGGAGATGAGAGCTGCCCGTCCCGCCCACGGGGCCCATCGTCTTAGTCCTGCGGAAGCCTGACCCCACCCCGAAAACCAAGCGCCTCTGGTGCTGGTGAAGCAGCCCGGACAGGTCAGCCGCCATTGCTGGCCGAGGCCCCGCCATTCTGTGAGGCCTCCTTAACCTTAAGCAGACCTCACCCTCCAAATGCCTTGGATGACTCCCCTCTCCCCCTCCTTTCCTAGCAACTCGGGGAGCACCTAGCTCCTAGCACTCTTTAAAGGCTTTAAAGCTTCCCCACCTGGGAACCCTTCGGCCTTCCTGCTGCCAGGCGGCCGTGGCGGCTCTTCTCCTTCTCGCTGACCTTAAGCGTCTCCTTTGTTCAGATGCTCTCCAACCTTAGGCTAAACTATGGCTCCCCGGGTCCAGGCCCTAATACCGCCCCTTCCTAGTGTTAGCTTCTCTGCACCGTGGCCCCCATCTCCAAGCCCACCCCCAGCAACAGAGGGCTTCTGACGCTCATGCCTCCCTCCCGGCCAGCAGCCCATGGACCTGGCCGCTGGGCATCTCGTCAGCCCTGCCCACCCGGCCTGGGCCACTGGAGTGATTTCTACGACCAAACACTTCGGGCTTCTGAGCTTGGAATGTAAACCTGTGTGGCTGGAGGTAGAGTATCAGATTCTGTTGCAGTTCGCCTGTGTGGTTGCTGATAAATGACCATCAAGTGGCTTACGGGAACAAGGACTTTATTTTCTCTTACAATTATCTGCTTACAGTTCATAGTCCAGCTTGACGGGAGAGCAGCACCTACACCAGGGCCGATGGAACTGGCCACACCATCACCACATAACGGCTGAGAGATGGACGATCCTTACTTGCCAGACCAGCATGTCTGGCCAAGTGAACAGAAGGATGCCGACTCTCAACCATCGCTCCGCGATTTATCCAGGGCCTAATCCCACCCACCATGGGCTGGGTCTTCCCCGTCAGCTAGGGAATCTCCTGCAGGTTTGCTCTGGGCTTAACTCAACTACTAATTCTCCACAAATGTGCCCAGAGCTCAAACCCTCAACAGTCAAGTTGACACCTGTGACCAACTATGACAGACTCCCTGCAGCCAGTTACCTCAGGAGTATCAAGGGAATTTTACCAAGAAAACAGCTTCTGTTAACTCAAAACCAGTGCAGGGAACTGGGTGGGGGCTCGCGGGGGAAGGGCCTAGTGCCCTGTGGGTTCCCAGTATAACCCACCACAAGGGCAGCACCCACTCCCTGAGGGTAAGTAGGGGGCTCCTTGCCTGGCTCCCCGCCTGCCAAGACCCTGGATTTCCAAGGGTCCTGCATTGTTCTTGCGTGGCCCCACTGCGAGAAAGAAACCACTTGGCCAGTGGCCAGTGATCATCCTCGGGCGCAGCACCCCGAACCTCACCCCTTCCCAGGACCCATGGGAGACCTCCTCCTAACACTACCGGAAGTCGTGGCTCTGACGTCATGCTGGCCCCCACCCCACATGGTACCCCCCCACACACACCCATACACTGCCCCTGCTCCCAGGTTCACAGCTACAGCCGCTGTGCTGGCAGATGTGGACCTTTCCCCTTCTGTCCAGGCCGTTGCTGTGGAGGTCAAGAATCCCACGTGTGGCATTTTCCCTTGTGACTTATTACGATTCCCCCGGGTTACTTGCCGTCACTGGGTGTGAGTTTCTCCTGGCCACTGCGACCTCTCGGATGCCACTGCGATCCCTCGGATGCCACTGTGACCTCTCGGATGCCACTGCCCCCTGCCGGTCCTTGGTGCCCCCCCCGCCCCGTGCTCTGTGGTGCGCAGGTCATCTGGGTGCTGGATTTCAGCCACATTTGGTCTGATTGTCCCTTGGCGCCAGCTCCCCAGACCCTCCTCTCCCGCCACCCGTCCCCTCTTCCTGCAGCTGGGCATCTCCATGTCCCACTGCTGGTCTCCCTCGGGACCTAGGGGAAGGAGGCCGGGGCGGGGCCTGTCCTCTGTCCACTAGGCGCTCAGGTGCGCAGGGCGGGGACTGTGAGTGCTTATGTCTCCTCCCGAGCGCCTGAAGTTTAGGGCGCAACTGTCCAGAACAGTGTGGGGGTCCCTGTCTGTGCCCCGAGTGTGAGGGAGGGAGTAGGTGTGAACTCGGCTACAGAACTTTGGAAAGGAGAACAAAGGACGCGTTTCCTTGAGGCGCGGGCAGCTCGGGGCTGCATGCGCCCCGCCCCCAAGCTCTCTCTGTGTCCTCTCCTGGGTCTGTGGAGCTGGCCTCAGGACCTTGGCTCACGCTGTCCCTGCTGCCTGGTTCTGCACCTTGGGCCCTGACCCCAAACGCGTTCCTCTGACCCGTCCACTACAGTGGACCTTCTGGGCAGCTAGTAACCCTGATGGCCTCCAGCCTTGTGGTCGGTTTCTGACTGCGAGCTCCGGCTGTGTGGCCCGCCCTCCCCGTACCTCGGTACCTGTTCATGGAGACAGGATGGAGTGTCCCACAGTAGCAGACTCAGCCTTGCAAATGGAGCTGAGACTTCCCGGGCAGGGGGCTGTGGTCGCCGCGGCGCCCACCTTGACGAGCTTTGGTGAGGACACGTGGCGTGGAGAGGCCGTGTTTGTTGGGCCTGACCTGGCAGGTCTCTGTCCTGGAAATGGTTCAGAGCCAGGTTCTCTGCGTTCCTCCGGGATGACGCAGAGGTGCCCAGGTCAGAGGAGACTGGGCAGACCCTGCAGTGCCCAGCCGGCCAGATCCGCCAGGGGAGGAGGGAGGGGTCACGAGAGCCCGTCACCAGATCAACGCACAGGAGCTGGGGGTGAAGGCCGAGGGCTCAGCGGGGTTCTGGCTGCCACCGCAGGCTGCGAGTGTCTGGGCTGACCGCGGGAGTGTGGGGTTCTGTGTGCCTGTGCTGGGGGGGGAGTGTGGGGTTCTGTGTGCTGAGGGGAGTGTGGGGTTCTGTGTGCTGAGGGGAGTGTGGGGTTCTGTGTGCTGAGGGGGGAGTGTGGGGTTCTGTGTGCTGAGGGGAGTGTGGGGTTCTGTGTGCTGAGGGGAGTGTGGGGTTCTGTGTGCTGAGGGGAGTGTGGGGTTCTGTGTGCTGTGTTGAGGAGAGTGTGGGGTTCTGTGTGCTGTGCTGAGGGGAGTGTGGGGTTCTGTGTGCTGAGGGGAGTGTGGGGTTCTGTGTGCTGAGGGGAGTGTGGGGTTCTGTGTGCTGTGTTGAGGGGAGTGTGGGGTTCTGTGTGCTGTGCTGAGGGGAGTGTGGGGTTCTGTGTGCTGAGGGGAGTGTGGGGTTCTGTGTGCTGAGGGGGGAGTGTGGGGTTCTGTGTGCTGAGGGGAGTGTGGGGTTCTGTGTGCTGAGGGGGAGTGTGGGGTTCTGTGTGTTGAGGGGAGTGTGGGGTTCTGTGTGCTGAGGGGAGTGTGGGGTTCTGTGTGCTGAGGGGAGTGTGGGGTTCTGTGTGCTGTGTTGAGGGGAGTGTGGGGTTCTGTGTGTTGAGGGGAGTGTGGGGTTCTGTGTGCTGAGGGGAGTGTGGGGTTCTGTGTCCTGTGTTGAGGGGAGTGTGGGGTTCTGTGTGCTGTGTTGAGGGGAGTGTGGGGTTCTGTGTGCTGTGTTGAGGGGAGTGTGGGGTTCTGTGTGCTGAGGGGAGTGTGGGGTTCTGTGTGCTGTGTTGAGGGGAGTGTGGGGTTCTGTGTGCTGAGGGGAGTGTGGGGTTCTGTGTGCTGAGGGGAGTGTGGGGTTCTGTGTGCTGTGTTGAGGGGAGTGTGGGGTTCTGTGTGCTGTGTTGAGGGAGTGTGGGGTTCTGTGTGCTGAGGGGAGTGTGGGGTTCTGTGTGCTGAGGGGAGTGTGGGGTTCTGTGTGCTGTGCTGAGGGGAGTGTGGGGTTCTGTGTGCTGTGTTGAGGGGAGTGTGGGGTTCTGTGTGCTGAGGGGAGTGTGGGGTTCTGTGTGCTGAGGGGAGTGTGGGGTTCTGTGTGCTGTGTTGAGGGGAGTGTGGGGTTCTGTGTGCTGTGCTGAGGGGAGTGTGGGGTTCTGTGTGCTGAGGGGAGTGTGGGGTTCTGTGTGCTGTGTTGAGGGGAGTGTGGGGTTCTGTGTGTTGAGGGGAGTGTGGGGTTCTGTGTGCTGAGGGGAGTGTGGGGTTCTGTGTGCTGTGTTGAGGGGAGTGTGGGGTTCTGTGTGCTGTGTTGAGGGGAGTGTGGGGTTCTGTGTGCTGAGGGGAGTGTGGGGTTCTGTGTGCTGTGTGTGGGGTTCTGTGTGCTGAGGGGAGTGTGGGGTTCTGTGTGCCTGTGTTGAGGGGGAAGTGTGGGGTTCTGTGTGCTGAGGGGGGAGTGTGGGGTTCTGTGTGCTGAGGGGAGTGTGGGGTTCTGTGTGCTGAGGGGAGTGTGGGGGGTTCTATGTGCCTGTGTTGAGGGGGAGTGTGGGGGGTTCTATGTGCCTGTGTTGAGGGGGAGTGTGGGGGGTTCTATGTGCCTGTGTTGAGGGGAAGTGTGGGGGGTTCTATGTGCCTGTGTTGAGGGGGAGTGTGGGGGGTTCTATGTGCCTGTGTTGAGGGGGAGTGTGGGGGGTTCTATGTGCCTGTGTTGAGGGGGAGTGTGGGGGGTTCTATGTGCCTGTGTTGAGGGGGATTGTGGGGGGTTCTGTGTGCTGTGCTGATGGGGGGGAGTGTGTAGGAAGGTCTGTGTGCCTATGTTGATGGGGTGTAGGGACTTGGGGTTCTATGTGCATGGGTTGATCTAGAGTTGTGGGGGTTTTGATGGAGGTTTGTGCTTGTGATGTGGGGGTGGAGGGGGTTGGGGTACCGTGTGCCTGTGTTGATGTGGGGGTGTGGGAACTGTGTTCTTTGGTTCTGTTTGGAAGTTAGGGGGCTCAGGAGAGGATAGAAAGAAATCAAGGCCCCAGGCTGGCGCCTCTGTCATCAGGAGCAGGTCTCCCTCGCACGTCCCGTCTCCCTCGCACGTCCATCTCCCTCGCACGTCCCGTCTCCCTCACACGTCCATCTCCCTCACACGTCCATCTCCCTCACACGTCCCGTCTCCCTCACACGTCCCGTCTCCCTCGCATGTCCTACCCGAGTGCCCTGTGTGGAGCCAGTGCTGACACCTGGATTGAAGGTTTGAAAACCAAAGCACCCACAGAGGTCCGTGTGCACCTTCCCGGTGTGGAGAGCAGCTGGATGGGGAATCAGACCGAGGCGCTCAGGTCGAGCCCCTTGTGGGTCCCCGCGTCCCAGAGCCCAGTTCAGTGTGACAAACGGCTCAGGAGACGCTTTGGCGACACAGGACTTGGTGTTTTTTAAGAAGAAAGAGATGGGGGACGCTTGCTTCGAGGCACACATGTGGTCATCCGGAAAAAGACCATTAACAAAGAGCCCCAAGCAAAAGAACCGAATGTTCTTCTTGGTGAAGAACGTCTGTTTGGAAAAGCGCCATCCGCACCAGGCGCGAAGGTCAGCTTTGAAATGCGCAGCCTCAGCACCAGGACAGCTGGGGCCGCGACTTGGCCTGGGCGGCTTGTGATTATGAGCACACGGCCGCTTCTCTTCCGCCTAGCTGCTTCCTCCCCACCCCGACTTTATTTTGAAATCACTTAAAAGAAAACTAGTTGCAACAAAGGGAGGGGGGACATTTCGGATCACCCTCAGTCTGACCTGCTGATTCTGTTTGGCCCCATTTCCTTCGTCACGCCTCCTTTCCCTCTCCCCAGAGGGTCTGAGGCCCAAAGGACAGGCGTGTGAGGGCAGTCACGTGCCCATCTGTCTCTGGGTTCTGCAGTGTGCCCCACGCAATGCCCTCGGCTGCTTCAGGGGTCCCGGGGTCTGGGCGCCGCTCCGGGCACCCGGGGCTCCTCGGGAAACGCGGCCGCCGTGGTGTTTCCTCTGAAGTGCAGCCTTGCCGGCTTGTCCCGGCACGACAGACAGGTGTGCGGCTCCGCAGCCACCGTGCTAGCAGGTAGGGGAGTTTGCAATGAAAGTCGGGACCTGGGTAGCAAGCACCTTGTCGCCATCTGCTTGTGTCTTTGTCCTGCCACGTTTTGCTAACGACTGTCCCGTTACTCTGCACGTTGCTGATAAACGCACCACCTAACCGCTCCTGAGACAAGGACGCTCTGTTCCAGCTCGCGGTTGTCAAGTGACGGATCTCAAGCTCGGCGGCAGAGCCACCAGCACCGGGGACAGAGGGAACTGGCCACGCCACGCCACAGGACTGCTGAGACGGGGCAAACCTGCTTTCCAGATAGCGTGTCTGTCCAAGACTGCCAAAGGACGCCAGCTCACCGAGTCAGCTTCCTGTGTCTCACTCACCTGTCCACCACCGTGGGCGGGGCCTGCCCATCAGTCAATCTCCTGCAGGCTTGCTGGGGCTTAACCCTACTATTCTTTATGAATGTGCCCAAAGCCAACGCCTTCCAATGCCAAGGTGACACCGGCATCGATCTTCCGAAGCGTTGTTTCCAGTACAGTGCTGAGTGCGAGTGGCCACTTCATCCGCAGCGGGGGAGGGAAGCGTTCAGTACCTGCTCGTGAAATCTCACCGTAGCTTTGAAGCACCACGAATAGGTTCACCTCTTAGGGCTCCCAAGTCTCAGCCTCGCAGGTCTGAGGTCACGAGGAGGAGGCAGCCTTCTGCTCTGCGAAGGAGGATGCGGGCTGGACGCTGCCTGCCCCCAGCCGCTCACAGTCCTCATGCTCCACAGCTTGAGCACATGTCACCTGGTCTGCTTCCATCTTTGTCAACGTGTGCGTCCATTCTCCCTTTACGTAGGGTGTGGTCGTGCGCACGGACTCCCCCTGAAGACCTCCCTGGAAGTTAACTACCTGTGCAAAGACCCCATCTTCGGTCCAGGGATCATGAATCTAGTATAGGACACTGTGTAACCCATATGCATATGTCCATGGTTACCTCTGTGAAAGTATGCGCAAGTATGTGTTCATGTGTGTGCATGTCATGTGTGCTGCATGCTGCTGAATGCCATTTTTCTCAGCAACAATTTATATTCAAACCACAACATGCAACTCCTTTGCCCCTATAAGCTCATGGCCACCTCGTGATAAAACCCTATTTAGCCCTACAACAGAAGTCCTCGGAGTCTACAGTAGTCTCAACACTGTTGAAAAAACCCGAAGTCTTTTCTGATACTCAAGGCAACCTCTTACCTCTGACCTCCTGCAAAATTGAAAATAGCATATAGCGGCATAGAATACACACTCCCATTCCAAAATGGAGGAATGGAAGCAGAGCCAAGAAAAAATCAGACCAAAACATGACTGAAAACCAATCCTGCAGCTTTGTCTAGCAAATCAGTCTCCTGCTGCAGCTGCTCAGTTCCAGGAGTTCAGGTATCATCGTCCCTCCAACTCTGCTGCCATAGCAGGCATCCTGTTGCCCTGGCTCCTCTTTCAGCATGAAACCTCCTTGGCAATTGTCCCCTGGATCTGGCATCTCGACACCTTGGTGTCTCAATGCCAACCAGGTTTCAACTCTGCCGCTTTACATGATGGCCTCTCAGGGCCTTCTCGCTGGCACACTGACCCTGACAACCGCCAACATGAGCAGCTCCCTGAAACCACGAGTGGTTCAGGACCTCCTCAGTCTTGCACATTTCCTGCCTCCCAGACCACTACCACACAGATAATGTTGCCAAGTTCTGCCACGCTTCAAGATGCAGCTGCCCCTGACTTCAGCGGGGCCAGCCTCTCTGTGCTGACACTGGGAGGATCTCCCCAGGCACTGCTTTCAGGAACAGGCATCTCCAACCTTGGGCTCCATCCTTGCAAAAGCACTTAATACTCTCATGGACTGGGGCCTTTGGCAGGGGGGCCTTGCCCTCCAGGCCCTGTTCCAGCGAAGAGTAGGCTTTGGCTCTTCAGTGGCACCAATGTCTTTAGTAGTAACTGCCACTTTGCTCCCCGTGTTCTCCTGGTTCAAAGCATTGGTTACATCTTTCCTCATCAAACCTCACAGTGTTCATTGTATTCTGCCTGACTGATTGCTCTTTTTCACTGTAGGCCTGAATAAGAACACTAACAAGCAGCCATGCCACAGACTCAATGCTAGGTTGTCTTGCCAAAGATGTCAGTCCATTACACTCAATTCAACTTCAAGCGAACTTTCAGAACACGGGCAAAATGCAGCCAATCACTTGCTAAAACATCTTTGTAGACAGGCAAGATACCGCCATGTACAAGGTACCCGATCACAAACCTGGTGACCTGAGTTCCACGTGGTGGAAGAAGATACTGAGTTCTAAAAGTTGTCCTCAGATGCATGCCCCTATCGTATACATGTTCCCTCCCTCTCTCTCTCTCTGTCTCTCTCTCTCTGTCACTGTCTCTCCTCTCGCCTCTCTCTCCTCTCTCCCCTCTCCTCTCTCTTTCTCTAACAAATAGGTAAAAAATGAAATAAAACATCTTTGCCCTGGTCCAGTTCCCAATATAGTCTTTGTTCCCCTCTGAAACCTCATGAGCTGGGCTTCCACTATCCTCATGTCTCACAGCATTACTGTGTCCCAAGTTCTCACTAGAATGGCTCATTAAGCTCTGTCTCCAAGACTCAGTGACTTTCCTAGCCCAATGTCTCAAAGTCCTCCACTTTCATCCCACAAAACAGTTCCAAAACCATGAAAGTCACATCACGGCAATGCTCATATGTCTCTATACTAGATCTCCCAGTCTCACGGCAACACCCCTCTCCTAGAATTCTGCTACAGTTACTCTGACCAAAGAAAGGGAGAAGTTGTTTATTATTTGCCTTATGATCCCAGGAGAGACAGTGTTCATCACAGTAGGGTGTGCTCAGCGGAAGGCACACCCCTAAGAGGAGCTGCTTCACATCTCAGTAGCTAGCAGAGGCAGGCGCCACGGAGGAAGGAGGACATGAACAGGCTACTACACTTCAAATCCGCCCCATGTGACGAGCTTCTTCCATTTCCAAAAGTCCCGTTATTTTCCCAGGCAGCACCGTAGCTGGAAAACATGGATCCAAACCCATGAGCCTAGGGAGGCCGTCACGTTCAAATGGTGACACTACATGTGTGCATGAGGTGTATTGCGTGTCATATATGCATAGCATGCATGTGCATGCTATCTGTGCATGCCACATGGGTGCATGTCTGCCACATGTGTGTACATATGTGCTGTATGTGTAATGTGTGTCACGTGTGTGCATATATCACATATGTGTGTGCCATGTATATGCAGAGTATGCATATACATAGGTGTGTGCCATGTGTGTAGGCACCACGTGTGTCATGTATGCATATTGTGCCACGTGTGTGCCACGTGTGTGCCACGTGTGTATGCACCATGTGTGTCATGTATGCATAGTGTGCCACGTGTATGCCACGTGTGTGCCACACGTGTATGCACCATGTGCGCCATGTATGCATATTGTGCCACATGTGTGCCATGTGTGTATGCACCATGTGTGTCATGCATGCATATTGTGCCATGTGTATGCCACATGTGTGCCATATGTGTGCATGTCATGTGTAACGTATGCCATACATGCGTCACATGCACGGCACATTTGTATGTCGTGCCTTGTGTGTGCCACATGCCTGCAGTGTGTACCATGTGTGAGCTCACTGCTTAGTGTAATGGGCACCAGTGGATCCTGCCCCGTTGACAGGAGGGGAAACTTGGCCCGCACAGGAGCGGGACCTTCAGCGACCAGGACGGGCGGTCACGTCCCTTCTAGGAATGACTTACACATGAGGTCTCTGAGGCAAAGGCCACCTGCTGAAGTCCTCGGGCTACTGGGTAAGGAGACGAGGAAGAGGGTCATGTGAGTTGGGGCAGAAGCGACCGACGGGCTGAGCGTGGCCACTGACTGCTAGGAGCGAGAGAAGAGAGCAAGGACTTCGCAGACTGGACACAGAGCTGCCGACAGCCCACCGGCCTTGACAGAGGGTCTCGTGGCAGTGAGCACCGTGGGACCTGGGGTCGATCAGTTCCCAGCTCAGCAGACCATGTGCTGGCTTCTCCCACGAGACCCCTGTGGGGCAGATCTCTGGCTTCCCTTTCTGAAGCACCCCCTCTCTCGCCAAGCCTACACCTCGACCTCCAGGCCCGCAGTTGCTTGGCAGCTGGGGCCAAGCGGAAGAATGGGCTCTGAACGTGGTCTTAGTGAAAGCTGCTGGCCTCAGGCTGGCCCAGGCAGGCGGCCAGCCCCCCGCAGGAAGCCATCCCAGGTGCGGGGACTCAGGGGGCCGTAGCCTCCCAATGTATGGAAAGAGCTCGGGCCAGGCCGTCAAACTTTCCAGGGTTGGGCCCCCCTTTATCTGTGTGGGAGAAAGGAAGTGGTCCTGGGAGGGGCTGACAAGCCCACCAGCCCCCACAGGAAGGGAGGGCCGCGCCTGCTCTGCCTGGGCCCTCTTTCCCCAGATCTGTGGGCCTGGGTTAACTGCTGTGGGTCACGTGCAGGGTGAGACCCATTTGTCAGGGCAACACCCAAACCCCAAAGCAAGAGCCTCTCACTCAGGGTCTCCAAGAAGGAAGCAAAGGGGCCCACTCAGACTCCCCACTGTCCAGCCATGAGGGCAGGCGGGCAGTGCAAAACCTGGCCTTGTCTGCAGCGCAAGATGCCCGGTGGGGCGGCCCGCGCCCCAGCCGCAGGGCCCTGGTTGGGCTCTTTGTCGGTTCCCAGGGGAGTTTGCTGCTCCTTCCTTCTCGAAGCTGGCCCCTCCCTCGCTGCTCACACCTGATACGCCTTCTCTGACCGCACTGGCCAGCTCTGCCCGGCACTGCTGGGTCCTGGCCAGCTGCCACGGTGCCTTGGCCATTAGACCAGGGTCCTGCAGCCCTTTGTGGCTTCTCTGGGTCTCTGTGGCATCCTGAGCTTGTAGCCTTGAGCTCTGAACCTGCCGCAGCCTGCGAGTCGGGTCGCAGTGGGCATTGGGGACAGAGGACAGGCCTCGGGGTGGAGTGCCATCCCCAGGCCCAATAATAAGCCCCTCATCTATGCTTTGCCCCGAGGTGGCTCCAGCCCTCCACTGCCATGTGGGGACGCCAAAGGAGGGCGCCCCTCTCCCTGCCCAGTTGATGCCCTGATCAACACTCTGGGCTCCGAGGGCCTGAACCTCCACCAGTCGCTGTCCACCTCAGGGGAGAGCTGGCCCTCAAGTCCCACACTTCTAGGTTTACCTGTGTATTCATAGCCGGGCGAGGCACCTAGTTGGTCACGCGGCTGAGTAACAAACATGTTTGGCTTCACTGAGCCCCGAGGGAGGTTTGGGTGGGGCTTCCTCACTCTCCGAGGCCTGGGCACGGGGAGCCACAGGCTGGCATCTACCTCAATCCTGTGAATACAGCAGGTGCTCAACATTGCTTCTCGGAGGCGACCCAGGTTGCTTCACAGCTGGGCTCCGTGCTGGCCTGAGGGTGGGCCAGTCGTAGTTAGTACGTCTGGAAGTGCTGAGGAGACGGCATGCAGAACGCCCGGCTGACCAATGGACTGCTGCTCAGAGAAGGCCTGGACCAGACGCATGCTCGTGAATGCAGGCGCGTGGACACGCATACGCTACCCTTGCTTGTGTGTGGATGTGCATGTGCTACAATGCATGTGTAGGCACTGAGGCATGCTGTATGTGTATGAAATGCGGTGTGGGCATATGTCTGCACATATTGATGTGTGTCTGCGTGCATGCGTGTGCGTATGGACATGGATATCTTCAAATTCAGTAGCCACGTGCCTGAGTGGTGCAGAAACAGGCAGGTGCGGTTCTGGATCTGTCCGCATGGTGGCCGCCCGAAGTATTGGAGGGGTGAGAAAGCAAAGCAGTCAGCTGTGTCTCTTCTCTGCAGGACCCTGGACTCCCAAGAGGCTCATTAGAGAAGATGGATGGATCTTGGCCCCCAAGGCCTCTGGGCCACGTGAGCACAGGCGCCGTGTGTTCCTGGCAGTGACGTGGGGCTTCCTGGGACGGCTGCCCCCTGGAGCGTCGGGAATGACTGGGCGGTGAATGGACAGGCTTGGAGAGCCGGGCCGGTGAGCGGCGGGTGCTGCTCCGCAGGGCTGAGGCTGTGGTCAGACGCGCCCTGGGTTCCGTCAGGGAGCTTGGGCCAGGAGGACCCGCTGCAGAGGTCAAAGGACAGTGACCGCCCTGCCGCGCACAGCACCGGATCTGGTCAGAGGGGATTTCGAGAGCCTGGGGAGGATTGCCCGTGGGGCACCGACTGGTGGCCCGGATGGTCTGTTCTCAGGGCCCGAGGCCCTGAGCCCGTAGCTCGGCTGCTCAAAAGGTTCGTTCTGGCGGTGAGTGTGCCGAATGGCAGCACCACTGGGGCACCCCGCTTGCTCCTCAAACTTCTAGAGAGACAGTTCTGAGGTCATCATGACACCCCGCCCCGCTGTGCCTGAGCTCTGGGAGCCTGGAGGACACAGGACCTATGTTGTCTGGATGCCCCGTCCTGCTCCTCTGGCCCCCAGGACCCTGTAGCTGGGCTGCGTGGGGGCAGGGGGGGCCCAGCACTCCAAGGCTGCTGCTCTGCAGCAGGGGCTCGGCCAATGGAATCTGGGCTCCCAGCACCCTCTGCTCAGCCTCTCTACCCACGTGCGTCAGTCAGGCGACCGACAGCCTGTGCAGCAGAGACAAGGTCCTGACGAGTGTTTCTACACATGTTGCTCTCTCCTCTTCACCCCGGGCATGTGGTTAGGCTGTGAGTGTGGCTCACGAACACGTGCGTGAGCAGCAGACGCCAGTCACGGCCCACATGCCCAGGCTCTCAGACCCGAGCGTGTGAATCAGACGGCAGCATCTGCCGCTGAAAGAAATAAGAGGAGACTAGGGGTACCTCACCCCGTGGTTCCCGGCTTCATGAACGCGCGCTCTGCATCTGGGGAGGTGTCTGATGATTCGCATGAAGCATCAAGCTCCTGACCCCCGTGGGCTTGTGTGGATGACGAGGTGCGAGGCTGTGCTGGGAGCCGTGGGTCCAGGACACTAAATGCATTTTGGACTTAAGATACTTGCAAGCTGGGGTGGTTTTCTGGGAATGAGCCTGTGCTGAGGTGTGACGTCTGGATCGTGACGCGCCTCCCCGGATGGAAGCTGTCCTTTCGTGTCACTGGGACGCGGCCCGAGGTCCACTCTGCTGACCATTTCAGTGACCTCCACAGCTCTTTTCCTGGATCAGGATCCGAACAAGTTCCCCTGCAGCGTCGAAGGACGGCTGAATCTCTTAACTGAAAGCCCCACCCACTTTCTGGGATTCTCTTTGCTGCGTCATCTGCAATGTTCCATAGGGTCAGGTCTGGTGATGTGTGCGTCGCTGCTTCTACCTGGCCTGTCATCGACTTCCTGGCTGGTCAGCACGGGCAGCCCGCCCGGGCACACAGGTCCAATGGCTTCTGTGACACCTGCTGCCCCGCTTCCGGGCATCTGGCTGGATCTGTGCGGCCAGCTGTGGTACATATACCTTGCCACGGGCCACGGGCCACGGCGCAGCCCGCTTCTGTACCTCGAGCTGCAGCCCTGAGTCTGATTCCATCCCTCCCTCAGTGTCCACTGCTGCAGATCTCCAGGAAGAGCCTTTGCCCGTGAGGTCGATCTCACCAGGCGTTCATACGGAAGCCAGCTCACGATTCCTTCCCGGGACCACACAACAGTTTCCCAGAAGGATGGGCGACACTCACAGTGCTGCGGGGAGATAGCTCAGCAGTTCAAGCACAGGCCGCAGCAAGGGCTGCCGCTGGGATCCTCAGATCCCACGTAAGGCGCTGGGTAGGTATGGCAGCCACCTGTAATCCCAGCCTCAGAAGGCGGAGACTGGGAATCCCTGGAGTGAGCAGATAGATTAGTCCTGTTGGTGACCTCTGGGTTTAATTGACCCTGTCTTTAAAAAAAAGAAGGAAGGAAGGAAGGAAGGAAGGAAGGAAGCAAGGAATGAAGGAAGCAAGGAAGGAAGGAAGTTGGAAGAGCAGTTCACGGATCTCTGAAGGTTGCCAATGCGCTCCATCACGCAGCATGAGTGTGTCAGATGAGCGTGTACCCCCACATTGGCGCCAGAAGCTTTCCTCGTTGACGGCTAGTCTTCCTTGGGACTCCGGGTGGGTGGGGCGCGTGTTCCTGGTGGTGTTCTACGTTCTCGCGGGATGTACAACTGAGTTCTGCTTGACATCAGTGCAGACAGCGCGTCCTGTGTGGCTCTGCTGTCCCTGGACGTAGGCGCCCGTGTTTCATCTCGTGTCTTGCTTGTCTTGCATCTTACGTTGTTTACTTTAGAGCAGCCTGTGTACTGGTGGTTTAGACGACACCCACAGAGCAAAATGTCATTTCTCTGCCTCGTTGTAGCCCAGGCTAGCTCGAACTCACTATGTACCTGACGAGGACCTTGATCCTCTGAGCCTGTCTCCACCCCCCAAGGATTCTGGGAGGTCATCTCCGTGCCCAGCCTGCCGGACAGCACCCAGCGTGTCAGCCTGCTGGACAGCCTTCCACACTAGTCACGCTCTGACAGTGGCAATGAAGCCAGCCTCCAGAGAGCAAAGCCCTTCCGCTTGGCGCTCCCCTCCTCTTTCCCCTCTCTGTTTCCTCTGTCCTGCTTCCTTGGATGTCACGGGAGTGGGACAGAGGACGCCAAAGCCGCCGTGTGAAGGGCCACCGCTCCCTGAGAAAGGAATGAGCAGGCAGCAGCAGACAGGGACCGTGCGAAGCAAGAGCATTGACAAGCTCCTTGCTTTCTTGTGCACATTCCAGCCCGGAACAACGACGTGTCCAAATGGAATTCATGGTGTCTGAGTCAAAGATTCTATGTGGGTGTAAACTTACACCCAGAAGTGAGAGCCCAGCTCTGAGCTGCGTGTCTGAGCGGGATGATAAGGACCTGCGTGTCGACAGATGCTCAAAGCACAGAACACTAGCTACTTGTCCCCCACGCCCCGGGCTAAGGTTGTCAGGAGGAAATGCAACACCCTTAATCTTTACCACATTTAAAGCTCCACAAGGACCGGCTGACTTGTACCCTGCTTCGTGGAGCGAGCTAACGGACATACGTCACTGTGCGTTTGTCGAGACCCAAAGTGTCGGCACGAAGAACGAGGCCGTCAGCAGCCAGTGATAAGCGGGTATCAGCGTTTGCTCAGCGTGACACGCTGCATTGCTGGGCACACGGGCGCAGGGAACGCTGGGCGGCGCGTGGGAAGACAGTTCTGCACTCGCAGCTTCTAGATACTTGGAAATGCTCCTGCTTAATTTTTTTAAAAGAACTCAACCACAGCCATCTTCTTTAATAGATTGTTCCCTAATAAAGATAATGATATGGAAAACTAGGAGTTTTTCACATACAGTCTGTGGAAGGCTGGGTTTCTGGCAATTCTCCGTGTGGACATTTCCCCGCCCACTGCTACGAAGCAGTTTACATAAGGCATCTATCTTCAACCCTCTCTGCCTTGGGTTTGTGATTCAGACTTGGTGTCAAGACATTTCCTTAGTCTTTGCTTCAACCTGTACCTTAGAGGTGGGCATTATGGTGAGAGTTTTATTCTATTTTGACTTGATTTCATTAGTTTCTGACGTTCTCAAATATTCTGCACACATGTGAGGTTAACATGGAAATAAACGCCTATTTATTTTAAAGCCTGAAGTTCAAACTTCCTGTCCACGCTTCGGCCACAGGTCTGCCCTTGTTAGCCCTCCTGGCTCAGGACGGCGGGCTCTCTGGGGCCCAGGCTTGTGTCCATAGGGGACCCTAGAAAGATGCTGTCCCTGGGGAAGGGCCGGGCCTATGGGGCTGGCTGACACCTGGATGCCAGATGGCTGCAGGAGCTGACCTGGGGGGTGTCCCCTAGGTAACATGACCTCGGAGATGCCCACAGGGTAGGCCCTCCAAGCACGTGGAAGCTTCTTTCTTCCCAAGTGGTCGCTCCTAGGAGAGGTGGAAGGAGACGTGCAGCCTGTGTCACGTGAGGGCTCATCCTGGGGAGACGCAGACCAAGGCGCACGCAGCAGCAGCGGCTGCCATCTGCCCGTGGGGACCACAAGCCAGCCACAGAGGGGGTGGCTGGGCCTCGGACACAGAGGAGGTGGTGGTGCCTCCAGGGGCCTCGGACACAGAAGGGGTGACGGGGTTTTGTGTGGCCTCAAACACAGAGGGGGGGGTGAGGCCCTGCAGACCAGAGGCTCCTGGAGCAACTGTTTCCATGGCAGGTTCCAGTTGCAGAATGATCTAGAAAAGAGAGGTGCAAGGATGAGAACAGATTAGTTGACACAAGGGATAAAGAGGAAGGGGAAATGGAGGGGGGAGAGAAGCTGACATGGAGGGAGGGGAGAAGCTGACATGGAGGGAGGGGAGAAGCTGACATGGAGGGAGGGGAGAAGCTGACATGGAGGGAGAAGCTGACATGGAGGGAGAAGCTGACATGGAGGGAGAAGCTGACATGGAGGGGGAGAAGATGACATGGAGGGAGAAGCTGACATGGAGGGAGAAGCTGACATGGAGGGGGGAGAAGCTGACATGGAGGGGGGAGAAGATGACATGGAGGGAGAAGCTGACATGGAGGGGGAGAAGCTGACATGGAGGGGGAGAAGCTGACATGGAGGGGGAGAAGCTGACATGGAGGGGGGAGAAGATGACATGGAGGGAGAAGCCGACATGGGGGGAGAAGCCGACATGGAGGGGAGAGAAGCCGACATGGAGGGGGGAGAAGCCGACATGGAGGGAGAAGCCGACATGGAGGGAGAAGCCGACATGGAGGGAGAAGCTGACATGGAGGGAGAAGCTGACATGGAGGGAGAAGCTGACATGGAGGGAGAAGCTGACATGGAGGGGGGAGAAGCCGACATGGAGGGAGAAGCCGACATGGAGGGGGGAGAAGCCGACATGGAGGGAGAAGCTGACATGGAGGGAGAAGCTGACATGGAGGGAGAAGCTGACATGGAGCGGGCGTCTTCCAGCACCAGGCTGCCCTGCACACAGCAGATATAGATCGGCCTGTGTGTTCCAGCCGGTACTGCTGCCCCATAAGAAAAAGGACACAGCACTCCAAGTAAAACAAACAAACTAATGGGGGTAAAGTCAATCCCACAAGTGCCTGTCACGAAACAACCATGACGTAGACAAGGGAGGAAGGACACGACTCCTTCCCCCACGGGGCTCAGGGACAAGGAGCCGGGTGGAGCCGCGGAGCCTCAGCATGGGACACACACACAGCCTTGAAGGTCTCGCTCCGGGGGCAGCTGACCCTTCTATGCTCTGCCCTCAGCTAGAGCTGGCTGCCCCCCACGCCGCCCGCTGTGCACCTCGCTCGAGCCAAGAGCCGAGATGGGGACCCAAGATGCCTTGAAGCTGGGCAGAACCCCCCTTGTCCAGCATGATGATCAAGGTCCCCTGGGGCAGGAGAGGCACTGTGACCCCAGAGCGCAGACCCCCAGGCTCACAGGCGTCAGCCAGCCCACCCTGGGACCCCAGAGCACAGACCCCCAGGCTCACAGGCGTCAGCCAGCCCACCCTGAGGACCCCAGAGCGCAGACCCCCAGGCTCACAGGCGTCAGCCAGCCCACCCTGAGGACCCCAGAGCGCAGACCCCCAGGCTCACAGGCGTCAGCCAGCCCACCCTGGGACCCCAGAGCGCAGACCCCCAGGCTCACAGGCGTCAGCCAGCCCACCCTGAGGACCCCAGAGCGCAGACCCCCAGGCTCACAGGCGTCAGCCAGCCCACCCTGAGGACATGCAGTCTCCCCAGATCTCCTCAAGGGTGTGGGTCGGGGAGAAAGGAGATGGGAACAGGTCCTAGTGGACACGGGGCGACCCTGAGCAGGAGAGGCGTCTGTGGAACAGGCATCTAGGGTGACGAGTGGGTGACGTCCGGCCATAACTTCCTGGTGGTCAGATGTCCTGCGGTTACACAGAAGCCGCTGTCTTCACAGTTCTTCCCTCAGTCGCCATATGTCAAGTGAGAGGTTTGAACGTCTCCTAGACAACATGTGGTCAGGGACACTGCTGGGCTAAAGGGGGCAAAGTGGGGTGGCGATGGAAAGGTGACGCGTATGCTTGTGTGAACAGGGCGACAGAACAAACAAGGCCATTTTGAAATTCCAGGCGCCGCAAGCCATAATCTGCCTGTTGTACCTGAAAAAACTTCCTGCCCCCCGGAGCAGTGAGTGAGTGTTCCTCGAAGGCAGAACAGGCACGCTGGAGCCCCAGGGACCCCCATGTCCCCAGTGTCTGCTTCCCAAACTCTGACTCGACTGCCAGGTGTCATGCCCACCAGTATCTGGCCCTCTGCTCGGGGCATCGGCATCAGCCCCCACTGGACGCTGCTGCCCGTGTGCCCCTAGCACCGCCGCGCAGCCCTGAGATGCTCTGGGCGCGGCGCCCTCTGCCATTCTCGGCTGGTTCCCTGCTGGTCTCATCTGTCCTTACAGCTCGCTCTGCCCTGCTGGCTCCTCCTTCCGCCACCTCCTGCCCCTTTGCCAGCCTTGTCCCCTTCACCTCAGGCTGACCTGCCAAGTCCCTCTCTGGCCCGTTCATCCCACCACAGCTCACCTGCCCTGGGCAGCAGCTGCAGGGCCATCAGTGAACGTGTCCCCCGACTCAGACACGCATGGCACTGTGGAGCAGACAGATGACTCCCGAGCCCACCACCTTCCCACCACGCCGGACACTGCACTGCAGGGCATCCGCTGTCCCCAGAGCACAGAGATGCTTCTGGAAGAAGTGACTTGGTGACAGACTTTGAAGGCTGATCCGTCTACGCAGCGAAGACCACAGGCAGCTGGGGACAGAGGTCTGTGGGTGTCCCCACAGCCATCTCAGCTGGACGGCACAAAGCAGACAGCTGCGCTGAGAGGGGCCAGCTCTAGGTACGGAACCGTACTCAGCACTGGGCGTCTCCAGAGATCTGAGGCATGGCTCGGGAAGAGGTCTAAGTAATGTCATGGTGGGGCTGGGAGTCAGGGTCAGAAGGTCCAGACACTGAACAGAATACGTGGAAGACCATCTCTGAGGCGCACTAACGGGCTGGAGGGACTGGGCAGCAGGTGCCCGGCTTCAGGTCCAAGCTGCAAGGTGCCAGCCACACATTCTAATGTTTAGGACCAAATTCATCATGAAACACATGTGTCTCTTGAGGAAAATTAAAGTACCAACTAGCGGGCACAAAGGCCAGACGAAGTCCAAGGAGGCAAGAGATTCCACAAAGTTCTGGAGCTTTCTCCCATGCATCCAGAGGCTCTAACACGCGGTCCCACGGTGTTGTGGGCCTTAGCTTAGGGGCAGCTGGCCTTGAATGTCGCGGGCTGGGCCTGCTGGGCAGACGCAGGTCAGGCTCCAGCAGAGAGGACGAGGAGGTGGGAGCACACACTGAGGTCGGCAGTTCTGCCGTCTGGAGAGAGGAATCTCACAAAGCGCCAACCAGACATCCCCTGGGGTCACAGCTGAGGACGGCCTTCGGAGCCTGAAGGGAAGAACAAAGACTCTGTGTGTCTGTCCAGGGAGAGGTCTCGGTGGAGGACAGAGCCCCTTTCAAAGGCGGTCAGCTCCACCAAGCCAAGGCTGCTGTGGCCTCGGGCTCCGAGGGTATCCCAATGCCACTGACGCAAGCGGATGCTTCAAAATAGCCAGCGAGGCAGATGCCGCACTGGGCGCTGACGAGATGGGCACATGCGGCTGCTTCGGCCAGCCTGACCTGCTCCCGGCTGACCCCACAAAGAGTGATCCAGAGTCCAAGGGAGCTTGTAAGACTCCCGGGATGAGAGACGGTGCCGGTGACTCAGTGTCCCAAGCAGGGCTGAGCTACAGCCTGGGCTGAGACATCGGTGAGCTCAGGGCCAAAAAGACTGTGGGAGGCAAGATACAGCCACAGTCCTGGGAGCAGATGATGAGGCCACAGCACAGCTGCAAGGTCCAGAGGCCACAGGACAGCAACCCAAGAGGACTATGATGCCCAGGACCCCAGAGCACAAGACCACAGCCCGCAGGGAGCAGAGTCCAGAGAGACCACAGCCCATGGGGACGATGGTGCGCGGGTCCCAGAGCACAAGATCACAGTCCACAGAGAATGCTGCCCACGGACACCATAGGCCATAGGATCACAGCCCATGGAGACCACAGCACAAGGGAACACAGAGGACAAGGTCACAGCCCACAGGGAGCACAGCACACACGATCTCAGCACACAGGATCACACCACAGGATCACACCACAGGATCACACCACAGGATCACAGCACACAGGAGCACAGCTCACAGGATCACAGCACACAGGATCACAGCTCACTGGATCACAGCTCACTGGATCACAGCACACAGGATCACAGCTCACGGGAGCACAGCTCACGGGAGCACAGCACACGGGAGCACAGCACACGGGAGCACAGCACACGGGATCACAGCTCACGGGAGCACAGCACACGGGAGCACAGCACACGGGATCACAGCTCACGGGATCACAGCTCACGGGATCACAGCTCACGGGATCACAGCACAGGATCACAGCACAGGATCACAGCACACAGGAGCACGGCTCACAGGAGCACGGCACACAGGAGCACGGCACACAGGAGCACGGCACACAGGATCACGGCTCACAGGATCTCGGCACACAGGATCACGGCACACAGGATCACGGCACACAGGATCACGGCACACAGGATCACGGCTCACAGGATCTCGGCACACAGGATCACGGCACACAGGATCACGGCACACAGGATCACGGCACACAGGATCACGGCACAGGATCACGGCACAGGAGCACAGCACACAGGAGCACAGCTCACAGGAGCACAGCACACAGGAGCACAGCACACAGGAGCACAGCTCACAGGAGCACAGCACACAGGAGCACAGCTCACAGGAGCACAGCACAGGAGCACACAGCACACAGGATCACAGCACACAGGATCACACCACAGGATCACAGCACACAGGACCACAGCTCAACGGAGCACAGCACACAGGATCACAGCACACAGGATCACAGCACACAGGATCACAGCTCACAGGATCACAGCACAGGATCACAGCACACAGGAGCACAGCTCACAGGAGCACAGCACACAGGAGCACAGCTCACAGGAGCACATCCTATGGAAAAAGGTGGTGCTCTGCAGCCAAGCAGAACCAGGTGGGACTGGCAGTGCATCGTCCCTCTCTCACCCTGGGGTGCTGGATGCCCACAAGCCCAAGTCACCCCCTTCAGGGTCAGCCCAGTGTCTGCTCCTGGATCCACTAGTTGCCATCACAGGTGTAAGACACTGAGGGGGTAGAGGACACAGACGCTCCTCTCCAAGATGTGCCCTTTCTGTGGGTTGTGGGGGATCCCAGTAGGTGCCCTTTTCTGGTGGGAGAGGGCAGGGCCCGGTCCACCCTCCCATCCCCTCTCCTCATTTCCAGGCCAGTGACACCCAGCTGAGCCAGCTGGGCGGGGTAAGTGCTGTGCCCAGGTGGTCACGTGACCCTGGAAAAGCCAGTCATGTTTAGGAGAAAAGCTTGGGGCAGATGACCTGGGGACCACTGGAGCAGAAAGGAGGTGCTGACATGGGGCTACGGAGGCCACGCTGGCCTCTCGGGGAGGGTGCATCCTGTCCATGTCCTCCCACGGGTGGATGCCGCCCGGCTCCAGGGCATGCTCTTCCACAGCCCGTTCCCTGGTCCTGCCGTCACCCCAGCCGGCAGAGGTGACCGTGGCTGCTGGACAGCATTGACTGAAGGAGCAGGGTGGGCTGGCGCATGTTTAGGGATGCTGCTGGAGGACGGGAAGATGGCCCAGCCCCGGGCCTACCTCCGGGCAGAGAGGAAAGGAAAGCAAGATAGAAACACGTCTCGGCCGGCGAGGTGGCTCAGTGGGTCGGGCGCCTGTTGCAGACTCGGTGCCCTGAGTTCAAGCCCACGTGCTGGAAGAAGAACTGGTTCTGATCTCTGCCCGGTGCCATGATGCACGCGTTCCTTCTCTGCCTCTGTTTCTCTCTCAAATACATACATACGCACACATAAATACATGTAGACATAGGTACATACATCAATACATTCATATGTACATAAATAAATACATCAGTACATACATACACACATATTATACATACACATAAATACATACATATGTACATAAATAAATATATACACACACATACATAGCACATAATAAATACATACACACATAAATACATACATATACATACATATGTACATCAATACATACATAAATACATACATACACATAAATACATACATATGTACATAAATAAATACATACACACACATACATACGTACATAAATACATACACACATAAATACATACATATGTACATCAATACATACATACATACACCATAAATACATTCATATGTACATACATAAATACATACATATGTACATAAATACATACATAAATACATACACACATAAATACATACATATGTACATAAATAAATACACACACATACATACGTACATAAATACATACACACATAAATACATACATGTACTCAATACAGTACATACACACCATAAATACATCATATGGACAACATAAATACAGACATATGTATATAAATACATACATACACATAAATACATACATATGTACATAAATAAATACATACACACACATACATACGTACATAAATACATACACACATAAATACATACATATGTACATCAATACATACATACATACACCATAAATACATTCATATGTACATACATAAATACATACATATGTATATAAATACATACATACACATAAATACATACATATGTACATAAATAAATACACACACATAAATACATACATACACACATAAATACATACATATGTACATCAATACATACATACACATAAATATATACATATGTACATCAATACATACATAAACACATACATACATACACATAAATACATACATATGTACATCAATACATACATACACATAAATACATACATACACATAAATACATTCATATGTACATACATAAATACATCAACACATACATAAATACATACATACATACGTACCAGAAAGAAGACGTCCAGCCTGAGATGGTGCTCACCTTGGTTCTGAGAGAATGTGCGGAATGTTCTGGCAGAAAGGAGGTGAAGAGTGGCTCAGGACCCAGTGACCCCAGGACTCTTGCCGTCAGAGAATGAGGGGCAGGTGGGCGGCCATGGGGAGGTATGTGTGCTCAGCAAGCAGGCGGCTGTGCTCCTGCAGGGCCCCCTTGGGGTCAGGAGGGTCCTCCAAGACCCCCAGAAGGGGATGCATGACTTCGTGGGTCTTTTGTGTGATGTCTTCCCACGTGGCCTTTGTCGAGCCAAGAGTTTCGCCTCGCAATAGGCGTGGCGTCTCAGCCACATCCAGGGCCTCGTCAGACTGCAGGGCGGGTCTCAGCACAGGGAAGTGCAGCCACAGGACTGTGTGAAGAACCTTCCGGAGGGTTCCAGCCCGAGACACCGGGATGCACACGGCCTATGGCTGTGATGCCCGAGGCAGGCAGGCTGCGCGCGGCTGCACCTGTCCACGAAGGGCGTGGACAGCCGAGAGCCGCGGCTGCTCCGGCATGGGTTTGAGATGTCTGCTCATGTGATCACGCCACTGCGCAGTGCCTGAGGGTCCAAATGTCCATTTGGCAAAGGCCAGAGTCAGAATCAGCAGGGGGATGACAGACACTGGCCATCGGGCTCCAGGGCTCCTGCTGTCGCCCACTCGCAGGGCTGGGGTTGCAGGTGGAGCTGCGGCTCCCCCTGTTCTAAACTCATGACCTCACACTTGGACAGCATGACGTCACCAGCCAAGCCATCTCCTCGGTCCCAAAGATTTGATTTTTGAACCACTGAGGCCCGTGTATCATTTGGGCCCATCCCAGGTGTTAAGAGAGGGGAGTCCACAAACAACCCACACAGCTGCTCCTGGGAGCCCCCAACCTGGCTGCACTTCCACAAGGGGCCCCTCTGAGCTCTGCGCCTGCTCCCGAACCCGGACGCCGGAGCCCCGTGCTCTGGAGGCCCGAGTTTCCTCAACTTCGCTGAAGTCCAAGGTTCCTTCCTGGAGGCCGAGTGGAGACATGGGTCTTGGTGGCAGAGGGCAAGCCAGGTCTGGTGCTCCGTGGGCACTCCAGGCTGGACACAGCCTTATAAGGTGCCACAGCCCCAGGGCCGAGAATAGCCTTGGCTGGACTTGGGACAAGTCGGCGCCAGAACTGCCAGCCGGGGCCAGACCGTTTCCTTCCTTCCACCGCCCAGCGTGGTTCCCCAAGGTCCGTGCACACCGCGGGGTGCCTGCCGGCCTCGGGGTCACCCTCCCTCACCCACATTCCCATTCCCAGCTCCCCTCTGATGTGGCCCCTCCCACTCACGCAGGCTCCTTCCTGTCCCTCTGCTCCACAGGGCAAGCGCCTGGTGCCCTTTGACCTTGACTGACCAGAAATGACTCACGGGAAAGTCTGCTCTCTGGAATCTGTGGGATTTCTGGCCGCCTCTCAGCAAAGTGGCCTTGGGGAACAGGGGTCAGCTGCTCCATCTCCAGGTGTGATCTTGCGGCCCGCCCAGATGGCCAAGGGGCAAGTGCAGCCCGCCAGGGTCCAGAGCAGAACTAGATCAACAGGCGAGGTGTGGGGAGGTGGGAGCCGGGCTGCAGGACCAGCCTTGCCCTCTGCTCCCTGGGGTCTGCTCGCTCGGGGCGGGGCCTGAGCCAGCTCTCAGAGCCCCCACCCCGGGTGATAGACAGGACTGCCCGCGTGGGCCTCAGAGGGCCTGGGCATGGGCGACAACCCGCTGGGGGAGACATTCACCCCCAAAGCAGGGTGACCTGGAGGTGGGAAGGTGGGGGCAGAGTGGCTCCCAGGGGTCCTGAAGCCCCAAGGGAGGCTGCTTTTGCCAGCCGAGGAGGCTGCAGTTTAACGAGGGATGGCAGGTGGGTCCCAGGCCGCTGCTCGGGGGGCTTCAAGTCCCTCAAGCTCCAGCAAGCACCTGTGGCATCCTAGTGGGGCGGGGCTCCTTGAAGGCTGCGGCGACGCCGGCTGCCGCTGACGCTGGGCCTCCTTGTCCTGAATCCCTCGACAGGCCGCCCTTGAATGTCACATCCTCCCCTGCCCAAGGGAGGGACCAGCAAAGCAAGTGCAGCGCCTGGCTCTGCCCTCTGCCTGCACCCGCCCCGGGCACACGGGGCGCTCTCTGTGCAGCTCTCTTTAGTGCCATGCCGAGGCACCACACGGCCACCAGGCGAGGCCCCCGGAGCGGAGGGCAGGGGTTGTCTCAGGCCTGACCCCAGACGTAGGGGTCAAGGGTGGTGCCGCAGCGAAGCCCATCCCGGGCCCTGGCACACGGATTTGCCCTGGCACCTGTGGCCTGCCCCGATCCTCCTGCACGTCTGAGCACGTGGCCTTTGACAGCACCTCGGCCCCCGTTCTGGGCGGGGGCGTCTGCATTCTGAAAGTGGCCAGGCTGCAAGCAGGACACACTCGGCTCTCTAGCGTCCGGGAGGAGCTGGGCACCCGGGAGGGCTGTGCTGCGAGGCACCCGGGCACCCGCCCCCGGGAGGGCTGTGCTGCGAGGCACCCGGGCACCCGGGAGGGCTGTGCTGCGAGGCACCCGGGCACCCGGCCCCGGGAGGGCTGTGCTGCGAGGCACCCGGGCACCCGCCCCAGGGAGGGCTGTGCTGCGAGGCACCCGGGCACCCGGCCCCGGGAGGGCTGTGCGGGCCGCAAGCAGCAGTGGCTCAGGCACGGAGCCTGCTCCGTCCACGCACCAGGGCCGGTTCCTCACAGTGCCCAAAGGCAGTAGGACGACCGTCGTGTCGTGTGGTGCATTCTGTGGGCCTGGACACGTGCTAACGACCCGCGTCTGTGACGCAGAGACCCCTGCCCCACACCCCTGTGGCATCCGTGCACTCCCCCCGCCCCCAGGACTCAGCAGCCTGAATCTCCCGTCTCCATGTGCAGCTTCGCAGGGGGAACCACGGCCCGCAGCCGTACAGACGGTCCACCCGCCGCCGAGCCGAGGCTCCCGCGTCTTCTTGTGAGTCAGCGGCGCATTTCTTCCCAATGCCGGACTCTGTTCTGTTGTGGGGTGCTCTGTTGTGGGGTACTCTGTTGTGGGGTGCTCTGTTGTGGGGGTGCTCTGTTGTGGGGTGCTCTGTTGTGGGGGTGCTCTATTGTGGGGTGCTCTGTTGTGGGGGTGCTCTATTGTGGGGTGCTCTGTTGTGGGGGTGCTCTGTTGTGGGGTGCTCTGTTGTGGGGGTGCTCTGTTGTGAGGGTGCTCTGTTGTGGGGGTGCTCTATTGTGGGGTGCTCTGTTGTGAGGGTGCTCTGTTGTGGGGTGCTCTGTTGTGGGGGTGCTCTGTTGTCAGGGGTGCTCTGTTGTGTGGGGTGCTCTGTTGTGGGGTGCTCTGTTGTCGGGGTCCACTGTTGTCTGTTTATCCGGCCTCACCCACTGCAGGACAACTCGCTTCCTCCCAATTTCAGTTACGCATAGAGCTACGTCTGCCCAGAGGCCTGGTGGAAACGACTGCTCAACCCTTCGGGTCCCTCCTGTGAGAGGGACTGCGGGTCATCTGCTGGGCCTCTGTGAGAAGCGGCCGCACTGTCCTTCCCAGCGAAGAGGGAGAGTCCTGTCACTCCCAGCCGCTGGCTCCTGGCGACATCATTGCTCAAGCTGCTGTAACGACCAGGAGCAGCGCACAGCTCCAAGTTCCACTTCCCTGGCGACCCTCACACGGAGCCTTCTCCCTGGGCTGCGCTGAGATGTCTTCTGCCTCTGGTGCCTTCTCCAATCGGGTGTTCACCTAATCAAACCCAGCTCTTGCCAGTGTAGTTGGTCTGGCTGGCAGCCTGCTCCCAACCATCAGCTGCCAGCTTGTCCCAGACAATCAAGATTGTGTCTGTTGGGGCTGGAGAGATGGCTCAGGGGTTAAGCCTCTTCCTTGCAAGTAGAAGGACCTGAGTGCAGATCTCACGTCCCATGTCAAATTGGTGACGGCCTGCATTTTTAGCCCTGGGAGGCGGAGCTTGGGAAGCCCCAGAGAGAAACAATAAGGCAATCAGAGTGCTTCCCAAAGTCACCTTTGACCTCCACAGGAACACACGGTGCCGCCCTTTGCCACACACACACACCATCCCCTCTACACACAGGTACACACTCACACACACATACACACACGCACAGCATCCCCTCTACACACACAGGTACACACTAGCACACACACACACACGCACAGCATCCCCTCTACACACAGGTACACACTAGCACACACACATACACAAACCATCCCCTCTACACACAGGTACACACTAGCACACACACACACACACCATCCCCTCTACACACAGGTACACACTCACACACACATACACACACGCGCACCATCCCCTCTACACACAGGTACACACTCACACACACATACACACACGCACACCATCCCCTCTACACACACAGGTACACACTAGCACACACATACACACGCGCACAGCATCCCCTCTACACACAGGTACACACTCACACACACATACACACGCGCACACCATCCCCTCTACACACACAGGTACACACTCACACACACATACACACACGCACACCATCCCCTCTACACACAGGTACACACTAGCACACACACACACACGCGCACAGCATCCCCTCTACACACAGGTACACACTAGCACACACACACACACACCATCCCCTCTACACACAGGTACACACTAGCACACACATACACACGCGCACAGCATCCCCTCTACACACAGGTACACACTAGCACACACATACACACACACACCATCCCCTCTACACACAGGTACACACTAGCACACACATACACACGCGCACAGCATCCCCTCTACACACAGGTACACACTCGCACACACATACACACACATACACACACATACCCACCATCCCCTCTACACACAGGTACACACTAGCACACACATACACACACGCACAGCATCCCCTCTACACACACAGGTACACACTAGCACACACACACACACACACAGCATCCCCTCTACACACAGGTACACACTCACACACACACACACACACCATCCCCTCTACACACAGGTACACACTAGCACACACATACACACACGCACAGCATCCCCTCTACACACACAGGTACACACTCACACACACATACACACACGCACCATCCCCTCTACACACAGGTACACACTCGCACACACATACACGCACCATCCCCTCTACACACAGGTACACACTCGCACACACATACACACACACCATCCCCTCTACACACAGGTACACACTAGCACACACACATACACACACCATCCCCTCTACACACACAGGTACACACTAGCACACACATACACACACCATCCCCCTCTACACACAGGTACACACTCACACACACATACACACACCATCCCCCTCTACACACATAGGTACACACTAGCACACACATACACACACACCACACCCATCCCCTCTACACACACAGGTACACACTCACACACACATACACCACACACACACACCATCCCCTCTACACACAGGTACACACTCACACACATACACACACACCATCCCCTCTACACACAGGTACACACTAGCACACACATACACACACCATCCCCTCTACACACAGGTACACACTCGCACACACATACACACACCATCCCCTCTACACACAGGTACACACTCACACACACATACACACACCATCCCCTCTACACACAGGTACACACTCACACACACATACACACGCACACCATCCCCTCTACACACAGGTACACACTCACACACACACACACTCGCACACACCATCCCCTCTACACACACAGGTACACACTCACACACACATACACACACGCACAGCATCCCCTCTACACACACAGGTACACACTAGCACACACATACACACACGCACAGCATCCCCTCTACACACACAGGTACACACTCACACACACATACACACGCGCACACCATCCCCTCTACACACACAGGTACACACTCACACTCACACACACACACACACCATCCCCTCTACACACACAGGTACACACTAGCACACACACACACACACACACACACACCATCCCCTCTACACACACACCATCCCCTCTACACACAGGTACACACTAGCACACACATACACACACCATCCCCTCTACACACAGGTACACACTCACACACACACACACACACGCACACTATCCCCTCTACACACACAGGTACACACTAGCACACACACACACACACACACACATACACACCATCCCCTCTACACACACACCATCCCCTCTACACACAGGTACACACTAGCACACACATACACACACACACACCATCCCCTCTACACACACAGGTACACACTAGCACACACACACACACATACACACATACCATCCCCTCTACACCACAGGTACATACACACACATACAACACACACACACACATACAACACACACCATCCCCTCTACACACACAGGTACACACTCACACACACATACACACATGCACACACATCCCCTCTACACACACAGGTACACACTCACACACATACACCATCCCCTCTACACACAAAGGTACACACTAGCACACACACACACACACACATACACACCATCCCCTCTACACACAGGTACACACTAGCACACACACACACACACACTATCCCCTCTACACACACATACACACACGCACATACACACACGCACACCATCCCCTCTACACACAGGTACACACTAGCGCACACACACACACACACACATACACACATACCATCCCCTCTACACACAGGTACACACTAGCACACACATACACACACACCATCCCCTCTACACACAGGTACACACTAGCACACACACACACACACATACACACACATACCCACCATCCCCTCTACACACAGGTACACACTAGCACACACACACACACACATACACACACACCATCCCCTCTACACACAGGTACATACACACACATATACACACACACACACACATACACACACGCACACACACACACACACACATACACACACACCATCCCCTCTACACACAGGTACACACTAGCACACACATACACACACGCACACCATCCCCTCTACACACAGGTACACACTAGCACACACACACATACACACACACACACACACACACCATCCCCTCTACACACAGGTACACACTAGCACACAGGCAAAAAGCACAGTCGCTCCTGACAGTCCCTCACAGACAGACAGAGGGTTGGAGGCACGAGAGCGCGCAGGCCCTCGCCCCACTCGCGCACCCGCGGGCCTGGAGGCTTGGGAGGGGCCCCAGGATGTGTGGGCCGAGGAAGCCTCGCTAGGGAAGCCACTCATGGCGCGTGGAAGCCGTCAGCCATCTCGGTGAGGGCTTTCTGGAGCTGTAGCTCTGAATTCATCCTTGGCCCTGCGAGTGACCCTCACCCCCACTCCCGTAAGTGACCCCGTGAACTAGCTCGGTTGTCAGGTTGGACCTTGGCGTCATCTGTCATCCAGCTCCCATCTGGAGTGGCGTCTTCCCAGAAAAAAGTGTTCACACCAACCCGGGGAGTCAGCCCCCCTATGAGTCTGGAAGGCTGTGGGGTGCGTGCACATGTGGGGGTGGCCCGTCCAGCTGCATTCACTGAAGCGGCCACGCTGCCTGGTCCTCAGGGCCGAGTGAGGCCCGTGGTGTGGGGGACGCGTAACCCGCTGTCCGGGCGTAGCTGGCGACAATGTCCAGCTGGTTCACAGGATTGTGGCCCCGCCGGGTGGGCGTGTGAACCCAGCTCACACGCACATACCCTTCACGGAGCCTCGCCGCAGTCAGAACCGGATGACACTGGCTCTAAGCACTTGGCTTCCTCCCGTGGATCCCCCACACCCCCACTTGCCAAGCACTGTCCTGCGTGTGCGGAGCAGCCCCGGGAACGAACGTGTGTTCTGAGTGTTCCGGTCACGTGCCGGCCCTTCCCTGGACACTGCCTTCTCCTCAGCCCTGCCTGGCAGTCACATGCGGGGGCTCGAGCAGGAGCAGAGAGGGGCCCGATCCCCTGCGCCAAGGTGGGCACAGTTCCTGACTGGGTTGGACACCATGGGCCAGAGCTGCCGCGTCCTTATCCAACCAATCTGGTAGAATATGTCTGTTTGGAAAAGTTGGGGATAGCTTCCTGCTCGCGGACCTGGAGAAGAAGCCTGCTTTTTAACTCTAAGTCAAGTTCTAAACAGAGATTTCATGTCTAGCCACTTACAATAAGTAGGCTTGTTAGCCAGAATGTGTGCACTGATTTAAAGAAATTAGAGAATAACTTCTAGAGTCTTAAAACATAGGTGGGTAAAATTCCCACCTATGTACTAACTCAGAAATTCCAGAAGTATAAGATTATGCTATCAGTTCACTAGAACCTTAAAAGAAACTGTGATACCCTCTTACCCTGGCTGAAGGCCAAGGAAGAGACCATCATGCCAGAAAGTCTAGATGCCAAGACTGCCCCTGGAGATGGTATTTGCAATCCAAACTGGGAGAATCCATGTCAGAAGCAAAGGGGGCCGTGTCTTTCCTACCCCAAACAGCACTCTTATGAGAAATCACAGAGATGGACCATTCAAATGCATTCCCACCAATGATCGCCTCCGCCCCGAAAGAGACACCCTTGGCATATAGGGCCTGACTGGACCCCAGGTTTGGAGAATGCATGGTTCACAGATGGGTCATCTAACTGGCAATACACTTCTGGAATTCCTCAAAGGAAGACATAAGCAACCTTACTATTAAAGGAATAGAAGGATGCTATTATAGGAGAAGTTATTCTTTTAATAATTATATTGCTTAAGTGTTCTCTTCAGTGCATATCTCAGTAGTGTTCCATTGACAAAATCATGCTATATGGCCCTTGAGTATCCAAGTCAAGGCCCCCTAGAGATGTGGTTCAAGCTTGGATTGCAGAGACTGCATGAGCTGCATGCAAATTCCCAAGCTAGAACCTGCTGCCATGCCTGGTGCCCATGTTGGCCTGCCTGACTGAGAGGATCGACCTGGAGAGGACAACAGCAAAAGCTCACACTGGGACTTATGGGGTGTTGGGGACTCCTATAGTTAAGTGTTGAAATCAAAAGGAGCTCATTCCTCCTCTGTGTATTTTAAAAAAGCAGTCTCCGTTAAAAATGTCAGCTATGTAGGCTCAGCCCCATGGCTATCCAGTGAAGCATTATAGATTAGCTAGGTTTGAAAATACTGGGAGAATGTTTCTGTTAAGTGCCTTTACTCTCAAGCAATGGGTTAGGTTCTTGAAAAAATGTCCACCCTGAAGGTGATTTTTGCTGACTAGAAAATTGTATGTCTATTGTAGGTGCAACATTCTTTACCCCCAAAATTTTCTGTATAGAAGCTGTCACGAAAGTTTCAACAAACGGGTTCAGAATTCACTCGACCTAGAGAGTCGCATGTGTTCTGTGCTCCACCTGGTCCTGGGAGCCCCGGTCTCGGGGCCGCGACCCTGGTCTGCGGCACAGAGCCCCAGCCCTCGGCCCGCCCTAGCGGCCCAGGTCTTCTCCGATCTCTGGAAGATGGAAAGTGAGTCTCTCAAGGGCCAATGAGAGGGGCCGAGGCCTCCCTTGGCTTTGGGCTTCTGTGGGCTGCAGCCTCAGGGGCAGCCCCCTGGGCGGTGCCCCTCGCCCGCTGCAGCGCCCAGGAGGAACCGGTTGCAGCTGCACAGGCTTCCCAGGGCCCGGGATCAGCGTCCCCAGAGCCTCAGCCGGCTGGCTGCACCCTGGAGACTGGGCGTCCACAGCAGGCCGGCAGCTGACGGATGGCTGTTTATTTTGGCCAAAGGGTGTTTCGGGAAACGAGAAGTGGACGCGGTTGTTTAGTCTCCCCTCTCCCGCCGGCTCTGGGAAGGGCCAGGGTCCCCAGTCACGATTGGGGTCACCGGGCTGTGTGAAGGGACCCCATCCTGAGGCCACTCACTGGACTCAGAGGACAGGGCCTTCCTCCACCCTGAGGACACCCTGAGGTCAAAGGTCAGTTGTCTCTGTCATACTGAAGCTAACTTGAAGCCAGCTCTCCCCGTCCCTCACCTAGTCCTCTCCCCCATCCAGCCCCCCACGCCTCCCTCCCCCCAGCTTTCCCCCTGAACCCTCCCTCTCTTGCCCTCCCCCTGAACCTTCCCAGCCTACAGCCCTCCCCCCCAGCTCTCCCCTCAGCCCTCCCCTCAGCCCTCCCCCCCAGCTCTCCCCTCAGCCCTCCCCCCAGCCCTCCCCTCAGCTCCCCCCTCAGCCCTCCCCTCAGCCCTCCTCCCGCCCTCCCCCCAGCTCTCCCCTCAGCCCTCCTCCCGCCCTCCCCTCAGCCCTCCCCCCAGCTCTCCCCTCAGCCCTCCCCCCAGCTCTCCCCCAGCCCTCCCCCCAGCCCTCCCCTCAGCCCTCCCCCCGCCCTCCCCTCAGCCCTCCCCCCCGCCCTCCCCTCAGCCCTCCCCCCGCCCTCCCCTCAGCCCTCCCCCCGCCCTCCCCTCAGCCCTCCCCTCAGCCCTCCCCCCCAGCTCTCCCCCCAGCTCTCCCCTCAGCCCTCCCCCCCAGCTCTCCCCCCAGCTCTCCCCTCAGCCCTCCCCCCAGCTCTCCCCCCAGCCCTCCCCTCAGCCCTCCCCCGCCCTCCCCCCAGCCCTCCCCCCGCCCTCCCCTCCTCACAGGACTGTCTCCCAGGACACCTGCGTTCCAGCTGCTACTTGGTTTACACTGTCCTCACTGCTCTCCACCGTGAGCAGGCTGAGCGTGCCTGAGCGTGTACACATGAGGGCTGCATGAGCATGCACGCATGCATGCACGTGGGCGGTCCACGTGAGGGAGTGTGCACAGGTGTATTCCGGGAGAACTGCCCTCATCCAGGACACACCTATGGGCATCTGGTCAGGACCAGTCAGGACCAGTGTCTCCATCACTGACATCCCAGCAGGCCCAGTGTATTTTCCTGGGAGCATCTGGGGTCAATGTGATTCGGGAGAAGTGAGTGGGTCCCCAGGGGAAGGGGTGAACCCATCAAGTCCCTTCCCAGACTCCTCTCCATGTGAGGGCACGTGAGCCCGTGGCGTGGGAGCCCAGCCAGAGTGGCTCTGGATATAGAGCAGGCCTGGCTCGCTGACCCTAGCCCTGGGGTCAGGAAGGACCAGGCTGGCACTGGGTGGTGAGGGACCACAGGGCCCAGCCCAGTGCTGTGGCCGCCTGGCAGGTGCCGGTCGGCCGGGGGCAGAATGTGGCGCTTCAGCCGGCTCTGGGGTTTGTTCATCTTTAGTTTTCAGATCAACACAGAGAGCCAGAGGTCCACAAGCAGTCGGACACGTGAAGCAGAAGAGGCCAAGTCGCTAATCTCGACAGCCAGATGGGCTATTCCTGAGGGTCTCGCCCTATGCCCTCCTCCCCCTCATCCCCTTCCCACTCGCACGCCCTCCCCGCCCCCTGCTTCCAGACCAGGGGGAGGAACCTCCGCGGCCTCGCTATGCCGAGACACCTATTCACTGACGCTCAGGTGGAGCATCTGTAGGGATGGGGGGGTGAGCTCTCCCGGAGCCTGGAGTCCTGCACTGGGCTCCCCCTCCAGGCTCTGCCTCCGTGGTCCCCGCGGGGACGTCTGCTCACCCCGACAGTTCCTGGGGTCTGTCACAGGCCTTGACAGTAGTCTGTGCAGGAGCCCCTTGTGGATCCGGGAGCTTCTCCTGCTCGCCCAGAGGGGCCTACGGAGGGCTGCTGAGGGCGGGGAGAACCCCAGACTAGCAGCCAGAGAGACGCTGCTGCCCGCCATGAGCCCAGAGCCCCTTAACCCAGGTGTCCTGCGCGCCTCCAGGAGCTTGGCCCCCGGGTCTGCCGGGGCCCCCGGGTCTGCCGGGCATAGTCCCCAGAGCCGGGTCAGGTCCATGCTTTGGCTTCAGGATTGCGATTTTGCAACCTCCAGTGTTTACAGAGGCCTCGCTCTCTTGCCGGGCGCCCTGTAAACATCTGGGGCCGGCTCTCAGCTGCGAGGCTGCGGTTTGGAGGACCTGGAGGATCTGACAACAACCACTCCAGACCACGACGTCCAGGATGTCCACGAGTCATGTGGGGCCCCTGCCTTGCCACTTCCTCCTTCTGGGAGACGACAGCCAGGGGACCCCACGACAGCCAGGGGACCCCGCGACAGCCAGGGGACCCCCGTGACAGACAGGGGGCCCCGCGACAGCCAGGGGACCCCACAACAGCCAGGAGGCCTCACGACAGCCAGGGGACCCCACGACAGCCAGGAGGCCTCACACCTGCCGGGCTCCCAAATTGTCCCAGCGCCCACTCCAGGGAGAAGGAGTCGAGCTGGACAGAGGGTGGTTCAGGGGAAGAACAGACGCCACGTGAAGCCCATGGTCTGCCCAAGATGGCAGCTCTGAGGACATGTGCGCGCGAGTAAATGTTCTCAGGACGGATTCGCACCTCAGAATTCTGCAAACACTTCTGTGTGATCTGTGGTGCGTGTGCATGTGCTTGTGCTGGGTGTGTTGAGTGTTCCCACGTGTGTTCCTGGTGTGTGTGTGTGTGTGCTGTGTTCCTGGTGTGTGTGTGTGTGTGCGTGCGTGTGTGTGTATGTGTGTGTGCGTGTGTGTTCGCGCTGTGTTCCTGGTGTGTGTGTGTGCTGTGTTCCTGGTGTGTGTGTGTGCTGTGTTCCTGGTGTGTGTGTGTGTGCGTGCATGTGTGTGTGTGTGTGTGTGTGCTGTGTTCCTGGTGTGTGTGTGTGTGTGTGTGTGCTGTGTTCCTGGTGTGTGTGTGTGTGTGTGTGCTGTGTTTCTGGTGTATGTGCGTGTGTATGCGTGTGTGTGTGTGCTGTGTTCCTGGTGTGTGTGTGTGTGTGCTGTGTTCCTGGCGTGTGTGTGTGTGTGCTGTGTTCCTGGTGTGTGTGTGTGCGTGTGCGTGTTCGCGCTGTGTTCCTGGGGTGTGTGTATATGTATGTGTGTGTGTTGTGTTCCTGGTGTATGTGTATGTGTGTGTGTGTGTGTGTGTGTGCTGTGTTCGCGCTGTGTTCCTGGGGTGTGTGTTCCTGGCATGCATGTGTGTACACAAGCGCATGGAAGCACCGTGCTTGTGCGTGTCCCTGCTGTGTCTGCACACACGTGTGCCCTCATGCACTCTGCCCATCGCTCTGTCTTCCTGCCCAGCCCCCGGCTGAGGCCAGCCTTGCCTGTTCCCAGGGGCGCGGTGAGGCCTGGGACCGCGCGCTGGTCACAGTGCTGGATGCGACGCGGCAGGGCTGATGTTCGTGGCCCCGCCCAGAGGCTCCTTTGTCCAGATGCCTTCTAATGAATGTCAAATGTCACAGGCACCCGAGGGATGAGGTTCCCACACTTCTCATGTCCGAGGGGTTGGCGTGAGGGCGCGTGACAGATAACACAAGGCCCTTTGTGTGTGTGGCATGTGCAGCCCCTCAGGCTCACGGAAGGGCTCACTTGCTCCCGAGCTGAAGAGCATTTTGCGACATCCAGCTCTATCCTGGCCTGGGGGCCACTCTCCTAAAGGGGCAATGTGGTGACCGCCTCAGCGTGCTCGACAGAAGCGGTCACATGAGCGCTGGCCAAGACGAGGACCGTGAGCTAGAAATGAAGCGTGGGGCCTGCGGGGCCCGGGGGCGGCATAGCGGCCTGCTGGCCAGCAGAGCCCTCCCCTGCCTGTGCTGGGAGCATCACGGGGCCAAGGGACCCTGGGTCCGGCTGAGCCGCTCCCAGCCCCCAGGGCGCAAGATTGACCTCGCCCTGGTTTCAGAGAAAGCCAGCAGGGAGTCCAGTGGGCAGGACCCCAGGTGGATGGGAGGCACCTGCAGGGCGCCAGGACGGACGCCCAGGGCTGTGAGCAGGTGCTTTGGCGACTTTTCTCAGCGCTCCAGCGAAACACCTGGCAGAGGAACAAAGGGCTCATTTCAGCTCCTGCCTCAGGCGCCGCAGTCCATCGCGGCCGGGAAGGGGCAGCCGTCGCCGCCATCTTCGTAGCGGGACCTGCTGGTGGGGTCGAACAAGTCTCAGTGGACAGCCCCCCACATGCTCACAGACAGCGCCCATCCCCAACCTTCTCTGCTGCAAACACCAGCTGCTTCTGCCTTCCAGAACTTGGGTTCCGGGGCCTCCTGGAGACCTCAGGCTAGGTGAGGGCAAGGCTGGCCCAAGGGCTAGCTCTAGGGAGGAGACGCGGGTCCACAGGGGAGAAGAGGGGCATGGAGGGTGGAGGAGACGCCCAACAGGATTACAGAGGTTGACTGACCTTGGTGAGGACTTCGCACCCCAAGCCTTTCCCTCCATCTGCCCCTCCTGATACACTGCAGGCTGGACGGGCCCCTGCCGTGTAAGGCAGGATGAGGAGGTGGGACCTGAGCCAGGTGCTCAGGGCAGACCTGGCGCCCCCAAAGACTCCATGGTGAGAGGCATTTGGTGAACACTTCAGACTTGAAACAGAAGGAAAAACCATCAGCGCCCAAGCCTGGGAGCAGCTGACTTCTCCAGACGCCGCGGGGCTCTGCGCAAGCTCCAGGGCCTTCCGCTGAAGAGGAAGCTCTTCCCTTCCAGACCGGCCAGGGGGCTGTCCTCGCGCAGGGTGTCGACCAGAGTCTGGGGGTGGCCCCCCTCACGGGAGGGCGGGCTGCCGAGAGTCAGTTGTCTCCCAAGGGCTGGGCTGCTTCCTCCCTCCGAGTGGGTGGTTTCGGGGGTCTGCTTGGCGCTGGCGGAGAAGGTTCTGGAGGAAGCGTGGGAGCACGTGGCACAGGGAGGGGGAGTGGGAGAGGTGCGCCGCCCTGAAATCGGAGGTAGCTCTCAGGTGGCCTCCTGCCTTCCCATTTTTCTGCTGTATTCATAACCGATGAGATGCTGGGTGTGTCCTGACCTAGTGGCCAGGTGGTGGTGGTCACTGGGGAGAGAGGGGGTCAGGCCAGGGGAGAGAGGGGGAAAGAGGGGTCAGGCCAGGGGAGAGAGGGGGAAAGAGGGGTCAGGCCAGGGGAGAGAGGGGGAAAGAGGGGTCAGGCCAGGGGAGAGAGGGGGAAAGAGGGGTCAGGCCAGGGGAGAGAGGGGGAAAGAGGGGTCAGGCCAGGGGAGAGAGGGGGGAAGAGGGGTCAGGCCAGGGGAGAGAGGGGTCAGGCCGGGGGAGAGAGGGGTCAGGCTGGGGGAGAGAGGGGGCAGGCCAGGTGGTGATGTTCATTGGGGAGGGGGAGTGCCAGAGCAAGGGGGCCCCCGGCACTGGCCAGCCCCAGCTGCCCACCCGGCGCTCACTGAGCTCAGAGCCTTTTTTCGGACCCTCAGTTGACCTGAGCTTCCGGCTTCGGGAGCCCGAGATGGAAAGCTGTGGTTTGTGGAGCCGCTGGCTAGATGATGAATGACATTCCAGCCCCGGCTTGGTTCCTGGGAGCCGGTCAGCTGTGAGAGATCCCAGACCTGGGGTGGGAATGGAGGGAGATGGGGAGCCACAGTGCCCCGTCAGCCAGCCACCTACAGATTCCGCTGGGCACCTGGCACACAGATTGAGATGCCCCTCGGGTGGACGGAGCAGCCTTGCTTGTGGCCTCAGCACCTGGTTATTTCACGTCTTCACCTGAGAACCAGGCAGCACCTCAATCCTGCCCGCTCTGCCCCCGCCCGCCATGCAGCCCCCACTTGTTCTGCCCCCCCACTCTGCCCCCGCCCGCCATGCAGCCCATCCGCTCTGCCCCCACTTGTTCTGCCCCCCCCCCGCTCAGCCCCCCCCCCCCGCTCTGCCCCCGCCCGCCATGCAGCCCGCCCGCTCTGCACCCAGCCTGCCTGTCTGGACACTTCTTAGGGTTTCCTTCCAACGAGGTGTGTGTCTGCATACAGGGGAGGCAGAGGGAGGGAGGGGGACAGGGGCAGAGAGATGGAGAGGAGAGAGACATTGAGGACAGAGCCTTTTACTGCTGGCTGCTCATCTCTGAAATCCAGAACATTCTCCCTCAGCCAAGACCCCGAGTTCCCGTCCACTATTGTTGCCTGAACCGACGGCACAGAGACCGGCATCTTTACTACCGGCAGCACAGCACCGTGGTTCCCGGGGTTTCGGTTCTTCCCTTTGGCAATTGTGCTCGGGTAGTCCTTGGTGGAGATTCCCGGAGAGGGTGGCACACGTGCCGGCCCTCTCCAGCAGCTCCTGGTGTTCTTGGGGACACCCTGCACCCTGTCCACGGCCTGTCATTCCCGGCTCTCAGTCAAGGTGCTTCAGGAATCATCCTGGACTGATTCTTCCTCCTTTTTGCTCTGGGATTTCCCAGGCTCCACCCACCAGGGCCAGGAGTGCAGACAGCTGTGGTTTCCACCTGGCATTTTTAAGTGGGACCTGGGATCTGAACTCAGGACCTTCCTCTTATGAGGCAGAGTCTTAACCCCTGAACCAACTCTCCAACCCAAGACTTTGTTTTAAAAATAATGTGATGGGGCCTGGAGAGATGGCTCAGGGGTTGTGACTCTGTCTCACAAGCAGAAGGTTCTGAGTTCGGATCCCAGGTCCCACATTAAAAAAAAAAAATAATGTGAAAGCCACATACATACATATACATACATACACACACACGCACACACGCATTCACGCACACACGCACAATCGAATAAATAAATAAAAAAGCGATTAACATCCACCTCTGGCCCCACGCACACACATGTATGTGTATCTGCACACGTGTAAGACACATCCCACACACCGTGCCACACAGCAGAAAAGAAAGTCCAAGCTGCAGACCGACTGCCGCAGAAACAGGAGTCTGCACAGGGCTGGGGCCACCGTGGGACCAACATGAGGGACACGAGCAGTTGGCCCGCTCAGCTCAGCCTCCTCCTCTCTCACAGCCCGTCCCAGGCGTGCCTCAAGCCTGAGCTCACCAGCCGAGCCGCGGTACCGTGGCCGCAGGCATGCCATGCCCAGCACGCCTGCTGCGCGCTCCGCGGCCTGGGTGCAGGGAGGCCAGGTCACTGTGGCTGGATGGCGGAGCCAGCGCGGAGGCTTTGCCTGGTGACAGTACCCAGGAGCTTCTGAAGGTCTGTGGCCAGGCCAGAGACCTGAGGAGGGTCTCCGAGGGTCGCCATGGAGACCTGAGCCCTCGTTCCCAAACACTCACACAGGACGGAGCCGTGCATTGGACTGTTGTTCCCTCTTGTTCTCAGCTCGATGCCAGTTCTGGGTTCTGTTTGTATCTTGTCTACCATGTGCATGCATGCATGCGCGCATGTGTTTCTGTGTGTGTGTGTGTGTGTGTACCCAGCGCAGGCAGACACATTGCCAAGGCCCTGACACTCACCATGCAGGCCCTAGGAGTTGAGCTCAGGTCACCAGCTTTACCGGAACTTACCACTGGGCCATCTGGGCAGCTCCAGGACAATTCTCTGTGAGTCTCAGACTGCCAGCCTCAGAGTCTGTGAAGTCAGTCTTGATTGTCGGCTTGTCAGGGTCTGGAATCCATTACAGACTCCTCCCTGGGCTGGTCTGCGCAGACATTTCCAAGGGCCTGGGAGGAGCACCTCCCTGGGGGAGCACCTTCCTCCCTGGAGGAGCACCTTCCTCCCCGGAGGAGCACCTCATTGAAGGAGCACCTTCCTCCCCGGAGGAGCACCTTCCTCCCCGGAGGAGCACCTTCCTGGAGCACCTTCCAGTAACGGTCTCGAGTAGCCTCACGGCCACTTGCCTGCCTGTGTTCAGGGCTCCCTGGCCAGTGTCTTCACATCGCCGCGGCCCTCACCACTGACGTCGCATGCCCGTTTCCCTGTCTTCCAGTGCACACTGAGGAGCAGCAGCCCTGCAGGCCTTCCCTGGCAGATGGGGCTGCGAGGTGCCCACACTGGGTCCTGCCACTCGAGAACTCCCTCGACCGGGGATCCAGGGTGGGAGAGAGTGGAGATGGCTGGAAACTACTGCGGTCCAGCCTGCAGGGGTCCCAGACAAGTCTGGAAGGTTTGGCATTGCTCGTCGTCCAACCCAAGCAGGGCCTCACCCTCACTGTCACAGTGGTTGGCCTCGGGCTCAGTGGCTCCGGGTTGCTGGCCTTTGTTCAAGAATGAAGTGAAAGCCCACGTGACTTGCAACAGTGGCAAAGAAACTAATGTTCAAAGCAAAGTGTTAGAAAACCCAGGACGCTCCAAAGCAGCCCGTGAGTGAAGAAACTCAAGGCCCAGGTTATTCCTGGGCTTGTTTTTATGGGGTCTGAAGGAAGGAGGGACTGCTTGCTAAGGGGTGTGATTTGGCTGGTTCTAGAGGTTGAAAGATTGGGTGATCTAGTCATTTTCCTACCGCACATGTACCTTCCCGCAATGCGTGTGATTTGAACCATGTGCACACTCAGTTATGCATAGCCGTAAGACGGTCAGTAGGGAATTCTCCCTAGAAGTCCACTTGGAGGACAGTTTGCCCTTCTGCAGATGCACCCCAAACTAGTTCAAGCCAGATTGACTCTCTATTCTTTGTACGCGTACGGATATGTTGGAAATCCATTTGAATAGAAGCTGTCTACATTTGATCGTTACTAAGGAAAAGAAACCTACTCCGTTCTTTAGAGAGGATATATGTGAAGTGTGTGTAAATGCAGGTCAGAGGTCCAGGGTTGCTGGAAACATCACACAGAACAGGGATTTATATGCGAAGCGCTGCAGGTGAAGGACCTGAGCTGCCAAGTTCACTGCTGGAAGTTGGGGGATAGCCAAGCCAAGTGGGGGTCCCAAGTTCCTCACTTATTCCCCGCGCTGCCTCGGGGCTACGTGTGCCCTACTGGACGGTGAGGATAGTGGGGCCTCATCTGCCCGGCCTGCAGCCTCGGGCAGCCCTCGGCACATTCCCGTGAAGCCGTGGGCCCAAGCCGCTGGTATGACCAGCGTGTGGGAGCAGGGCCCACGCCTTCTACAGTTTATGCGTCGGCCAGAAGTTGAGCAAAGACATTAATGACAACCACAAAGTAGAAACAGGACCTGACCGCTATGAAGGCCGGCAGACGGCAAACAGCCATTGGAGGTTTATCCTGAAGGCCAGCAGGCCAGACGATTTTATACGGACGTCTACAGACTCTGAGCGATAAGCTGTGCTGGGCACCGTGAGCAGGACTGGGCCGGATCTGACTGGCTCCCTGGGCTGTCCCGCCATCTCAGGGCGGGGCACGATGCCCACACTGTAAATCTAGCATTCCAGAGACAGAGGCACGTGGATCAGAAGTTCAAGGTAACCCTCAACTAAGCCTGGGATACATGAGACCATTTCCCCAAAGACACCTTTTCCCATATATGACATGACAGCTGGCTGTGTCTTTGCGAAGAGACATCTCCACCTCACACAGGGCATTTCAGGCATGTGGGCACTGGTTTTGGAATCTCCTCCTTGCATACGAAATGTCTATACCATGAACGGGTGCAGCTGCCTCCCCAACCGCCCTAATTTCTAGAACCCCAGGCTTCTGTGCAACTATAGCCCCTCGGTGGAACCTGAGACCCCTGTGAACCGGCAAGGCTCTCTAAGGAGACCGCGGTTGCCACCCGCCCTGCCTGCCCGCGCTCCCCAGCGCGGCCTTTCGAGGAAGCGTCCTTGAGCTCGGTCCTCCAAACACGAGCGGCTTGTTTAAATAAAGCAAATTACGCACTTAGTGACATTTGCCAGCGTTTGGATCTCAGACAGGCCTGCAGAGGGAGATTCTCGGGGCCCCGAGGGACTCCAACCTCCCCTGAGAATCCTGCTCCAGACACCGGGTCCTAGAGAGACCCACAGGATGGCCAGGTTTGTGAGGGACCGTCTGAGAGAAGACGCTGCCCCACTTGCTCCAGCTGTGCTGAGGAGAGCGAAGGTCTCAGGGTCAGAGGGGGCGCCTTGGGAATGGGGGACCCCTGGGCTGGTACCCTCGCAGGGTGGCTACAGCACTAGACCAGCCCCTGGGGTCTGCTCTGGTTTCCAGCATCTGCACCCACATCGCGCCTTGTTTCCACACAGATGCCCACCTCTGGGCACACCCCGAAGGAAGACGGGCGTGTTCTTGTCTTGGCATGCACGGTGCCTCCTGTCTGCAAGCGGGCTGGGCCATCCTTGGAGGCTGCCCTGGCAGGCAGTCCAAGCCTTGTGAGCAAGCCTCTGGCCATGTTTACAAAGCCGGAACCCCTGCCCTGCCCGTGACTCACGCACCAGTCACCTTCCCACGTGTCCAGGGACAAAGCCAGGTGCTCATTGCCCGCGGCGTCAACGAGCACAGGGTGCGTGCTGCCAAGAGGACTCGGTGACTGACTGCGAGGTGGTGTGGTCGTGTCACTGTCCCTTGGAGAAGTGGCCAGGTCCTGGGCTCTGGCCTGCGGCCAGTGCACGTCCTACCATCTGCTTCCTTCCGTGACAAAGGAGGCGTCCCTGTCTTCAACAGCTTGAAGCCCCGGGCTGCCTTCCACCTCCTCCTCCCATGACTGCCCGCGCTGACCTCGGACGGCCACCAGTCTGACCGTGTCGAGCAGCCCCTCGAAGCTTGTCCTAGGGTCCTTGCTGGGTGTCTGGGTACTGGGCTCCAGCGCGGTGATCTGCCAAGTCCCTGCCGAGCCCCTCATCTGCTCCCTGTCTGAAGAGACCCTCGCTCCCAACCGCACCCCCTCACCCCCACATCGTGGAGCCTCAGCTTCCAGAGAGCTCATTCTGCCTTGAGAGGATTTTATTGGCGATGAGGACGGCAGACCTGGGATCTGTTCCCACGCGCCTCCCACCCAGGGATCCTGTCTTTCAGGGGCTGGGCAACGGGGTGGTGGTGTTAACCCTCTGACAACCACAGGACACAGATAAGATGCAGGGAAGGTCAAAGCATGGAACTGTCGGTGGTGGGTTTTCGAATCCACTTCTGCCCGTCTGGCCTGTCCGCTGGCGCCCAGCGCTTGCTTCCCTTGGAGGCTTCCAGAAAGGGGCTCTCTTGCCCTCTGGTGGTGGCACCCCTGAAGTGCGGCGCCTGGGCTTAGGTCGCTTCCTGGGCTTCACCTTCACTTCCATTGAAGCCTAAGGTCGAAGGTGGCCGCTCCCAGCACTGCCTCCTCTTTTGCTCTTTTTCTGTGCACGCGTCTGTGCATGCAGATGTACCAGGGGGCCAGCGGACAACCGTCATTCCTCAGGCGTCTTCCACCTTGGTTTTTGAGACAAGGTCTCTCGCTGGCCTCATGAAGTGACCGCTGGGAGGCCTCAGGGAGCAGACCTGTCCTCCCAGTGCTCCCGGGAAGGGTAAAGGCTGATTGGCAGGAGTAACCTGCAGTCCCGCAGCTGGCCTCCAGCAGCCCTGCAGGGTCCCAGTGTCTGAAGTGAATCTATCAGCCGGGTTCGCAACAGCTTCTCGACGCAGGCTAAGCCATGGGCTTGTGCCAGCCAGGAAGACGCCTACGCTCTTGGGGGAGCAAATCTTCGTAAGTACACAGGTGTCCATGTCTCCTAGGTGTCTGAGAGGCTGGGATGCTGACTCGTGAGGAACTTGTCCTCGGCCCCCGTCTGTGTCACGAGCCAGGCACGTGGGTGGTGTCTTGACTGCTCTGGACCAGCTGGCCGCGTGCCGCTTCCTGGTCGCCTGACTGTGTGCACCTGGGTGTGTGCAGCTTCCTGGTCGCCTGACTGTGTGCACCTGGGTGTGTGCCGCTTCCTGGTCGCCTGACTGTGTGCACCTGGCCGTGTGCCGCTTCCTGGTCGCCTGACTGTGTGCACCTGGCCGTGTGCCGCTTCCTGGTCTCCTGCCTGTGTGCGGCTTCCCTTGCCACCCAGCTCCAAGCCCCGGCTTTGCTGCGGAGACACTGATAAAGGTGTGAAATTTACTGGCCCAAACCACTAGAAGAAAGTGGTTCCAGGAAAGCTGGACTCTCAGAGCCCATATGGTGGGAGGAGAGAATCAACTTCTGATTTGTTCTCTGGCTACATGTGTGCTTGTTCTCTTGCTCAAGACAAATGAATATTCTAAACAGGAAGGAAGGAAAAAAGGGAGGCAGGGACGGAGGATCCTGAGACTCACCCCAGCTCAGACTGCACGCAGTCAGGACGCACCAGAAAGCCCCCCCAGCACAGGCTGCACGCAGTCAGCACGCACCAGAAAGCCCCCCCGACACAGGCTGCACGCAGTCAGCACGCACCAGAAAGCCCGCCCAGCACAGGCTGCACGCAGTCAGCACGCACCAGAAGCCTCCCCAGCACAGGCTGCACGCAGTCAGCACGCACCAGAAGCCTCCCCAGCACAGGCTGCACGCAGTCAGCACGCACCAGAAAGCCCGCCCAGCACAGGCTGCACGCAGTCAGGACGCACCAGAAAGCCCCCCCAGCACAGGCTGCACACAGTCAGGACGCACCAGAAAGCCCCCCCAGCACAGGCTGCACGCAGTCAGGACGCACCAGAAAGCCCGCGCCGGCCCCCTCCGCTTCCGCACTTGTTGCAGGTGCTGCGGGATCTGATGGAGGCCCCATGAATGCTCAGTGTCGGCCACTCAGCACTCAGTGTTTTTCACTGGCCTCCTGACGGCCGTTGGGATGATCCGAGGACGTTCCCTAGCAGGTACTCCCCTACTTAGGGGTCAGAACTGTGAAAGCACTGCAGAGGTGTGCGTCCTGCTGCCCACACCCTCACCGACACAGGGTGCCACCCAACCTTACAAGGCTGCCACCCCCCCTGTGATGTGACATCCACTGCGAGACTCCCGGCTATGACCCAGCTTCCACGTGCCCATCAACCACATGTGCATTTTCCCTTTTTGCTCTGAGTCTCCGCATCTTTGTCACACTCCTGATTCTGAACGCCAGACCTTCCTCTGGTGGATTATTCTTCTGAATGGTGTTTCGAAGAGTAAACTTTTACTTTCGATGACGTCCAATTTTTCTTCCTTTTCTGCTTAGGCTTCTGCAGCCAACTGAGTCTTTTTATTCCAGGGACCGTCAGACTATCTGGTGTGTGTCTCCTGGTCTCTGCCCCCAGGTGTATGTTCGCTTCCTACACATCACCAGCTCACTGGTTCTAGACACTTCAGGCAGATGCAGCCTACAGCCAGGAGTTTCCAGGAATTTCGGGGCTCAGTGGTCATACGTGGCCCTCCCCGCCTCCAGGTCTCCTGCTGGAAGCTGCTGCTCCGCCCCCACCAGGTGCTGAGCCATCGGGGTAAGGGGGGTCACGTGTCTGCCCTCTCCCACGGCGGCCTGTCCCCGGTCCTCCTCTCCTCTCACCTTCCTGTCCGTGGCCTGAAGCCCACGGCGAGATCCACCCACCCCGGCGAAGATCTGAACACCTAGAACGGGACAGTGCCGAGGTTACCCGGTGAGACCCTGCTAGGTCGCGGCCCGTCGGCTCCCGGGCCGGACTCCGCACCGGCGAAGCTGACCGCACGATTCCAACTTTCCCCAGCCCGCAAGACAGCCCGGATCCACGAAGAACCACACCGCTCCGTGCACTGGACACGGCGGGGTTGCGGCCCGGGGACGCCCTGCGCGGGGGACGCCCGAGAAGCGGGGCATGCATCCAGGCAACCGCACACAGGTCCTGAGGCTCCGCCCACCCTGGACAAGGGCCCGCCCCATCCCGGAATAAGCCCCGCCCCTCCTCCCGCCCCTCCCGCCACGGACCCCGCCCCGTCAAGGAGCCACTTGCTGTAGGCTCCGCCCCTGGATCGCCTCCATCCGGAGAGGCCACGCCCACCAAGACACAGGCCCCGCCCCATCCTACCGGACCCCGTGCGAGGCAGACGCCGCGACCGCCTCCTGCTGTTGCCCTGGCTACGGGGGAAGCGCACCGCGCGACGGACCTCAGCGCACTTCCGGGGCGGGGCGCGGCCTCCGGAAGTGCGTGGCCGCCAGGGCCATGGCGGCGCCGTGCGTCGTGGGCCTGCTGCTCGTGGCGGCGTCCTGGCCGCGGGCCTCGGCTGCGGGCGAGGAGTTCTGGCCGGGCCAGTCGGCGACGGACATCCTGTCGGGGGCCGCGTCCCGCAGGCGGTGAGCTGCGCGCGGCGCCGGGCCGAGCTTGGGGCGCCGGGGCGGCCGGCTGTGGGCTGCAGCGCCGGCCGTGGGGCCCGGGAGCGCGGGGCGCGGGGGGCGCGGGGCGCGGGGCGGGGGGCGGGGGGCGCAGGACTCGGGACTCGGTTCCCGGGGCTGGGGGTGAAACCAGGAGCCGAGGCGGCGCGAGGCCTGGGGGCCCCGGAAAGGAGGCTCGGAGCTGTTTTCGCGGGGAGTCCGGGACTGTCCCCCTTGAGTGTTTGCAGGGTCGTCAGGTACTGTCGCAGGACGCGAGAACCCGGCGCTGCCAGACCCAAAATAAGTTTGCAAAACCAGAAGCATCAGTCACTCTCTTTACACTTGTTTAAATGCATCTCTCATTGAGAATACTGTCTTTGTTAATGTCGTGAAGTTTTTTAAGTAACTTCATTTTCCTGCTTACAAGCATATCGAGTACTTATCCCTGCTTGCTCCATTCCCCTCCCAATGGGCTATTTTTAAAAGCAAGAGTGAGGACTTCTCCAGCTTTCCCTCTAGAAACCATCAGTAGATTAAATCCACATGAACGAGACCCGTGGAATCGGTAGCCTGTGGCCACGGCATTCCAAGGCGCTGGACTGTTCTGTGACCCCGCTTATTTGTTCATGATAACATCACAACACGTGTCAAAACAATGGCTCTTTGGGGTCCTCAGTAAGTTGAGCGTGGAGAGGCCAGGCCCCCTGAGAACAGCTACACTACACACTGCTGGTTCTCGGGTGCAGCCCACCAGTTCCGCTGGCATTACAAATGCTTCTCGGGTTCTGCAGACGATTGTGGGTAGAAACCAGCAGGCTGCCTGGCCACGGGCACGGCCAGCAACGGGAAGCTGCAGAGCGAGCGCTGCCTGAGGCCGTGAGCACAGCCTGGACTCAGGGCCGGGTCCTGCTCGCCGCCCAGGTACCTTCTGTATGACGTCAACCCCCCGGAAGGCTTCAATCTCCGCAGGGATGTCTACATCCGTGTGGCCTCCCTGCTGAAGACCCTGCTGAAGACAGAGGAGTGGGTGCTCATCCTGCCCCCCTGGGGCCGTCTCTACCACTGGCAGAGCCCTGACATCCACCAGGTCCGGATCCCCTGGTCTGAGTTTTTTGACCTTCCGAGTCTCAATAAAAACATCCCGGTCATTGAGTACGAGCAGTTCATCGCAGGTGAGGCGCGTCCCGCTGGGCGGGGTGGCCACAGCTTGTTGCTTGCTCCAGGGAGTGGGTCTAAAGCACACGGCGGCAGCGTGGACAGCAGCATGCTGCCAGAAAGCAGCTGGAGGCTGCGGTGGGCAGAGACGTACTGCGACGGCATGGGGCGCCCACGGTGCGGGAAGGGTCCTGTGGCCACGCATGTGTGGTCGCACATCTGTCTTCCTCCCGTTTCCGTGCTCTTGCCTGGAAGACACCTTCCTCCTGCCCTGGGCAGGCTCCGGGAGCATGGGGCTTGTCGGGGTCGGGCTGCTGCCCGTGGAGGTCACACTGGAGCCCCGGATGAGCGATGGGAAGCGTGTGTCACAGTCAGTTCCGGGAACACAGAGGGCGCAAAGCTTTCTTCTGACCCAGCAGCACTGCACGCAGATGCCTGCAGCGCACCCCCACTTTCAGATGTGGAGGCTCCTAGAAACGGGTTGGGGATTTTAGGCTGAGCTCTGGTCTCAGGCATCTGAGAAGCTTCCGGGGCGGAGCCAATGGGTTCCTGACAGTGAGAAGGAGACAATGGGGCCCTGACTTAGTGTGGCACCTGGAGGGAGCAGGCAGCGGGAGCTCGCCGGAAGGACAGGTCCAAGGCCACAGGCCTCCTGGGCAGACACTGGCTTCATCGCACAGGGCGGGGCCGTCAGGAGGCTGCACCAGCTGAGGCTGTGCCAGGGCCGCCGGCACCTGGTGCTCCGCGTCAGTATCTTTGCCTCCCACCAACGTGAGAGCCCCTGGCGTGGGTCTTTGGCACATGTAGCTGCGAGCTCATCCCGTGTTAACATGAAGCCAGAATGGACATCTGTGCTTGTTAGAGTGGCTGGCTCGCAGGGGCTTCGAGGTGGGGGAGGGCGGGGAGCAAGGAGGACACATTGTTCTGGGGCCCCTGCGGTAGCCGTGAGTGAGGTAGGTAGGATCATGATGGTGGGAATGCTGGATCCCCATGGGGTGGCCGGCAATCCATGTGGGTCAGCCTCTTCTGAGGAGCGGTCAGGACCACGTTATGGGGGTCTGATTCCACCCCTGCTCCAGTGTGTTGGGCTGCAGTGGGGAAAAATGGTCGGGAGAGGACAGGTAGATCTTGACGACCCCCCACGTACCCCAGTCCTATGCACAGACCCCACAGACCGCCCCTTGCTTTGGAGGAGCCTCAGGCCTCCGTGGGGTGGGGTGGGGTGGGGGCGTTATATGCATCAGTGTCTGATCAGACACCTGTGGTCACCTCCGATGGCGCGTCTGTCTTTCAGAGTCTGGTGGGCCCTTTATCGACCAGGTGTATGTCCTGCAAGGCTACGCCGAGGGCTGGAAGGAGGGCGCCTGGGAAGAGAAGGTGGATGAGCGGCCGTGCATCGACCCGCCGCTGTACTCACAAGACAAGCATGAGTATTACAGGCAGGTGCCGTCGGGGGAGGGCACGGGACAAGCCTGGGCATTGCAGCAGGCGCCCTCGGGGGAGGGCACAGGCGCGGTGCACTGGCTGAGGCAGAGCCCGGCTCTGAGGGACCTCCCTGGAGTTTCCGCAGTCAAATGGGGACTCCACTCCACCCTTTTTGGTTTTTAACTTTGTTAATTTATTTTGCTTGTGTGCGTGTGTGCGCGCGTGTCAGAGGGCACCGTGTATCCCTGTTGAACACTAAGGATGACTTCAGGAATCATCCTACGTTATTTCTGCTGCTTTTTGCTTTTCTCTGGGATTTCCCAGACTCCGTCTGGCGTTTTTTAGGTGGGACCTGGGATCCAAACTCAGGACCTTGTGCTTGCAAGGCAGCGCTAACCCCTGAGCCATCTCTGCAGCTCCCCCCACCCCTCTTTGTGAAGGCGCGTCTCACTGGTGGCCCAGGCTGGCCTCTCAGTGCTGGGATGACCAGTGTGCTCCACGCACGCAGCTCCGCTCACACTCCTCACACTCTTGCCCACAGCCTAGGAGCGGCTGCTGCCGGGCCCGTCGTGCCGCAGCAGGCCAGGAGGGAGACCCTCGGGCAGCTCCTGGTCCCTCTCACGGATTGCAGCTCTGGCCCATGAGCTGCCAGCCCTGCCCACCTGCGTGCGCCCGTCATTCCTGGTAGAGCTCATGGCTGACCGGCACACCCGGCCTTGTTTTCCAGGGGATGGTTTTGGGGCTATGAAGAAACCCGGGGTCTGAACGTGTCCTGCCTCTCCGTGCAGGGCTCCGCCTCCATCGTCGCACCCGTGCTTCTGAGAAACACTTCTGCTCGGTGAGTGCCCGCGGCCTGCCTGGCATTCAGCTGGCAAGGACGTGCGTGCGCGCGTGGGCATAGCACCCAGACCCCTGTTCACCCTGCACCCTTAGCCCTCCTGCCTGCCAGCAGTGAGATGCCAGTCGGAGACGGCGTGTGTCCTGGGGGGCTGCCAGGGAGTGCAGGCTGCACCAGATCTCAGTTCGCCTCCCTCAGGCCTCCCGGAGGGGGCTGCTGCTCGAGCCCCACTGTCTCCTTCCCTGGAGTGTGCACGATGGCCGTGGTGCTGGACTGTCCCCTCCATATTCCTCTGTGGTGCTGTGAAGAGCTGGCCTCACTGGGGTGCACGTGGGTCTGTGTGAAGAGCTGTGTCTGGGGGTATATGTAGGTGTTGTAAAGTTATGTCAGGGTTCATGTGAGTGTGTGAGGTGAGAAAGGGTGTCTGGGGAATACACATGGATGTGAAGAGGGGTGTCTGATTGCAGTGTGCGTGTGTGAAGAGGTATCTGGATGTGTGCGTGTGAAGAGGGGTGTCTGATTGCAGTGTGCGTGTGTGAAGAGGTATCTGGATGTGTGCGTGTGAAGAGGGGTGTCTGATTGCAGTGTGCGTGTGTGAAGAGGTATCTGGATGTGTGCGTGTGAAGAGGGGTGTCTGATTGCAGTGTGCGTGTGTGAAGAGGTATCTGGATGTGTGCGTGTGAAGAGGGGTGTCTGATTGCAGTGTGCGTGTGTGAAGAGGTATCTGGATGTGTGCGTGTGAAGAGGGGTGTCTGGGCGCAGTGGGCGTGTGTGAAGAGGTATCTGGATGTGTGTGTGTGAAGAGGGGTGTTGGGGTCTGTGGGCTGCAGACCTGAGGCTGGCTCCGTTCGCTGCTCCTGGGGTCAGCCGCGCCCGCTCCCCTGGGCGACAGGCACCAGCGGGCCCAGGGATGGGATGAGCTGTGTCGTGGCACTGGCACGACGTGCCGGGAGCCTGGGTGTGCGGCAGGCGTCTCGGGGTCACACCGTGTTCCTTCGGCTCCGTATCCCCCACTCCCGTCCCGAGCATCGCGCTGTCTGGACACTCGGCCCTGATCCCTGAGCAGCAGTGGCTGCCGCTGTGTGTCTTGGTGTCATGTTTGAATGTGAGCTGCGCCCCTCACTGACGACAGGCTCAGGCTGGCTTTCTCCGCCCAGAGCCAGTGACCAAGGTGCCCGCCCTGTGCCCCGTCCCTGCGCACGCCTCACATGCCTGTGGCAGACAGGCTGCCCTCTTCTGTGACTACACGGCTGCGACAGCACTCAGGGCGCCTCCGAGCACGCTTGGCCCGACCTTCCCAGCAGAGGGGTCACGATCATACCCAGCACTGTGGACTACGCCTATGTTGAAGACCCTGCTGACTGGCTGACTAGAGCTTTGGAGTTAGAATGTTGCAGGTTTTAGATGGAGGGACAACATTATCTTGGACATCCAGTTAAAGTCCCTTGTTCAATTTTAACTTTCTAATGGTTACCTTTGTGTTGTTAAAACAGGTCTGTGATGTTAGACCGAGCTGAAAACTTGCTTCATGACCACTACGGGGGCAGAGAGTACTGGGATGTGAGTACCCTCCGCGCTCTGCGTTCACGGTCTCGATCTCAGTGGCTCCTTTGCCTGCTGTGCCAACTGACCGTAGGCTCCGGGGAGCTCTGAGTGAGCGCTTTGCTTCAGAGCGAGGACCTGTCGTGGGACCACGCGTTTCCCAGGGCCTTGGGCATCTCGCTGAGCAGGAGTCTCTGTCCCATGATGCCGAGTGCCGCGCAGGGTCGTGGTGGTCCAGATGTGGGTGCCAGGCGGTCCCGAGCCCCCTCTTCTTGTGGGGGCGGCTATGCAGTGGCTAGAACTGAGCTTCTGCTGCTGCCTCCTTGGGTCGGCCTGGAGGGGGCGTGTGGCCTGGGTGGTTGGAGGACGTCAGGCGGGGACCAGCTGCTCGCGACGGCTTGTGACACAAAAACGGTTGCGTCCATTCGGCAGCACCAAGGCTGCAGCAAGCAACACGAGACTGGGTACACAGCGCGGCGTCCCGGCCAGCAGAACAGCTTCGCGGTGCAGGCGCCCCTGAGCCTCGGCACAGCCAGGCCCTTCTCTGTGGCGGCCCTGCGTGGGGCCGACAGTCACTGCTGGGTGACAGCAGCTGACCGAGGGTTGGGAGACTGGCAGTGAGGAGGGCAGCGGACCAGCCACAGGGCCAAGGGGCCCCACCCTGCACAGCTGGCAGGGCTGCGCCCGCCCGCCCCACATTCACCGCAGCCGTGTTTGCGCAGACCCGGCGCAGCATGGTGTTCGCCAGGCACCTGCGGGCTGTGGGAGACGAGTTCAGGAGCCAGCACCTCAACTCCACCGACGCCGCCGACAAGGTGCCCCAGGAGGAGGACTGGACGCGGAGGAAGGTAGCCCCCCGGACGGGGAGGCGGGGAACGGGCTCCTCTCTGAGGTTAGCGTGGTCTGGGTGCTCCCCCTGCTGCGGATGGGGATACGAGGCTCCTGGCCTCCAGCGGGCCAGAGACCTGGCGTGGCTCTGCCCTGGGTGGCTTGCGCGTTCTCGCTGCAGAGTAGTAGGAAGCGGGGTTTCCAGGGCTCGCCTGGTGCTTACTGCACTCAGAGAAGAGCACTCGGTGCTCACGCGTGGCGTCACAAAGGTGGCTGGTCCTCTGCCGTTCTGCGTGTCCCTGGGTGCCCCGAATGCAAGGGCCCAGGCAAACTCAGCTCAGCGCTGACTTGGCACATCCGGTTTCTTGGCAGGTCAAGCTGGGCTCTGCACTGGGCGGCCCCTACCTGGGAGTGCACTTGAGAAGAAAGGACTTCATCTGGGGCCACAGGGACGACGTGCCCAGTCTGGAGGGCGCCGTGAGAACGATCCGCAGCCTCATGAAGGTCCACCAGCTGGACAAGGTGTTCGTGGCCACGGACGCCGTCAGGAAGGGTAGGCGGCTGTCGCGCCCGAGCGCCGACTGTGCGCAGGCTGGGTCTGTGTGTGGCCGCGGCGTCTCGCTGTCCTGGGCTCAGGGTGAGCAGCTTCTCCTTGGCCACGCAGAGCAGGAAGAGCTGAGGAAGCTGCTTCCAGAAATGGTGAGGTTCGAGCCCACCTGGGAGGAGCTGGAGCTGTACAAGGACGGAGGCGTCGCCATCATCGACCAGTGGATCTGCGCGCACGCCAGGTGCGGCCCACGGAGTCGTGTGTGTGCGCGCATGTGTGTGTGCGTGTGTGTACTCAGACCAGGTGCCTGCCCATGGAGTCGTGTGTGCATATGTGTGTGTGTGCGCGTGTGTACTCAGACCATATCTGCCCTCTGAGCCGCGTTTATGTGTGTGTGACTGTGGTGTGTGCATGTGTGTATGGTGCGTGCATGCATGTGTGTGCATGAGTGTATGGTGCGCGCATGCATGTGTGTGCATGAGTGTATGGTGTGCGCATGCATGTGTGTGCATGAGTGTATGGTGTGCGCATGCATGTGTGTGCGTGTGTATGGTGCGTGCATGCATGTGTGTGTGCGTGTGTATGGTGTGCGCATGCATGTGTGTGTGCGTGTGTATGGTGTGCGCATGCATGTGTGTGTGCGTGTGTATGGTGTGCATGCATGTGTGTGTGCGTGTGTATGGTGCACGCATGCATGTGCGTGCATGAGTGTATGGTGCGTGCATGCATGTGTGTGCGTGTGTATGGTGTACACGCATGCGGTGGTGTGCACACGCATGCATTTGTATGCGTGCATGCATGTTGTGAGCATGCACATACATGTGTGGTGTGTGCATTTGCTTGTGTGTGGTGGGGGGTCTTGCTGCTGTCCCAGGTCCTGGTCCTCCATCTGGGCCGCGCTGTGTCCACTACTGTTTTGGAACGTCCAGCGAAGCATTTCCATGGGCTGCTCTGTACTGGTCTTGTCCTTCTGTCTCAGATGCGCGTGTCTTCTGCGCAGAGTTACCGCCCGCTTTACTAGTCCTCGTCCCTGCTGGGTCTGCCTGAGAGCCCCTTACTCCTGGCCTCCTGGGCCTCCTTGGTGTGCTTGCTGCGCTGCAGACCACCTGCCAGGATGCCTGTGTGTCCGAGTTTGGGGAGGGTCTGGACGGCAGCTGAGTGAGCACGTGTGCCCGGCAGCCATCTGCACTTCAGCCGGAGCCCCAGGGCTTCAGGGCAGAGCGCGGAGTAGAGGTGACTGCTGCTGGCCAGACACCGGGGCCTCCGGCTGCGTGCTCAGTACTTTATCTGGCCAGAGATAATGTGCCCAGCCTGGTGCGTGCTCACCCCGCCCCGTGCCCGCTCCTCCCTGGCGGCCGCTCTGATGTGTGCTGGCCACCGAGGGCCCCGCTGATGCCTCCTGGCACCCGGGTCCCTGAGGTGTGGGCACGGTGCGGCTTGCAGGTGAGGAAGACCCAGAAGTTGTCTTAGACCAAAAGCACCTTGTGTGGAGGCTTGGGGCTTGTTCTCTCGCTCTTCCTCCGAGGGTCTCTCTGGCAGGCGTCTCGGGAACTCGGGAGCTCCGCTCGAAGGCGCCGCACCATCTCACTGCAGCTGTCTGCCTGTAGCACAGCTGGCTCGGTGCGCCCGCCACAGGTGGAGCGAGTCTCCCTGCGTGCTGCGCCCCTCGGCCACATAGCAAGGAGTCAGGACCCCGGAGAAAGGCCCCTCGGCCACAGCGCAGGCACGTGCACTCCTGCTGCCGGGAGCATAGGACAGATGCCGAGCCCCTGGTGCCAGCGCGAGGCCACACCTGAGGTGGAGCGTGTGGAGGGAGTGAGGCCACGAGGAGGGGCCGAGCCCACAGTGCAAGGGCCAAGGGGCTCTGCCAGCAGCAGGACCAAGGTGCCCATGCTGCCCTGACTCGCAGACCTGCCATTACTTTGCAGGTTTTTTATTGGCACCTCGGTCTCCACATTTTCTTTTCGGATTCACGAGGAGAGAGAGATCCTGGGCTTGGATCCCAAGACGACGTACAACCGCTTCTGTGGCGACCAGGAGAAGGCGTGCGAGCAGCCCACGCACTGGAGGATCGCGTACTGACCACCGCCCTCCGCCCCACAGCCATCCGGTCCCAGGTCCCAGAGGAGGTGTGGGGGGGCCACGCGCAGGCGGCAACGTGGCTCAAGCCCTGCGTCCGTGCGCCGAGCCAGGCCCTGCCTGTGGCAAGGCCCTGCCGCCCAGGACTCGCACGGGATCTTCACGATGCCAGCTGCAGACGCCGTGGTGCTGAGCAGGAGTCAGAACGTGTCAGTGCTGAGCAGGCTGCGGTGACCAGCCCTGACCGTGGACATGAGGTGCTGGTGTGATTCTGCTGACTGGTCATCCACACGTGTCCCCCGTGGTCAGAGGCAAGTCCTGCCCCATCTCGTACCTACAGGCTGGTCTCCTGGGGCAGAGGGTCAAACCCTGTTCTTGCCAGAGCCCTGGAAGCCTCAGAGCAGCCCACCCGTGTGAGCACACACGTCTTCAAAGGGCCGTGTGTGGGCAGCGCTGGGCATAGCTGCCAACCTGCCTTCCCCGTAGGTGAGCACACGTCTTCAAAGGGCCGTATGTGGGCAGCGCTGGGCTTCAGAAGCCTCCTGGCTTTGTGGTGCCACAGGACGCAGTCAGCAGCCTTGGCCTCAGCACCCCATGCCCTGACCCCCAGTGCCGGGCACTGAGCAGCCTTCCCTGTGCCTCCGCTGGCCCAGCGCCCTTCCAGACTTTTAGGTCTCCTTCCTGAAGCCAGGGCAGACCCTGCGCGCAGATGGGGCCTGTGGTACTCGGGGCTGGCCGGGTGGAATCAGCGTATTTATTCTTTTCCATGTGCACATCCAGATCTTAATAAAGTACTTTTTCTACGAAGCTGCAATCAGAAGCGGCATCTGTTCAATGCTTGGGGTCTTCTCAGTGTGTGGGCACCACGGGGCACAGCTGCCGCCCCCTGCCCTCACCCGTAGGTGAGCGCACGTCTTCTCAGGCTAGAAGCCAGGATGCACGGGTGGCACCTGAGAATCAAGGCCTTGCGCTGCCCCAAAGTAAGTTGCAGTCACAGGGCGTAGAGCCCGTGTCAGGCTCCCCGAAGGCGGCCCCGGCACCCAGCGTGACCTGCCGCTGCGGCCACTGTTCATTCCCGTGTCAGACTGTCCACCGAGGACTCCTGCAGGAGAATCTGCCAGAACAGCCGAGATCGGGGCTCGGAGGGGAGGGCAGCACAACCATCGTGGACTCGGGTTCTGAGGAAGGGTGGTCGGCGTGGCTGGTGAGGCCCGCGGCGGCTGCGGCGAGGCAGGAAGAGAGCCCGGATCCTAGCGGGCAGCTGGCTGATGCCCCGGCTGGAGGGCATGGCCGGAACACGCTGGGACGGAGCGATGTGCTGGTCGTCTCATAAGGTCAGGCTGCAAGGTCGCATCCCAGTGACCTGGTAAAGTCAGGCTGTGAGGTCGTGTCTCACGTGGCCTGGTCTCCACTAGGGCCACGTGGCCACGACTGGACAGCAGAGCAGCACGAGTAATCTGCATGACCACATGAAGCACGGTTGACGTGGGCAAGAACTGCCCTCAGGAAGGCCACCGCCAGAAGAGACGAGGGGTACACTGTACCCCACGTGCAGGAAGGTGGCCCTCCTGCCGCGTAAACAAGGCATGCCTCCCAGGGAGCTGCATCCTCGTAATGGGTGACCTCCCGGTCTGCAAGGCCTTGGGCGGGCGGTGACCTCCCGGCCAGCACGGCCTCGGGCGGGCGGTGGAACCCTACCGAGTGGAGAAGACAAGCAGCTGCCAGCAGAGGGCAGCACGCCCCAGTCTCCCGCAGACACTGTGCTGGGTGACCAGTGACCACCCCGGTGACACCACAGCACTGCAGTTGCCTTGATCCCGGCAGCAGCTGTGGGCACCTTGGGCTCTAGGCCCAGACACGCTGCCCAGGGCAGCTGGGAGGCACCGCGCGGCCTCCGAGGAGCTGCGTTCACCCACTCGACGAGAGACGTTGGTTCGCTCCGAGCCTGGGCATAGCACTGTGTGGGCTCTAGGAGCCCCCCTCGGTTTGGACGCCGCATGGGGCGTGCCATGGCGTGCACACAGGACAGCCAAGCACTCTCGGGGGTGAGACCCGCTTCCAGAACCACCTCGACCTTTCGTGACCAGCACTCGGGGAACCTGGCGGTAGGCCAGCCACCACCTCGCCTCCAGCACAGGTTCTGGGTGCCCCCAGCCACAGCAGGAGTCTCGTCCTGGGCTCCACGCTCAGCTGGCCAGCCAAAGGGGCTTTCCGCAGAGCCACCGCCCACAGAACCACACTGCATCCCCACAGGGCCTCCACAGAGATGCCCCTGCTGCCCGCTGCTAAGGCAGGATGGCAAGGGGCTGGGCCGTGTGCCCAGGGTGGAACCCCCGCAGGACTACAGAACCAGGACAGTGCGGAGGACAAACCTGCAGCCCACAGCCTAAGACAGTCTGTGCTGGGCTCCCTCTCCAGCCAGCCCTACTGCACCTTGTGTCTACACAGGGTCGTCCCTGCGTACCCACCCCATCCCTGTGTGCCCCACTCAGTCCCCGTGTACGCCAGTCCTCTTGAGGATGCAATCCTAGGATGCAGCCCGCCCTGGTGACCTTTTTTACTTCAACTCCCTGTAAAAGCCCCACCTCCAACACAGCCACATTCACAAGTGCTGGAGCTCAGGGATATGGACTCGGGGAAGCCAGTGAGCCTGAAGAGTACCACACAGCTCCTCCAGAAGACCAGGGTAGCCCCGCACAGCTCCTCCAGAAGACCAGGCTAGCCCCGCACAGCTCCTCCAGAAGACCAGGCTAGCCCCGCACAGCTCCTCCAGAAGACCAGGCTAGCCCCGCACAGCTCCTCCAGAAGACCAGGCTAGCCCCGCACAGCTCCTCCAGAAGACCAGGCTAGCCCCGCACAGCTCCTCCAGAAGACCAGGCTAGCCCCGCACAGCTCCTCCAGAAGACCAGGCTAGCCCCGCACAGCTCCTCCAGAAGACCAGGCTAGCCCCGCACAGCTCCTCCAGAAGACCAGGCTAGCCCCGCACAGCTCCTCCAGAAGACCAGGCTAGCCCCGCACAGCTCCTCCTCTAGAAGACCAGGCTAGCCCTGCACAGCTCCTCCTCTAGAAGACCAGGCTAGCCCCGCACAGCTCCTCCTTCAGAAGACCAGGCTAGCCCCATACAGCTCCTCCAGAAGACCAGGCTAGCCCCGCACAGCTCCTCCAGAAGACCAGGCTAGCCCCGCACAGCTCCTCCAGAAGACCAGGCTAGCCCCGCACAGCTCCTCCAGAAGACCAGGCTAGCCCCGCACAGCTCCTCCAGAAGACCAGGCTAGCCCCGCACAGCTCCTCCAGAAGACCAGGCTAGCCCCGCACAGCTCCTCCTTCAGAAGACCAGGCTAGCCCCACCCAGCTCCTCCCTCAGAGGGCCAGGCTAGCCTTCTCTGAGGGCTGCCAGCCTGTGGCGGGATGAGTTCCCAGGGCAGTTTAGTCTTGCTCTGGATGGAGATATGACGGCAGCCGGGAGAGCCCACTGGAGCTCGTGTGAGGCGGCGCCCAGAGGCGGCAGGGATGCTCCCTTGTCCTGTGCCTCATCACCACGTGTGCCATTAGTGTGGAGAAGCAGGACTCGGAGGAGCACCCGGTTCCTGCCCTGACGCATGCGGTGCGCTGTGCCCCCCACTGTCCAGGCGCTGTGCACCCCCCCGCCCCTGTTTTTGGATTCAGTGGCTGCTGTCCCAATCTGCGTATTGATGGCCATCCTCAGAGTCCCTGCTCCCAAAAGGTCAGGGGTCAAGGGTCAGCTGGTAGTAGGTGACTATACTGAAGAAGCAGAGGTTCTGTCCTTCCGCCTCGGAAGCCACATCTGGAGAGGGCAGGGGTGGGGGGAGTCTAAACCAACGCGATCCAGTGAGACGAGCGCCGGGCTGGACCCCTGGGAGCCAGTGTGCACGCTGCCTGCACAGGACGCGACCGTGGCACTCACTCTGACGCTGCCCATAAATTCCCAAGTGGCTTAAGGGAACAGGCGCTTTCTTCCGGCTGGTGGTTGTCTGGTCGCAGTTCTGAGTGGAGCGTGGCAAGAGAGCCCACACTGTGCCAGGGGCGAGGGATCTGGCCATTGCACACCCACTAGAGTGCTGCGAGAGGGATGACCCTCGCTTGCCAGACCAGCAATTTCTTCCCAACTGTGTCCAGAGCTAGAGCGTTCAACTGCGACGTGGACGCCAGTACCTATCTATGACCCCAGCGTAGACCATCAGTGGCAGCGCATACCTGTGATCCACGTGCAGGACCTTGAGGGACCCGTGATTTTCACGACAGGGAAGCAGGGACAGCACGCATGTGGAAGGTAGCGTGTGGAGCTGAGGTGGGCTAGGACGACCTACGTGAGAGGGTTGGAGAGGACTGGCAACTGCTCGGGGACAGGCTGGCATCAGATGCAGGCTGCCACAGAAGCCCCAGGAAGTCCCGGGGACCCACCCCTTTCCTGGCGCCAGGACCTGCACCCCCCGTGCCTGGCCTTGTTCTGCGCTGAGTGGGGGATGGTGTGGCGGCGTCCCAGGGAATGGTGGAGTGGCAGGTGCTCACCTGTCACTCAGACCCGTGACCCGGAACAACACTGCGGCCCCTCGCCTGCGCGCATACACACAGCAGCTGCGGTCACAGGGCACTGTGCACGCTGGCCACACGTCCATGTCCACACCAACCTCACACCCTCCGGGGCTTCCTGGATCGACTGCTGCAGGTGGCCAGCTGTGGCCTGGGAGACAGGTGCCCTCTGTCCCACTGCGGAGAGCCAGCCAGACCCCACACCTCCCCTGACAGCTTTATGATTCAGGGGCGCACCGCGAGGAGTCCGGGAGTCCCTGAGGGTCGGATTGACCAGCAGGAAGCAGGTGCCAGAAGGGGCCAGACGGGTCCCGCCGGCCTCCCTGCAGCAGCTGCTCTGCACGTCGCTGACACACTCATCGTCAAACGGCTTAAAGAACGAGGGCTTAATTTTGGCTTACAATTCCTGCTTACAGTTGCTTGTCCAGCTTGGCATGAGAGCCCACGCCAACACCAAGTGCTGCGGGAACTGGCCGCACCGCATCCACGTACTACTGGGAGAGGGACCATCCTTGCCAGACCAGCACGTCTGGCCAAGTGCACAGAAGAATGACACTTCCTCAACTAGTTCTCTCCATTTTATTTACTTACTACCCAGGCCTAGTCCCACCCACCATGGGCTGAGCCTTTCCCATCCACTACACAGTCTCACAGTCTCTGCAGGTTTGCTCAGGGCTTAACTAGTTCTCTACACATGTGCCCAGAGCTCAAACCTCAACCGTCAGGTTGACACCTGTGCTGCACCCTGACCCTCCCTCGGTCCTCCAGATTCCGGAGCCCTCCCCCCCCCCCGCGTGCAGTGGTCCTGCTGGTCCAGGGAAAGAGACAGCACTTCATCTAGGAGGAGGAGAGCACCGATGGATTCAGGCCGCTGGGGAAACTGTTCTCAGCATGGTTCAGAGTGGCTCTGAAGAGGCCCTTGGGAATCAGGTCACTGCAGGAAATACCAGGCGGGCCAGGACAGCGCCTGCATTAGAGACCAAGCTTCCAGCCTTGCAGCTTAGACCTGCAGCTGCTTCTACATGGGGGAGGGGAGGGGCGCACTTCAGACAGTCGTCTCGGGGTGGCCAGAACCAGGAGGCTGGAAGCCCCGCACACGTGGGTCCCATCGCCAGCGGGCCGGCGTCTGGACAGCCTCTTCTGAGCGCTGAGGTTCGTGAGCTAGGACTCGCTTTAGTTGTCCCGTCTCACAGGAGTGGTTACCAGAAAGCCGGCCCCTCCACCTGCAGGTAGATCCTCACCCCCAGCCCTGCCAGACCCTCCTGCGATTTACATAGAGCCCAGGGGGCAGGAGGTCAGGGTTTGTGACGGGTACAAGCGGTGGGAGTCCCTGAGCTGTGAGGCCGTCGTCCCTGCAGTGCCTGAGTCTCGCGTCCTTATTTAAAGAAGCCGCTTCGACTCCTCCACGCCTGTCGGGATGGCTCCCCAGGCAGGTAGATAAGCTGGAGAGAGTTGGTTTGGGAAGGTAAAAGTGTGTCCTCGGCAAGTCTGTGGATGTGGCATGGTCAGTATCCGGCTCTCCTGCGCCAATGAACTGTACAGAACAGAGTCGTAAGCTGGAACGAACGTCTAGTTTACCTAAGGTGGTTGGCTCCTGCGTTCACTCAGCACCAGGCAGATGGCTACCATGGCGGACTGGAACCAAGATGTTACCGATGGGGTTTCTTGAGCTCAAAATTTAATGTCCAGGTGTAAAATCAGAAAGCTCTTCTGTGTTCAGACCTAGGCTTTCTTAAAACATTGGCATATTTTTAACAAAATTTACAATAGCATTTCTGTGTGTGTGTGTGTGTGTGTGTGTGTGTGTGTGTGTGTGTGTGTGTACCAGAGAACATGTGAGCGTGTGTGCCTGTGGACGTCCAAGAGTGAGATCAGCAATCATCCTGGATTGCTCTCCTTATTGCTTTCTTCGGGGTTTCCCAGTCTCTGCCTTCCAGGGGCTGAAATCATAAGCCATCACTATACCTGCAGTGCTTTCTTTTTTTAACAATGAAGCTCACATCCTTTGCTTGTGAGGCAAAGCCTTTAACTCCTGAGCCATCTTCTCCAGCCCCAGTAGCAGTAGATTTAAAGAATGAAGTGTAGTTTGCGTAGCTGTGACCAAGTATCCAACGTAAGTACTCTAGAGGAAGAACAGTCTGGGCTCACAGTGCCGGAGGGCCATGTGTGCTTGGCTTCAGCGTGTGGCACGGCCCGGGCACACCCTTCACTGCCCATCTCCTTCAGCTCTGTCCTGCTCAGCTTTCAGAACTGCCTCAGACAGCTCCGCCAGCTGGGGACCAGACCCTCCGCCTGTGAGCCCTGGACAGCTGGGGACCAGGCCCTCCGCCCGTGAGCCCTGGGGACAGCTGGGGACCAGGCCCTCCGCCCGTGAACCTGGGGACAGCTGGGGACCAGGCCCTCCGCCCGTGAGCCCTGGACAGCTGGGGACCAGGCCCTCCGCCCGTGAGCCCTGGGGACAGCTGGGGACCAGGCCCTCCGCCCGTGAGCCCTGGGGACAGCTGGGGACCAGGCCCTCCGCCCGTGAGCCCTGGGGACAGCTGGGGACCAGGCCCTCCGCCCGTGAGCCCTGGACAGCTGGGGACCAGGCCCTCTGCCAGTGAGCCCTGGGGACAGCTGGGGACCAGGCCCTCCGCCCGTGAGCCCTGGACAGCTGGGGACCAGGCCCTCCGCCCGTGAGCCCTGGACAGCTGGGGACCAGGCCCTCCGCCCGTGAGCCCTGGGGACAGCTGGGGACCAGGCCCTCCGCCCGTGAGCCCTGGGGACAGCTGGGGACCAGGCCCTCCGCCCGTGAGCCCTGGGGACAGCTGGGGACCAGGCCCTCTGCCAGTGAGCCCTGGACAGCTGGGGACAACTCACATTCAAACCATGACATGGAGGTAATTTCTTGTGTTTTCTGCTGTTGAATATTTTTAATTGCTTAGGGAAATTAAACCTGAAGAAAATAAGTTTATTTAAGCATGTTTCAAGATTTTTAAAGTTTAATTATAAGTACTTCAATAAGTTACTGTTTTATAATATGTAGGTTTCATTGACACAAATTTTATAAAATTTTTATAAAAATTTTGATGGTCATGAAGTTATTGCGTAAGTCAGAACGGCCATTGCAGGCAGCTCGAGATCCAGCTCTGCAAGTCACAGGAGTCACATTCACCCCTGTTTGAAACAAGTGTGGGCTTGAGACTCCAATGTGTGGGCCGGCGGCTCCCCTGGCTGTGCTGCTGGCTGGTGACGGAGCCCCACTGCACTGCAAGGACGCTCAGGACGAGTCCCTTATAAAAGCGCTTCTTGTTAGTCAGCGAGGGGACTCCTTTGCCTTCAGTCAGAGCACACAGTTCCCTGCCGTGCGCACGGACGCTAACAGTGGTCAAAACATAGCAAAGAAATACAGCTTAATTATTAAAATGTATTCTCAATATTCCGTGTTTTACATCTCTGAGAAATTTAAACTAGTAAGCTTCAACCTGAGTTTGTGAAATGACCCCTGCTACGCCTTCCATGTCTTTCTAGTTTGTGAAATAGGAACTGTGTGCTTTCTCTCTGAATGGTAAACTAGCCGAGAACTCCAGAATGGGTTTGAACTTTGTTACCATGGCAGCCAAACTGATTTGGGAAGCTGTGATCAGACACTGGCTGTCACTAGCGGTGGCTCTGGGACCCTCGGTACGGCCCTCTGCTGCTGACGGCGGGGAAGCTTTGCCTCTCCACGTGGGATCCAACTGGCCACGCTCACGGTCCTTGCCACAGAGTAGTGGAGAGAAAGCTCTGAGCGGGGGGCCACCGCCAGGCGCCGCACGACCACAGCCGAGCGCCTGCTGCAGATCCGTCCTTCCACTCGGTGGCGCCGTACTCACCGCCCGCCTGGCAGGACTTGGGTTCTGTTGGGCAAGAATCCTCAGGCCAGGTGCTCCGTTGGCTCCTCAGCTGACCCAGGGGTAAGAGCCACACACGGTGTCCAGACCTGGCATAAGAACGTGGATCTCTACAGCAACTGCACCTGGCGCTGCCCCAGGAGGGGCCAGCGGAGGGGCAGCATGTTGCCTTCTCATCGGCTTCCAAAGTGTGTTCACCCCCCTCCCATGTGTGTGTGTGTGTGTGTGTGTGTGTGTGTGTGTGTGTGTGTGCGAGAGAGAGAGAGAGACAGAGACAGAGAATCAGAGAGAGAGAGAGACAGAGAATCAGAGAGAGACAGACAGAGACAGAGAGTCAGAGAGAGAGATAGAGACAGAGATAGAGACAGAGAGAGACAGAGACAGAGAGACAGAGAGAGAGAGAGACAGAGAGAGACAGAGACAGAGAGACAGAGAGAGAGAGAGACAGAGAGAGTCAGAGAGAGAGACAGAGACAGAGAATCAGAGAGAGAGACAGAATCAGAGAGAGAGAGACAGAGAATCAGAGAGAGAGAGACAGAGAATCAGAGAGAGAGAGACAGAGAATCAGAGAGAGAGAGAGAGACAGAGACAGAGAATCAGAGAGAGAGAGACAGACAGAGACAGAGTCAGAGAGAGAGATAGAGACAGAGAGAGACAGAGACAGAGAGAGACAGAGAGAGACAGAGAGACAGAGAGAGACAGAGAGAGTCAGAGAGAGAGAGAGACAGAGACAGAGAGAGAGAGACAGAGACAGACAGTCAGAGAGAGAGATAGAGACAGAGAGAGACAGAGACAGAGAGAGACAGAGAGAGACAGAGACAGAGAGAGACAGAGAGAGTCAGAGAGAGACAGAGACAGAGAGTCAGAGAGAGAGAGAGACGGAGACAGACAGTCAGAGAGAGAGATAGAGACAGAGAGAGACAGAGACAGAGAGAGACAGAGAGAGAGAGAGAGAGAGAGAGAAAGTCAGAGAGAGAGACAGAGATTGCTGTGACATGGTTTCTCTTTACACGGCTGCATTCAGACCCAGAACCAGGCCTTCGGCCAGGAGCTAACATAATTTCATGCCCTAAAAATTTTATGTGCTCTGCCTCCTAACCTCCCACACTGCCTTCTGGCTCCCACTGATCTTTTTGCTGTCTCTACAGTTTTGCCTCCACCAAAATATCACAGTTTTGCAATATGCATCTTCTTTAGATCATGCCTTGGGGCCTGGAAGCTCTGGGGTGCACCCTTCATTCATGTCCTTTCGCCCCGGTGCACAGCTTTGTTACACCCGTCTGCTGAAGGACCCGTCCCTTTTGCTTTGGTGAAATTATGAGTAAAACTGCTCTACCGCCAAACCTAGTGTTTGTATTGCTTGCTGTGCTAACCCAAGCCCGGGAGACGGCAGCTGGGGAGGGGACGGGAGCTTTCGTCTCCATCTTGGCCAAGTATTCAGAGGGAGCAAAGGCTTCTATGGGACACAGTTTCCCGAGACACTGGGCCGGAAGTGCAGCAAATTCTCTCCAGAGCCCAGTTTGTTTCCTTCTCTCCAACACCCCCGAGCCTCTGCCTTCAGCCCCTGGGCTGCACCTCTCTCTTTTCAGATGGGAAGTTCCTTTTGTGCAGGCTAATGGATAGAGCCGGGGAAAGAGCCGCCGCAGAGGCTGTCTTGCGGGTCTAGAACACCATGTGAAAGGGATTAAGGCCGAGATGACGGGAGACGGGGCACAGATTGGGAGGGGGCCGCGCAGCGACTTCCGGCGTGACACCTGCAGGATTTGTGCGGGCAGAGGCTCCCAGCTCCTTCAAGCAGCATGCGCAGCCCTCTGCAGGCCCCTGCAACTGCCTTCCAACGTCATGACGTGCGCACCCACCAGCGACGAGTGGGATCCTGTCGCTCCGCGGCCTCCCCAGGACCTGCTGCTTCCCGGGCTGGGGTTTTGACCACGCTGATTCACGCTCTTGGCACTTCCCTGGGCGGGACCGCACGGGCTCTCGCTGTGCTCGCGATGCCAGGATGGCGTCAGACGCCCTGAGCTCCAGGGCTGAGCGCGCAGGTCACCAGGTGCGCTGCAGCAGCTGTTGCCGCCGGCCGCTGTCACACAGACTTCTTAACAGTGAAGCCAACCTAGCAACCATTTCCTCCGCGGATGACGCCTTTGGTAGTAAAGCTAAAGTCACCACCAAGTCAGGGTGGAGTTCTCCCGTGTTATTTTAGGAGTTGTGATTTATTTGCACTTCGTGATGGCCTCATGGTTTGTGTCCGAGCCTCTCGCTCCTCCCCTCCGGCCTTCCACTCGCTGCCCCACGCCGCTCCCTGGGCTCGCTCACAGCGCCACATCGACTGGGTCCCTTCGCTGCTTCTCAGCGCCCGTCAGCGAGGACGCCTGTGCGTGCAGAGCCACGCGTTCCTCTTCCGGGCGGTGGCTCAGCCCTGGGGGTCCCTCAGCCCTGCAGAAGCTGGCTGTGCAGTTCTGACTTCTCACGCCGACACACGGAGGGACCACAGGTAACAAACAGTAAGCTCCGTCCTTTGACTTTGGACAGGTTTGTCCTAACACACCTGATCAGGCACAAGGCCAGAACGTTCGTGAACTCAAAGCACCTTGACTAGCCAGCTAGTAGGGTTCAGGATGGCCCCAGGAACCGTAAGAGGAAAGCGGGTCCTCACCTTGCCTCGCAGAAGGTTTTGGAGGTCACAGGCCAAACGATGAGCCACCAGTTTCCCGCGAGCTCAATGTAAGGACGGGACAGCAGCCCAGGCCACCTTGCGGACCCTTGAAGCTGCGCTTGTGACAACGCCAGCTCTTCACCTGAACCGCTGGGCTGACCGAGACGGGGCGAGGCTCCGCACTCCCTCTGCCACTGCATCTGCCGTCTGCAACCTCTACTCAGCCATGCACGCAGGTGTGTCGGTCACTGCCCACGGCTGGATCGCACAGGGGGCTCGGTCTGCTACCGGCCAGAACTGGTTTGTTCTTCCAACATGTCATGTTGTCCCTGACTCCAGCACCCACAGACCCCACGCTAATCCTCAAGAACTTCCTAGTGAAGACGAGGGCCTTCGTCACAATGCTTACACACGAAGACACTGTCTGGAAACCACACCCACAGCTGGGGGGCCAGGGCCTTGAAGCCCACCCCAGATTATCACCAAGTAGGGGGTCCTCGGCCTCACAGCCCACCCCAGATAATCTGGAATAGGAGTCTGCGGCCACAGAGCCCACCCCAGATAACTGCGTAGAAGCCCCACACTGTGGGTCAGAAGCAGCCGAGAAGCTGTGAACAGCAGCCCGAGGTCCTCATCTCAGCCACCAGCACCGGTCACTTGTCCCTGGGCATCAGCGTCCAGGGCAGAGTGCCAGCCTGCGTGGCAGCCTCTCCACCACAGAGGCAGGTGACAGAAGCAGCTAGGACAGGTGTGTGTCCACCCAGCGAGGGGTGAAGGGTACGTGACAGGCTGGCGGCTCTCGCGTGGCAGGCGGCTCTCACGTGGCAGGCGGCTCTTGCGTGGCAGGTGGCTGACAGCACGTTCTGCCCCACACCTAACGCCAAACAAGCCGAGATCTGCCGAGAAAGAGATTGTCTTCAACTTTACCCTTTTAATAGTTTTTGAACAAAAATTACTGCACAAGGATTACTTACGGTGAGTTCACTCTTGATGATAAAAAATGCTAGAATGCGTGCAGTGCACTCCTAAGACATTTTTTCTTCTCACAAAAGGTGAAAATGCGAGCTGGCAGGGATCCTGTCTCGGTGGGGCACTCAGGCGCCCAGGCCAAGCTCATAGCTCCAGGCATGAGAAAAGCAGAGAGTTTGCCGGCAGCTGACTCTACGAAAAACCCCTCAGCTCCTCAGCCCGCGTCCTCACGCAGTGCAACGACGGCCCGTGTTGCAGAGGGCGCTGGGGATAAGATGGAGCCTTATCTGAGATGCCGGGGCGCTGTGCAGCGCGACATGCCTGCTATTTCAGGGTGTGCTCTGGGGTCCTGGGTCCCTGGACGGGCGACAAGTCCATCCGAGAGGTTGGTTGGGTGACTCTTCTCTTGGCAAACACGACCTGTAGAAACATCTCCCCCACTTCACACGGGGGGGTCCTGGCAGACTTGGGAAGGGCTCAGAGCTGGAGCTTGTGGCACTCTTGACTTGGGATTACCCGCGCCTCCTGCGCTTCCAGCCTAAGTACATTCAGCTGTTTATGCTTTTTAAGCAAACAGTGTAACTTCTAGTCTGATGTAAATATTGATCTTTAAAAGAGCCTCTGTGTTTCCCTTCTACGGATCCAAGTCCACAGCTCCTCCCTTGCCCGCTGTCCTCAGGGCTGCGCATACTCCCCTCGAACCCCCAATCCTCACTGCCGCACCTCCCGAAGGTTAGGCCACCTGGGCCAGCTCTCAGGCCAGCTCCAGAGCGTGAGACCCGGAGGGAGCCAGACCTGGGAGGTGGGTTACTGGGCTTCCCAGTTCCGGGCACCATGGCCGCCTCCCCACTCACGTTTCTGCCTCCTGCCAGCACACGGGCAAGCTCTTCGCCCTCAGAGTTTGTCTTTCTCGAATGATTGCTCTCCCTGATGGAGAATATAACCCATGGGATGGGCTTCTGCCCCTGGAAAGCTGTGATCCCCCAATCCACTTTCTACAATGAAACGACTTCCCATGAGCCGCACTTGAAGCTGGCTGTGGCCGACAGGCCTTCACTGGAGGTGTGCAGGTGTTTTCAGCAGTCAGGTTCTCGCAACTCCTGGAAGTGATCTCGGCGCAGGCCCGAGACCCTCGGGCCAAGCCCAGCACTCAGGGGTCTGCCTCAGCTGTTCTGGTCTTGTTTACTAATGCGCTGGAAAACATGCTCGCAGTTGAAATAAAGCCCAGCAATTCCCTCAACTGTCTTCTGAACGCCTTCTAAGGAACATCCCCCAGTTGGCTGATCTAGAAACTTAAAAATTAGGAAAACCATTTTTGTTTTGTTTTTTTTAACATGGGACCTGGGATCCGAACTCAGAACCTTCTGTTTGTGAGACAGAGTCACAACCATTGAGCCATCTCTCCAGCCCCAGGAAAACCATTTTAATGTTTTATCACACCCTGTCTGTCAACTCAAGCCAATTAGGTTTTCTTCATCCAGGTGTTTTGAAAGCCAAGGGCACGACCGCTCGGCTTGCAGAGGGATCTGTCATCTGCCCTCCTCAATGCAGCAGCTGTCACTCATCCACAACTCCTGTCACTGAGTTCAGCTAATACTCCTTGAAAGACTGAGAACATTGAAATGGAAATTTCAGTGCTTTTTTTTCAATATTTACAAAATGCTGTTATTACAGCACTACTTTAAATTTATTTTCAGTGCAGCCTTGAAGCTACAGATTTAGTTCATTCTATTTATGGCAAATGTCCTCTGTGTCACCAAATCCTTCTTGGCAAACTAGTGAACCAAACTCAACCTATTTAATGTCAGAAAAAATCTGACGTACTTTTCCTACTGGAGTAAAAGTGTTAGCAAGCTTTTCTAGGGCTGTGCATCCAGAGAGAGAGAGAGAGAGAGAGAGAGAGAGAGAGAGAGAGAGAGAGAGAGAGAGCGCGAGAGAGAGCGCAAAGAACCTGGAAAACACATCACAGGACACAAATATGTACATCTAATATAATCAATGGACCCGTTTTATAGCATTAAAAGAAAAGGGATCAGTTTGCAACAGCTTAGTAAGACACGCAGGGGAGTGTTGAGGTTCTACACAGAAATGTGCTCCCTGCTCCTGTGCCCAGTACAGGAGCTCCCCTCCCTCCTCCGTGTGTCGGGTCAGGGGTGGACGCATCTCCAGGCTGGTGCTCTGCCAGGCCGTCCCTCACCATTCTGTTGGGCTCGTCAAAGCGCCCTTTCTGTTTATAGAAGAAGTACAGGGCAGGTGCAGACTGTTGAAAAGCGAAGTCAAGCAACTGGCACATTACAATATGTCTGTGGTGTTGCCTAGGAATTCTTAATTCATTCTCAGAAAACAGGAACACCGAGTTCAGAAGCAAATTGCCTGTGAAATGTGAACTTGCTCAGTTAACCCGCTGACCTTGGCATGCCAAGAGTAGAGGTAGTTGGCATGCTGAGGTGGGATGCATGCTTCATACATCTCTGACTTCTGTCTAGCCCTCGGTTTTCTGCTGGAGACAACAGCGGACAGAAGCATTGAGGATGGTGAGGTGAGTAAGATTCTCAAGTGAGTTGGTTTTAACGTCAGCTGCAAAGCAGGGAGGCAAGTCATTTGTTGCAAAATGCTTTTTACTTAGTTGGTGTATACGACTTTCCAAAAACACCTCTAAGTTCATTTTCAATTCAATATACAACTATCAACCAAATAGATGTTTTAGACCTAAAGATAAAATAAAAACAAAACCAATCCCATCGTCTATAGACCACTGCCCCTTCCTTCCACTCACACAGTGCGCGCGCATCCCCTTCCTCCCAGGCTCTCGTGCGCGTCCACTCACACAGTGCGCGCGCGTCCCCTTTCTGTGTGTAAATGTGTCTACAAGAGGGCACTCGAGTGTGTGTGCCTGTGGAGGCCCAAGGGTGGTATCGGGATCCATCACGGAGATTTCTCTAGGTCCTTATTGGTTTGCCCTGGAGTTTCCTGTTCTCTACCTTCTAGGACCAGAATTACAGGCCACAGCTCATACCTGCCTGGAATTTTATGTAGGATCTGGGAATCCAAACTCCGGTCCTTTTGTTTGCAAGACAAAGGCTTTAACCCCTGAACCATCTCTCCAGCTCCACGCACATTTCTTTTAATGACCATGATAGAAACACTTTGTAGCTAACGTCCCACTTTGTGAATGTCCTTCCAAAGCATGGTCTGAACATAGCCGTGCACTGGGACTTCGCGTCTGGACCTCACACTGAGGACACCATTCTGCCCAACCAGCTTGCTGAGGGAACAAGCTTTCCCATGTCCCCTCCCCCCCTCCCCTTCACATGCCCCACAAGGTCACGTGGGTTGCCATGGTTCCCGTGGGACGGTGCGGATAAGGGTTACTTGGTGCACCAGAGGAGAGTCACCATCTTTCCAGAAGACGGGGAAGCAGCCAGAATCCCGGGGCGGAGGAAGTGAGGAGGCCCAGCGGGGTGAACGCACTGAGCATCTGGTCCAGCCCACGTCGGGGAGGTGGCGGGTGGGCTCAGCCCCGGCTCTCAGGGGCCCCTAGCCTACCTTTCTCATGGCGTTCTGATTCCAGAGCAGCCAACATGGCCGAGGACAGAAACAAGCAGAAAGGAAGAGTCTGCGCCACACTGCTGTAGTGAAACTTCTCTTTATTGAGAACATCTCGTCCTCTGTCTACATGGGACAGCGTCTCATGCTCAGTTCCGGCTGGGCTCAGTGAGAGGAAGCTCATGCAGGCTGTAACATATGGTATATACATAAATATGCACACAGAGAACACTGAGGATTGAATCTTAGCAACAGGTTTCTTGGTTGACTTACATTCATGTACAGTGTCCAAATTCTAAAACCAAATTAAAGCCTATGACCGGAGGAAAAGCAAACAGCTGTAGGGCCTCACTCTACCAACATCCACAGACTGTGCTGTCACCGGTTGCGTCCCGGTCAAGACGCCCCTGCTCCTTGCATGTCGTCAGTGTCTGCTGTGGCCTTGACAGGAGACTGGACCGGGCGCTGCCCCCAACACAAACAGGAGGTGTAGGGCCACACGACCGGGATCTCCCCAGGAGCTGAGAGGAGGGTGCTGACCAGCCACGTGCCATTGGGTCAGGGCTGCGTCCATCTCCACCTGGCCAGCTGCTGGCAGGCCAGGGGTTTCCTGACTACACTCCACGGTACCATGTGGACTGAGGAGCTCCGTGTGAAAGGCGGAGCAGCCCACCTGCTGCAGGGTGGGGCAATCACCACCTCACCTCACCTTGGGGAGACTGTCACAGACACACTGGGGAACAAGGACACACAAGCTGCACACACTGAACTCAAGCCTTCTGCCCTTTTCACAAATGTACTTTGGCATTGACCACACAAAAGCATCTTCTGAGAAGTTCCCTAATTTCACAGAATTTAAAGATGGGGAAGTCAACTCATTTTATTTCTCTTGTTGGGTCAAACTTATGATTGGGCAAAGCTGACATTTGTGGAGTAAGATATTTTGTAAGGGAAAAGCTGCTTCGCCGTCTTGTGCATTTCCTCATCCCGGGGCAGGGCACGGTTCAACCCTTGGGCCTGTGCCCTGGCTCTCGACTCCGGCCTCAGGCCCATAGGTGTGGCCCTCGGTGCCCTGCCTAACCCTGTAGGAGAGACGCGGGCTTCAGAGACAGCAGCAACTGCAGCTTGGAGGTAAGAACTGTGGAATAAAATAAACTCCAGGGGAAGAAATGCCTTGAGATGACAGTCATAGTAAAATAAAACTTTTTAGTTATAAAAAACACCTTTGAAATAGGAAAGATGGTGAGAGATGAAGAATCAATCGGAGCTGTGTTCTTTGGTGTTCCGGCTGGGACAGCAGCGCCAAGGTTTACGGCATGGCGCAGCTGTGCAGCATGTCACCGTCCTCGACACACAGCTGACCAGAGCCGCCCCGATGTGCCCCCACTGTGCGGCTGACCTGGCTGTGGCTGTGTCCTGAGGGACAGGGTGCTGCCAGAATCCACACGTCAGGTCCTGTCCTCCCTCGTTCCAGCTCCTCTGAGCTAAGACAGAAAGCACACCGAGCTCGCCCTGGGCATGAGTCAGGGCCTGGATGCGGGCCGCGCTGGCCGTGGGACCTGCGCACAGACCGGAGTGCAGTGTCTGGAGCCAGCACCTCCTTCCTTTCGTCACAGGCTGAGCCGCCCTGAAAGCGGGGGGAGATGAGCATGTCCTACATTGTCTCCCCCGCCAAGACTGCTTTCTCCCCTCTGCCAGGCCCAGGTCATGTCCAGGCAGCCTATGTCCTGAGGTCTGGGCCCCATTCGCTTCCGGGGGACGCCCCTGCTGATGCCCGCCACGGCCTGACATGCATGGAAAGCCAGGCGCTCTGATCATACACACAGTAGTGCCTGTGGAATATACTTTTGCTGGACTAGAACCAAAATCCCTATTATTTTAACAACTAACTCCACCTCCCCATGCCACTAGAAAAAGAACACAACGTCATGGACACAAATAAGAACTCGCAGATGAGGCGTTTTCCTCCTGCAGTGTGCAGGAGCCTGTGGGAAGGAAATGATGCCACAGACCCTCTCCAAGGACCCCAGTATACTTCACCCCGACGAGGCCATGGCCCGCGGGGTCCCGAGACGTGACTGGCAGGAGCCACTCCTGTCTGGAGAGCAGGTGGTGACTCTGCATGTCGCAGGAGCCCTGGGAGAGCGCCGTGTGTGTGCAGGACACCAGCTGCACTGCCTGCATGCGGTTGTGACAGGTGCGCTGGAGGGCAGCTCTGCCCGTCTCTTCCCACAGCCCCAGGGCCCTGATGCCCGGCAGGACCGGGTGGGCATGCTGCTCTGGTGACAGACAACACCCCTTCTCCGCTCCTCGCTAATCCTGAGTGGAAGCAACAAGGCACCTGGCAAGTCTGAGCACAGGAGGTCCAAGTGGACCCCTCTCTCCAGAAGGGCCTGGGTCCCCCTTGCAAGGGGGGGTGCTAGGCTGCACCCCAGGGCTCCCACAGGATGCCAGTGGCACCTGAGCTCTGCCTGGAGACGCCAGCCCTGGCCTTTGGCTCCCCAGCCCCACCCATCTCACCAGCCTCAGCTGAAGATGTCTTGTTTTCTCAGATATGTCTTTGATAAAGCTGGAAAGAATAATCTAATAATATGCCTTGCCTGGCACGCGCCAAAAACATTTACTTAAACTGCTTCTATCCAGGCTTCCTCCCCGCCCATCCTGAGGAACGAGCAGAGGGAAGCCGTATTCTGTGCACTGCAGTCCACAAGTCCTTCAGGAGCCGCACGGCCGGAACCATGTGGATAAGCCCTGGGCATGTCTGACCTGGGATGATTTAGAGGTGAGCTGCGTTTCCGTGAGCTGAGAGCAACAGGGTGCGGAAGCTAAAAGGCAGCTTGGGCAACTGGTCCTGCGTCACGACTCCGCACAACCCGTATGTGCCAGTGTCACCCCAAGAGGGCGTCTAAACCTACTGTGCGGACCTGGTGTCACCCCGAGAGGGCTTCTACACCTACTGCGCGGACCTGGTGTCACCCCAAGAGGGCTTCTACACCTACTGTGTGGACCTGGTGTCACCCCAAAAGGGCTTCTACACCTACTGTGCGGACATGGTGTCATCCCAAGAGGGTTTCTACACCTACTGTGCGGACCTGGCCATGAAGGGTCTGCGGGAGGCGTGCCCTGTGCTGGTTCTCTGAGGGTTCTACTTTCTACTATATTCTCGTGCTCTTCCACATAGAAATATTCTTCTTGCAATTAAAATAATGTGGCATAAAAGTGACCTGACATAATTACTTCTTTATTTTATAAATCTCATTCCTAGCTCTGAATAAATTATTTATTCAAGAATCTCACACAAACTTCTATCTCCTATACTGAAGGAAGCCCTACTCAGTAGAACTCAATTTCTAACGTAAACTGAGATACGAAGCAGTCACCGGGGTAGTTCAAGAGGGGAAGTGTATGGCAGGGAGATGCTGGGGGTGGTACTGGGCCCCTGTGCTCCCCATGCACCCCACTGTGCACCTGTCCCCCCATTCTGTTGTGAGATGCCTGGCACCCCACAATCCCCCCACGGCCTTGTCGGGAGGAGAGATGCGAATGGTGTGGACATCCATGGCCCCCAGGCCCTCGCACCCGTCCAAGGCGCAATCCGCCAGTCCAGACTCGAGGCTCTGGGGACGGCTGGCTGCAGCCTCGGCAGCCCGTGCTGGCGCCCGCCTGGCTCAGGGCGTGAGCGGGAACTGGTCCTGCTCTGTGGGCTTCTCCACCCAGGCGCCCAGCCCCGCCTTGATGAAGGCGGTGAAGAGCCGCGCCTTGGCGGCCTGGTACTCCTTCGCCGCCAGCTTGGACTCGTGGTATGTGTTTGGCTTGGTGATCCTGGTGCGCATCAGGTGGGTGGGCACCTGCGGAAGGACACACGGAGAGTGACGCTGGACGCAACAGAAGAAACGAGACCCAGCACAAGGCTCACGAATGGTGCTCAGGGCTGTGCTGCCTCTGTGGGTCGGCGACCACCAGACCCGGGGCCGCCTAGGCTCAGCATCACCGTGACGCAGGGGCTCGAGGCCGGACGGCTGGCTGCAGACTCCTGGCTCTGCACGCGGCTCCAGGAAAACCCCAGAGGCCTGCGTCCCACCTCGCCCCCTTGTAGTTCTGAAACAGCACGTTGGGCGGTGTGGCCTCAGCACAGGACAGCCTGGGCGAGACACCCTGGGATGTCATGGTGGCCCGAGTCTGTTCTTGTGCCGATGGAACAGGTTGTCTGAACTCCGCACCAATGTTCCCAGCTGGCCTTGCAATACAAGATACATTTTATCCAACAAATCAATGCTGCCCTTTCGCTTTGGGAGAAAAGGCCTGCAGCGAAGCCAAGTGTCTGAATCGAGCACACTCAGGGTGGGGGCGGGCAGCACGGCGGTGGGTTGACAGCCCTCGCCTAGCACTGGGACAGGGGCCTGCAGCAGTCGGGGGGACATGGCCTCAGAGGCGGCGCTCAGCCATCGGAGGGGACACAGGCAAATGGTCTTGCGGGAGCTGTGGTGGTGACGGGCGATGGGAGCCGGGGGAGGGAGGAGTGGAGACGGACAGGGAGTGGCCCACACCGCGGTGCCAGGGCGCCTCAGTACCTTGCCGTGCACACGCATCCAGCGACAGTACAACGCGTGCTTACACAGGCGGGACGCGCGGCCCAACTCGTCCTTCCCCGTCGTGGCGTTGATGATCTCAAGGGCAGGGTCGCCCACCGTCCAGTTGACGCTGAAGTTGGGCGCCTTCCCCGGCTGCCTCGCCTCTGCGTTGCTGATGCCTGAAAGCGAGGGGAGACAGAGGTGCTGTGAAGCCCCTGCTCACCCCAGGAGGGGCACCCGCTGGCCAGGGAGCAGGGACAAGGCTCAGGTCTGCCCCGGGGCCAAACTCCCACGCCTGTCTGCCACAGTGCAGCTCCTCCAGGACAGGAACTGGGCACGGGAACCGGAACTGACTGTGGACACGCTGTTGTTTGTAAAAGACACCAGCACACAGGCGGCCAGAGGCTGGACTCTACAAGACTCCTGCTGTGAAGTGCAGGGAAGGAGGAGGGAGGGAGGGGGAGGGAGGAGGGGGGAGGGAGGAGGGGGGAGGGAGGAGGGGGGAAGGGAGGGGGAGGAGGGGGGAGGGAGGAGGGGGGAGGGAGGAGGGAGGGAGGGAGTAAGGAAGGATTGGAAGGAATAAGGAAAGAGGGAGGAAGGGAAGGAAGGAACAAAAGAAGGAAGAAGGGAGGGAGGGAAGGAGGAAAGGAAGGAAGGAGGGCGGAAGGGAGGAGGGAAGGAAGGAAGAAGGAAGAAGGCAAGCTGCATCTGTGTTAAAGATTCTCTGCGGCCAAATGACTGAACTTCTAGATGACACAGTTAAATGTTGCAGCCCGAAGTCAAATCATCTGCGACTATTTTCTGTCCCTTTCAAAGTCATTCACCATCTCCTGTGTGTCTGACCTAGCTAACATCCCGTAACTATCAAAACCTCAACATGTATTTGTAGCAATCCAGCTTCCACCAACCCAAAAGCCAAGAATGTCCCGTCAGTATCTGGAACCTGCAGCAACACCCCACCTTTGCTGCAACAGGATCCCCCTTTGCTGCAACTCACCCACAAATAGCCCTCATCAATGCATTTCACAAAACCTTAACCATAGGCCGTCACAGTAGGAATTTAAAAAAATTTTTATTATTTTAGTGTTGTATACATGAATATAGAGGATTTATGATATTTTCACCCAAAAATCTGCAGACCCATCTCCCTTCCTTCTCCCCTTACAAACCTTCATCTCCCCAGTCAAATCTTCCCACTTGTGTGGCCCACCATGGGATCACTTTGCAGGGGTTTAAAGACACGTAGCGTCCACCTTTTGCACACACGAAATGAGTCTCCCGCATGGAAGTGGCTGAGACAGGAGTCTCAGCCCAGAGAACAAGCTGCCCATGCTCAGACCCCAGGCACCAGCACGTGGCTCTGAGAGAGTGCCAAGAGTGCCACAGTGGTAGGGACTCTGAGAGCACCCCGAGGGGGACAGAGGGTGCTCCTGGCCAGGAGAACTCACCGAGGAGTGTCCAGCAGTTAAGGCTTGGAGCGCTCACCGGAGGGAAAGGTGTCCAGTACTCACATGCAAGAACCACAGATCTACAGAGGAAAACCTCAGGTCTGGGAGAAAAAACAACACCCAGATGAGCTGAATTACAGAACAGCTGCGAAAAGCCTAGTGTTGGGCCACTGACAGAAACCATTCGAGATGAAATGCAAACGCAAGAGAGGCTGGAGAAGAAAGAGCAGGAGAACGTGAGATGTAGTGCAAATGGATGAATCTATGAATAACTGAACCCCTGAGAGAAGGAGATGGCACAGAAAGACACTGAAGACTGAATTCTTTCCAAATTTGGTGAGACCAACAAGCCACAGATGTGAGAATTTCAACAAATTCCAAACAAAGGAATAAGAAGGAACCGAGACCAACTTGTGATGCTAACGTGCTCAGCAGGTCAGAGGACATGGCCAGGCACGAGTGGCTCCACCGTGCCATCCCGTCTACAAAAGTTCTGAAAAGAAAAACTTCTTCCTGGCTCAGAAAAACATATTTCAGAAATGAAAGCAAAACACAGACTTAAGATCTCAGAAGACCCTAACAAGGAATGTTAGAGTTCTTCAGGAAAAAAGAGAAAGGACAGCAAATGGAAATTGCCATTCCGACTCCCCAGGAAGGTGACATGCAAGAGACCCTGGCATCACACAGCTTCCTGGGAAGTTAACTGGACTCTTGAAGCAAAAGTCACAGTGCAGTGTGTGGGACTTTGAGCACATGGACGCATTGTAGCGTTCAACGTTTAACACAAGGCAACAATATGGCATGAAAAACGGTCAACTCCTGAAATGAAGGCTGGTAAAGGGAAGTGGGACATCTATCTTGAGAGTCAGACACTTCCCAGTGAGTAAAGTGTGCAGGATCAGTGGTGGACTGTGGTAGTTAAGGATGCGTACTATCAACCCTTCAAAACTACTCCATTTACAAAACATGAAGTTATAGTTAAAAAACTGAAACGGGGCAGGAGAGGTAGCTCAGGGGTTAAGCCTCTGCCTCGCAGGCAGAAGGTCCTGAGTTCGGATCCTAGACCCCATGCATAGATGCCAGGCGGAAGCGGGGGCGGCCTGCGAATCCCGGGGCAGAGTAAACAAGGAGGAGGTGGAGGCGTCCATGGTGGTCCCCGAATTCGCCCGTGGTTCTACACACACACACACACACACACACACACAATTGAATAAAATAATAATAAAAAAATTAAAAAAAATCAAAACAGGAGTTAGATGGAATCTTAAGAAAACACAAAGGTAAGAAAAACAAGAAAAGAAAAAGAGAACAAGTGATATGAAAATAAAATGACAAACGAATTTAATAATATGTATAATCAGGGCTTTGGCCTGAAATAAAATGCAAGTATTTAAAAAATATATCTATAATCAACAGTGCAGACACTTTTAAGGAAGAGATCATCATAGTTTTAAAATAAAATACATTAGAAAGATACACTGTCACCAAGCAGAAGGAGGCAGGAAGCTAATGCCCAGCGAAGGTCTTAGGACAAAAGGCACTGGCGAGAGAAATCGACAACCCCTAAACTGTTATGTGTTTAGTGCTTATGTAAACACTTGTAAGTTGGAAAGAGAAACATTATAATCATAGTTCAGTGGTTTCCAATACCTCTCTTATGAACTAACAGATCCAAGATCAGTAAGGACATGAAAGAAATACTGTGATACACTTTGACATTTTCTGGTCGCTCTGCCTAAAAAGAATGGATGTGCGTTTGCTTCTAGCCCTCACGGGCACCCCCAGCGCTCACAGGCACCCCCAGCCCTCACAGGCACCCCCAGCCCTCATGGGCACCCCCAGCGCTCACAGGCACCCCCAGCCCTCACAGGCACCCCCAGCCCTCACGGGGCACCCCAGCCCTCACGGGGCACCCCCAGCCCTCACGGGGCACCCCCAGCCCTCACGGGCACCCCCAGCCCTCACTTCCAGACAAGTCTCTATGGAAAACGTTTTTCAATAAGTTTAAAAAGATACAAGTCATGAAATGAAACTCAATTACAAATCAACAACACAGATATTCCCGTGAATCCCTCTAATATTTTAAAACTGAATAGAAAACATATAAGACCTTACATTAATCTCCTGGAACCAGACTAGCCAAATCTCTCCCCATCCTAAATCTCAAGGAAATGTGAAGAGGGGGCAGCAAGATTGTTAAGAGTCTAAAGATGGGGAGGAGTAACAATATGCAAGATACTCCACACAAGTTAGGGCTGTAGTAGCCATAATCGGACTTTGCATGACCTGTACAATGACTGACATGTCAGTGACCCCCCCCAAAGTCTAGCATGGAGCGCAGGCACCAGGATCCTTAGATGCAAGAGACTAACAGTCATAATAGTGTTCCCATACTAAAGGGGAGCCCAAGAAAGGGCTCTAGGCAATGCCACTGAGTCCTTACACCCCACCAGAGTGGAGGATGCAGAGGGAAGTTTGACATTCACACTAAAGGATGCTGCAGGGAATGGGAAGGAGAGAAGGGGGGCACTGGGAGAAAGGGAGGGAAGGGGTGAAAGGAAGGGGAAAAGGGAGGGAGGGTGCAAGGGGGACTGTGGAGGGGTGGAGGGAGGGAGGGGAATGGGATACCTATTAAGCTTGTATGATGGGAAAAAATAAATATAATAAAAAATAACTCACACATGAAAAAATTTGTAATGAGCAAAATTGAAAGCGCAACATATCAAAATTTATGCCAGTGAGGCTGAAGACATAGCTCAGGGGTTAAGCCTCTGCCTCACAAGCAGAAGGTCCTGAGTTTGGATCCTACATCCCGTGTAAAAACTCTAGGCAGAAATGGGGCTGGCCTGTCCCTCCCACCCTGGAAGGCAGAACCTGGAAATCTCCAGAGCAAAGCAAAGCCGAGATGGTACAATCCAGGGTGATTCCCAAACCACCCTACGGGCCTCTACAGACACACACAGTGCCTCTGAGACACACACACACACACGTCCTCAGAGACACAGGTTAAAAAATATATGAAAGCAGTAAAAGATAATGTCCTCTGAGCATGTGAAAAATTAAAAAAAGCAACTCACATATCACATGAGCACAGAAAAGGAATAATTCAGATGAAATAGAGTAACTATAACAGAAACAAGTAATGAAATCAAAACCCAGCGTTCAGAGATGGCCGTCAGAAAGAACTAGCCTGGCCCTCCAGTCTGCCCTGGAAAAGGAGACACACATCACCCCGTCAGGCTGAGTGACCGACGCCACTCACAGCACAGAGACTAGACAGTTGACAAAAGGTTACTGTGAACACATTCACAACAGATTCAAACATCAGATGAAATGGACAAATTCCTTAAAGGTATAAATTACCAAGCTATCTCAAGAAAAAGAATAGCATAAAGAAGAAACTGATGCTGAATTTGTGATTTTCCCATAAGGAAACCTTCACACCGAAATGGTTTTATCAGTGAATCAAACTAAACATTTAAGAAAACATTAGTATCAACTGTAAACAAACTCTTCCACAAGATGAGAACTTCATCTCAACTTATTTTGTATTGACGAAAACATTAGAAGAAAACTACAGATTGAAATAAGAATGGTATCCCATGCTGCAAAAGTTCTAAAGAAAAACTTAGCAGTTTGAATCCAATATTACCTAACAAGAACTGTCACGTCCCGTGCCAACTAGGCTGGTAGACAAGGTCCCACCTGGGGAAGAACTTCAAGAAAGTGCCTTCTGGAAACGGGACATGGCGCACTTTGAAATAAATAATAAAGACATGATGTATATGGGAGCTGTCAGGCTTGCAGCCTGCTCTGTGGAAGAGGCAGTTGCTAAGGGCCTGAGTGGTTACTAGGGACCACTCCCCTCAGAGTCTTGCCTTTATTTTTGACAGACAAGTTCCTCTCTTTTTGAGATTGTGTGTGCCTCCTATCTCTGCCAGAGGAGTTCTTTCCTTTTTCGTGGATTGGGAGCTCTCCTATCTTTTCCCAGGCCTCCTTTTTGTTTTTTCCAAAAAAACTACCTAGGATATCACCTCCCCCTAGGTTCCTGCTTCCGGAACTAGAGATGTCAAGTAATTTGCCTTAAGTCTTTTGTTTTCTAAATACATACCAAGCCTGCTTTTAACTTTAAATTAAAATTCTAACTAGAAATTTTATGTCCAATCATACACAGTAAACAGGCTTGTTAGCCAAAATATATACACTAATTGTAAAGAAATTAGAGAATAATTTCAAGAGTCCTAAACATAGCTAGAATTCCCTAAAAATATGACTCTTGTGAAATTAATTCAAAAATTCTACATATATGAGACTATGCCATCTGTTCATTAAAATTAGTATACAACTATTTCTTATAAAACATAGTTAATAGAAAATAATATGATTCCTAAAATTAACACACAACTATTTCTTATAGAGCACATGAGTTAATAAAAAGTATAAATAAATAAAATAAATTCTAATATAGTTCTGACCATTATAACCTAACTACAGATTACACTATACTCACGGCCTGCACACTAACCTAATATAGACCAACTTATATGATAACAGCCAGAATCTAATATCCTCAAAAAGAAAAAAGTAATGTATAATATACACCCCCTCCAACAGCTTCACCTTTACCATTTACAAAAATATATATAGAACACAAATTAATAAGGAGCTCAATCTCAGTGTATTTTAACTAAACCTCAAATGAAGTCTTTGTTAAATACAACAATACAGACTTAGACCCTGTGACTGCTTGGTGGGACATTACAAGAAATGGAGGGCTGGGAAAAAACCTGTTAAGATGTGATAAGGATTTGTTTGTGTCTCACCCTTAAACAATGAGTTAAATTCTTAAAGAATGTTTATCCTAAAGGTGATTCCTGCTGATTAGAAAAATATGTGTCAGTCTACAGGTGCAGCATTCTCCGCCCCAAAATTTTCTAGCATAAAAGCTGTTAGGATATTCCAATAAATTGGACTCAGATTCATCCATCCCAGAGTTGAGTGTGTATCTGTTTCTCATTCGCTGAAGCCTTGCCCACCTTGTCCAGGGGAGCCCTGGATTCGAGGTTGTAGCGCTTGGACTACAACAAAGAACAAGAATAAGTTGTTTCAGGATCACGAGAATTCAGGGTTGGTTTAATAATTTTAAAGTCAGCATCATGCTACATTAACAAGCTCAATGAACCAAATGACAGTTTCAAAACAGAAAAAAATGTTGACATCTAGCAAAGTAGGAACAGAAAGAAACTTGCTCCAGCTGTTAAGGCATTGGTCAGAAACCTTCAGCTAACATCCATTCTTTCCTGTAAGAGCCGTCCACTTCACTTCTTTTCTCAGCACTGAATGAGAGATCTTACACATGCAAGAAGAACAAAAGAAATCACAAGCAACAGTTGTAAAGAAATAAAACGAACAACATGACCAGCTATAAATAAAACCAAATATTTATCAAAAGGCTACTTGAACTAACATCTCTATAGATTAACAACAAGGATTTGAAATATGAAAATGTAACATTTAGAACAACACCAAGAAATGACACACTTAGAAATAAATCTGACAAAAGATGTGTAACACACATATACCAGCAACACTGTTCTGAGAAATGCAGGAGGCAATGCAAATAAGAAGTGCATGGGATGATCCGAAGTTATCAAGACATTGCTTACACTAAACTTGCCTGCACACTCGCGGCCTGCACACTCGCAACCTGCACACTCGCAGCCTGCACACTCGCAACCTGCACACTCGCAACCTGCACACTCACAACCTGCACACTCGCGGCCTGCACACTCGCGGCCTGCACACTCGCGGCCTGCACACTCACAACCTGCACACTCGCAACCTGCACTCACGACCTGCACACTCATGGCCTGCACACTCATGGCCTGCACACTCATGGCCTGCACACTCATGGCCTGCACACTTACAACCTGCACACTCGCAACCTGCACTCACGACCTGCACACTCGCGGCCTGCACACTCATGGCCTGCACACTCGCGGCCTGCACACTCAGCCTGCACACTGACACTCTGCACACTCAGCCTGCACACTGACACTCTGCACACTCAGCCTGCACACTGACACTCTGCACACTCAGCCTGCACACTGACACTCTGCACACTCAGCCTGCACACTGACACTCTGCACACTCAGCCTGCACACTGACACTCTGCACACTCAGCCTGCACACCGACACTCTGCACTCAGTCTGCACACTGACACTCTGCACACAGCCTGCACACTGACACTCTGCACACTCAGCCTGCACACTGACACTCTGCACACTCAGCCTGCACACTGACACTCTGCACACTGACACTCTGCACACTCAGCCTGCACACTGACACTCTGCACTGTCTGCACACTGACACTCTGCACACTCAGCCTGCACACTGACATTCTGCACACTCAGCCTTCACACTGACACTGCACACTCAGCCTGCACACTGACACTCTGCACACTCAGCCTGCACACTGACACTGCACACTCAGCCTGCACACTGACACTCTGCACACTCAGCCTGCACACTGACACTCTGCACACTCAGCCTGCACACTGACACTGCACACTCAGCCTGCACACTGACTCTGCACTCAGCCTGCACACTGACACTCTGCACTCAGTCTGCACACTGACACTCTGCACACTCAGCCTGCACACTGACACTCTGCACACTCAGCCTGCACACTGACACTCTGCACTGTCTGCACACTGACACTCTGCACACTCAGCCTGCACACTGACATTCTGCACACTCAGCCTTCACACTGACACTGCACACTCAGCCTGCACACTGACACTCTGCACACTCAGCCTGCACACTGACACTGCACACTCAGCCTGCACACTGACACTCTGCACACTCAGCCTGCACACTGACACTCTGCACACTCAGCCTGCACACTGACACTGCACACTCAGCCTGCACACTGACACTCTGCACTCAGCCTGCACACTGACACTCTGCACTCAGTCTGCACACTGACACTCTGCACACTCAGCCTGCACACTGACACTCTGCACACTCAGCCTGCACACTGACACTCTGCACACTCAGCCTGCACACTGACACTCTGCACACTCAGCCTGCACACTGACACTCTGCACACTCAGCCTGCACACTGACACTGCACACTGACACTCTGCACACTCAGCCTGCACACTGATACTCTGCACTCAGTCTGCACACTGACACTCTGCACTCAGCCTGCACACTGACACTCTGCACACTCAGCCTGCACACTGACACTCTGCACTCAGTCTGCACACTGACACTCTGCACACAGCCTGCACACTGACACTCTGCACACAGCCTGCACACTGACACTCTGCACACTCAGCCTGCACACTGACACTCTGCACACTCAGCCTGCACACTGACACTCTGCACTGTCTGCACACTGACACTCTGCACACTCAGCCTGCACACTGACATTCTGCACACTCAGCCTTCACACTGACACTGCACACTCAGCCTGCACACTGACACTCTGCACACTCAGCCTGCACACTGACACTGCACACTCAGCCTGCACACTGACACTCTGCACACTCAGCCTGCACACTGACACTCTGCACACAGCCTTCACACTGACACTGCACACTCAGCCTGCACACTGACACTCTGCACTCAGCCTGCACACTGACACTCTGCACACTCAGCCTGCACACTGACACTCTGCACACTCAGCCTGCACACTGACACTCTGCACACTCAGCCTGCACACTGACACTCTGCACACTCAGCCTGCACACTGACACTCTGCACTCAGCCTGCACACTGACACTCTGCACACTCAGTCTGCACACTGACACTGCACACTGACACTCTGCACACTCAGCCTGCACACTGACACTGTGCACACTCAGCCTGCACACTGACACTCTGCACACTCAGCCTGCACACTGACACTCTGCACACTCAGCCTGCACACTGACACTCTGCACACTCAGCCTGCACACTGACACTCTGCACACTCAGCCTGCACACTGATACTCTGCACACTGACACTCTGCACACTCAGCCTGCACACTGACACTGCACACTCAGCCTGCACACTGACACTCTGCACACTCAGCCTGCACACTGACACTCTGCACACTCAGCCTGCACACTGACACTCTGCACACTCAGCCTGCACACTGACACTGCACACTCAGCCTGCACACTAACACTCTGCACTCAGCCTGCACACTGACACTCTGCACACTCAGCCTGCACACTGACACTCTGCACACTCAGCCTGCACACTGACACTCTGCACACTCAGCCTGCACACTGACACTGCACACTCAGCCTGCACACTGACACTCTGCACTCAGCCTGCACACTGACACTCTGCACACTCAGCCTGCACACTGACACTCTGCACACTCAGCCTGCACACTGACACTGCACACTCAGCCTGCACACTGACACTCTGCACACTCAGCCTGCACACTGACACTCTGCACACTCAGCCTGCACACTGACACTCTGCACACTCAGCCTGCACACTGACACTCTGCACACTCAGCCTGCACACTGACACTCTGCACACTCAGCCTGCACACTGATACTCTGCACACTCAGCCTGCACAGACACTGCACACTCACAGTTTGGATATTCACAGTAATTCAAATCAAAACCCAAACAGCCATTTCTGTAGAAACTAGTAAGCAGATTATAAATTGTTATATAAAAAAGAAACGCAAAAACGGCGTTAAGCAGTCCCTACTGCTCTTTGAAGGAGAACGAAGTTGGAGAGCTAATTGTACCTGACTTCAAATATTATAACGATCAGAGCAGTTACACTCATTTGAGGACAGATGCACATGATGGTAAACACTGGAGCCAGAACAGTCCCCACCAACACACTCATCGGTGTGCACACACGTACAGAGCCCTGTAAGCCTGGAAGTGTCTGGTTTCTGACAAAATTTCTGACGAATGCTGCAAAGGCAATTTGGTAAAGAATGAAGGGACGTTTCACAGATGTGCTGGGTCACTTGGACATCTGTAAAGAGTGAATGTGGCAGAATCATCACCTTCCGGTAATTCTGCCAGAATGAAGGCACCCGGGAAGAGGAGAGGTGTCCACGTGTGCTGCAAGACACGGCACACATCTGCCATACATCTGCCAATGCACAGAAACCAGCCCACGTGATTAGCATCAGATGCACCAGGACGGCTCTGCTCAAGAGGAAGTCTCAGGCCACCCTGGCACAGTTGGCTTACGGTGCAAGCTGAAGCCGTTGGCACTGTCCTAAGTAAACGAGTTAAAAGCCAGGTTTTGTTAACGGTGAGTGGGTGGCTGAGCCCATGAAGCATCTGAAGGGCTTAGATGACAGCTTTCTGAAATGCAGGAGGGACATGAGGAGGAAAGAACAGGTTCCGAGATCCTGCTCTAGGCTGTGGTCTTCTGAGAAGTGCAGCAGCCTGGGCCATCCTTCCTCTGAGAAACCTTCTCGGTTCCTCAAAGGGGAGCCACACCGCACCCATCCTGAGCCACGACTGCTGAGCTTCTCCACTGCTGAGGGGCAGCATGGGGTCCACCCTTTTTCTGAAGAAGGGAAGAATGTCCAACTTAATTGCAAATCCGTAACAGAACTGAATTCTTCACAGACAAATGGCTTGTGTCTGAATTGTGCATATTCCTTTTCAATTCTATTATTTCTCTGTGGCAAAATCAAAATGAAGGACCACTGCTGAGTGGTTCCCCAGCCCTGGAGTGACAACATTACACATTAAAGCTAAACAGTCAATTAACTAAAAACTAAGGCTCTAAAAGTACTTTTTTCCCCTTATATTTTAAATTAAAGTGCCATCTTTAGCAAAAATGGAGTAAATAAGGCAAAAAGAAAATAGCTAGCCTGGGGTTTTGATGCTAACCATGTGCTTTTTCTGGGAAGAAGGCCCTAAATGGTCACACGAGTGCACTTCAAGTCCCTGGGGCTGACACACTGTGAGCGTGGACGCCCATGAGCAGCTCTCTCTGGGCTATGAAGCAAGAACCGGGGTAATGAGGTGATCGCAGGCCAAAGCACAGGAAGCAATAAAGCAGGAATGACTTGGCTTCCGTTGGGAGTCCCCAGCTGTTGTAAATTAAGTGTGCTAAATCAGAACTTTGAAAGGGAAAAAGCAGAGAAACCATGAATTGCCTTAATAACTGATGCATCTAAAAGAATTATCAGAGCTGCACGGACACTTTTTCTTGTTTCCACTTTAAAGACACTTTAAGTAGATCCTCGTGCAGCAGGGCGATGAGAGAACGCTACACAGGATGATCAGTGAGATGTTTAGGGTTACTGTGAGTTCATGTCTTTGAAACTGCCAGCCTCTCATCAGTGGATTGAGGGAGATGCGCTTCGAGTAGGAAAGTGTAAGGTCTGAGCAAGGTGTGTACCACACCTGCTCGTGGAGGCCAAACAGGAGAGAGGGAGTCTCTTGGCTGTCCCAAGGACCATCCCTCAGGCCAGGAGCCACGCCTCGAGACACTCCTACTTCCCTACGGAGGGGGCTCAGCTGCTGGTCCTGAGCAGGCTGTGGGCAGCTCCTCCTGCGGGGTGCACTGCCCAGTGCCTGCGGCTCTCCTGCGGGCTGCGCTCCCAGGAGTCATCTGCACCACCCTGTTTCTCACGTCTCAGACAACCTGCTTTTAAAGCTAGCACTGAGAGTCTGCTCACCCACCCAGGCCCTGGACACCCCATGTGGGGGACAGTGTCCACCCCAGCCTCTCCTTTGCATCTCAATGAGCCTTGGAGAATGTTCTAGGTCAGTGGGGGATCAGAACCCAGGTACCGAGGGACAGGGCTGACACGGGACTGTCCCGCCACGCACGTGTGTGGGCCATGCACGCGTGCTGGAGCTGTGGCGAACAGGAAAGGTGCGGAGGGTGCTGGAGAGGCTTCGGCGTTGGTTCTGTGGGGCGATGCTCAGCTGGTGAGCTGCTTGTGCAGTGCGAGCAGATCTGAGTTCGGATCCTCAGCATGCATGCACAAAGCCGGCATGGCAGGGCGGGCCTGTACTCCCGCCGTCACAGGGGCAGGTGTGGCTTCAGGGTGCGGTCCAGTGCCCCCAGTGTGCTGGAAAGTTCTTTCTCAGAGACATGTTCCTCTTAGTCGGTGACTGTATTAGAGGGAAAGAGGACAGCAGTCAGCTGCAGGTCGCTTTGTTTTGGTGACGTTAGTCCTTCATCTTGTACGTGTGCAGCTTCTGTTCCTCTCAGACATGACAGCTTACACGGCGCAGTCTTCCTTCAGAGACCAACTGGGAAAAACAGGCCCCTGAAACACAGCACCAACTGTAACAAACACGTGCCCCATGGCTCTTGGCTCCACAAGGCCGACAGGAACAACACAACGTTCCAACTGTCCCTCAGTGCAGGCTGTTGGTCAGATGTAAGACTGGCATCCTGGAAACCTACAGACGCTCTTTCTGAGTGTGGCCTCAAACCTATGATGATGTCATCATCCCTGCAGAGTCCTTGATTGATGGCTCTTGTCTCCAGGACCTGGGACCTGCTTCCACCTTTGACTCCATGGGGGCCGCCTCTGCTCTGGACATGGAAGCAGCAGTGTCCCCCAGAGTCCTGGCTCGCTGACTGCAGGCCTCGCTGGCCTCGCAGATGTCCTACGGGCACAAAGGGGTCTTCTCCAGAGACGCAGGA